>LUCM01010807.1:0-14655 GCA_008360955.1 Fasciolopsis buskii | reverse complement strand
TGAGGTTAGGAATCTGGTATTGGGTGCCAATTCTGAGAATAGCTTGTTTCAGCGTATGAAACTTAGTAGACTACGCTGGTTGGTTCACGTGTTGCGTATGACGAATACTCGTGTACCATATCGTGCCTTATTTTGTGTTCCTCCTAAGGAATGGAAGAAGCCATGTGGAGGCCAACAGATGACGTGGCAACGTGGGATGAGAAAATGTACAGCGAAGTTAGGTAAAGTAGGTGTCTCGCATCTTGTTTTTTGCGGTCCGAAAGACCCATCATCTCGCTGGCTGGAGACACTGAAGAATATGGCAGTGAACGGTGAGCAATGGGGATCGTGTTGTCATCTTCTGTCGAATCAGAATAATTGAAACCACGTGCGTTTGTACAGTAAGGCTGTGTTCCGTGTGTTGTCTGCAGCAGCATCTTATCTTTTCCCGCTTGTGCAGATCCACTCCCTGTTCCCGTTGGATATTCACTCTTTTTTATGTAAACGTGTAACTCTGAGGAAAGGCAGCGGTCAGTGTGGTTTGCCTTGGTGTTTAAAGCTGAATAATGATGATTCCTTGTACGCACCTCAGCTGCTGGCACCACCCATCGGATTGGCAGCAGATGTCCTCTCCAGTGGAGCAGCTTTTGGCGTATCGTTCCATGATATCCCAGCGGCCTTTTCATCTTATGCCTCAGCTTCATTTCTCTTTAACAGCGTGAGTAATGCTTTCCATCCCTACTGGTTGGCGATAATTCTGTTTTTACTTAGGCTTTGAATGTGATTCACCTCTAGGCAGGCGCCTTGTAAACGGACTGTTGCGGTCGTATGCTTTCGCGCCTTCAGTCGGTCGTCTCGATTCTACTTCAGTCTCATCCTGCTTAATAAAGGAAATGCGAAGCGTTTGCTGAACGTTTTTGAACGGTGATGGTGACGATGAATAAAGCAATTGACGTCTTGTTTGTCAATGTGACTGTCCTTCATTTGCCCCAACGAAAGGTTTTTTGTAGATCTTCCCTGGCCAAAGCTCATTTGCCGAGTGTTCCCATTTTTTCGGGCTCATTGTTCTTCTTTCGGTCTTCATCTCGAGCACCGCCTCTGCTCTGAACGGGTCACAAAAATCATACAACTTTCACTTCTTCGCCGAACTAGGGTGCATGACTGACGTTGTTCTCTTTCTCAGACATAAATTAATTTCCCGTGAGTCAGGTACCCCATGCCAAAGGTTTCTATCTGTCCGTCACGTTTTTCGGACTTAATCTCGCTTCATGGTTGGATGATTTATGGTACCTAAGCAAACACGGTTTAAATCTTTAGTATCCGCTTGTAGCCTCCTTTTACAACAGCAGATATCGACACCAACATTATTTAAGGCTCTGGCTGCTATGTAAGCACCAGAGTATACACGTTATGTATTCTTGTTGGCACCATGCTTGTTTTCAAACCGTTGTAAATATATGTATATGTTCAACGTTTGAATGCTGTGAGTAGCCTGAAGAGAGCCGCGGTATCCAGCACTAAAGGGTAAATCAACTAGCTTGCATCAAAATTTGTTTGTTTTCTGAGCCGGCGATATGCATAGCAGAAGAGGAAATGCGTGAATCTGGGAAGGGGGGGGTTGTGCACACGACGGAAAGAATTCATAAACGAAGGAATGTAACTAAGTAGATGTGTGAAGACTTTCAGTATTTGAACACCGTTGACTTCGTCGCTTTGGTAGAATATGGTGCGAAACGTCTGTGAGTAACTCAGAAACTTATCGTAAGGTACTGACATTTAGGCTCCACTCTTTAAAACAGGCATTGAATTAGAATAGGTCGAGGCGGTTGATGCATGTTTTATTCGCGTGCGCACAGCACGACTGTCTCGTTCTACGCCGCCTTTTGAGGCAAGCAATGGTTGGAAGATGGCTAGAGGTGGCCAGCCGATGACATGAAAATAGTATGAAAACCCTAACCAATGGACTGGCTTGTGTCAATGCAGTTAAACTACCGGGTTGGGGTCCACGAGATCCCCCGAAGCAATGGTTGGCAGCCAATGGCGTTCTTGCATTCGAACCCTTTGTTCTTCTGCATAGTTCTTCAACCTACTATTCTGCAGTCAGTCTTTTGCTCTGTTTGAGTAGGTAATGCTGTGAGGTAGCAAACACAACCAGAGCATGCTAGTGAAAGGTTGGTTGGAAGATTGAATTTGAGGCTAAATCGAATAGATCCATGATCTGTTTGCTGGCGCATTTTCGCCAGGCTTCCCAGGCCACGAACTGCCTTTAGCTATCAAAAGCTTAACCCATGAGGCAAATGAAGGGAGTGTGGGGTTCGAATCCCACCGCGGGCTGGTGACTGATTGCTCGGTTTATATACTTTCGGATGGTGTCAGACATCCTGAATTGCCAATATACCTCTGTACTACAGATGTCGGCGAGCATATTGGTGTATGTTTTATACACCGTCCATGGTTGGTTTGGAATCGGGGTTTCGCCATCTTTCCTACTTTGGCGAAGGTCGCTCAACCAGGTGTCAGGGTACTGCGTATCCGCCTTCATCTTCACACTTTTGTGAAAGCACCATCAAAAGAAGACTGCGCAGGACTTCTTTGACGTAGGCTTTTTCAGGCGCAGGTCATTTGGGATGATTTCGAGAGGCACTTAGAACAAACAGCCGGCTCGGAGCCTGAAGCGCCGAGGTATTTGCAGGTAATCGGGCCAACCCGTTAATCTATTTATAGGGAGAGTCTCATCCCTCTTTGTCGAAACGATTACATCAAGACTGCCATTCTTGAGGCGCCCACTTTCGCGATGAAGAGTTTTTTCTAGGTCGGTAATGTGTTGAGTGGTTTCTGTGATATACCTTCTAGTGAACTGTATCAGTAAGGATGCTCTACCTTCAGCCTACTACCTCTTCACGTAATGTTATTCTACTCCATGACTTGTGCAGCTGTGCAATTTGATTCACTTCGAGCTAAAAAATCCAGCCTTTCCTACTTTGTCGGCCTTTGGCTAAGAAACCACAATCCATGCAAAACCTTATCTGCCTCTCTATGTCAAGATTTACACCTGGAAATCCATATTGCATCGGTCAATAAAAAAAGATATTCGGTTGCGCGCTGTCCGCTGTATCTAATAGAAGCCCATTACTAACTAGGTCAGCCATGGGGTGTTGAGCCTCTGAGCTGAAGTGATTCAAAGCCCTTTCGAATGCCTACCGGTCAACGGTGAGTACATTGGTTCGCTCGTTTACTTTGAATATCTATTCTTCCCACCAAACACCAAAGTCGCAGTTCCCTAAGACAACCCTCCTCTTTGATTCGAGCACCTGAGCTGTAGGACGCTCATGGATTGTGGTGGACGACCGATGACATGAGGCAGAAGCCTTGAAGAAACAATGAAAGAGATTAACCCGAAGTTGACCTCGGACTGAGCCACTGAGGGTTGCGGTGCGCGTAGTCGTTTTTCTCTCTCCTACCTGGACCCTCCTGATCTGCACGACTATACGAGACTGTTGGTCCCTTTCGTCTAACCAAGCTGGTAACTCAGTCATAAAACCCAGAGGAAACAAATGATCCGAGCACACGGAATTCCACCCAGCCACCTACAGCTTCCTGGTGGATAGGTTGTTGTTAGAACCAAAGGTTTTGTTTGAAAACCCTAATCGTTCTCTTGCTCAGCGATTGGACTCCTAGTAGTACTCGTCAACCATTCCGCTTAAGGTCCTCACTTCATTAGTCGTCTTTCAGAACAGTCAGGACCGTGCTGTCCATTGCATTTTGCTGGGTGAGTAGTGACAAGTATGCTTTGCTCACGATTCCCTTTCTTGCATTCAGCCTTTCTTCTTTTCCTGACTGTTTCTTTTTTATCTCTGCTCGCCGATGAATCTCCCACCGATAAAGATACTTGGAACGATTCATTGTCACGTAGTTTCATAAAGGGTTTTCAATCTGGTACCTCACATTTTCTCAAGCTTCGCAACGTCCACGCCCTCTTTAACTGGCTGCGCTGCAGTTGTGTCATCATTATTTCGTTGGTTTCTTGCGTGATTTTGGTTTCATTATGGTCTTCGTTCGCCGTTACATTCTATCGGAATTATTGCTGTTTAAAAACCCTGTTGGTTCTCAGCCTGGACTCAGATCACGCAGTGTTGTACCTCAAATATCTAATCCAGCCAGAAGAAACACTCGTGCTGGCTGACAGGTAGCTCTTAAATGCACCCCCCAACCAGGATGTCCATTCCGACGTTGTTACGTACCAACATCCGTCCTCTGTTCACGAAAATGTCGTATCTTTCATACTCCAGTCACCAGTTCATGTTCACACTTGTGTCATCTGCATTCAGGAATCATGGCTAAACCCGAATATTGCTTATTCACTCCTGTCAATAGACGGCTTCAGACTACCAGTAGGACATAGTTTCGACCAAGAAGAGGACTGGAGGTGGTGTGGCAGCATACATAAACCCCTGGTTTGGCAAGTCCTAAACGGAATTGACTGTCTCGTAACAGTGTTATCCCAAGTTTGCCGGCCATATCACTACGATCATAACAAACTTATACCTCGCCCCATTTAGCTTACAACACAACATTATTTTTTTGTTTTTACAAGTTGATGAGTGCAATTATTTTCTCATTTCCCCTCACAATTTTGAGTAGAATGCGACATTTTTGTGCGCAAAAGTCTATATAACACAGTACTGTACAATCTCGGCTTCTTCACCGTGGGTATGCTCACTCAGGCCGGTCAGCAGAAGTGTTTAACGCTCACAATCAGCTTAGCGGCCATTAGTGTCTGCTGTATCAGTGAAACGCGCATTCAGAGGTGATAGACTGGATTGCAGTTTATAGTCGTTCATAAGCCGTAACACTTCCGGGGTCAGTTGACGATTCGAGTGCTAACGTTGGTAATCGCAGTCTGTTTTACATCTCAGCACATGCTCAAACAAACTGTAGCTGTGACTCGCATTGGGATGAATTTTATGGCGAACTTGCAACTGTCGTTCGCAGAAGCAAAGACTGTGATATTATAGTGCTAGCTGGTGATTTTAATGCATCAGATGCTTGTTTAGGCGGGCTTTTGTGTTGCCCACTGAGTCTACAAGTCACGGAGATAGGCTCTCCCAGTTTTTTGCAAACGATTAGCCATTCCGGTCTAGTACGATACTGGTCGCATTGTACGGCGACTTGACACTCCAGGTCCACAGGGACCTTGGGTCTGATCGATTCTTTTGCAGTAAGTTACAACTGGTGCGGTTCTGTCTAAGGCTGTAGATCGTACTAGACCGCGTACTTCGAGTCCGTCCGTGAATTCGCTTTGGCCGTGTGCACTGTGCTTCAGTGGGCTCACTTCTGCTGCTTGGTTAGGAGACAGGGAGTTTGAAGATGTTGAAGTTGTTTGTCGCCTGGAATGATCTCTTGAGCAATGTGAAGGTTAAAAATCCAGTATTGGGTATCGGCTCAAGGAATATTCTATCACAGTCTATCAAATTTGGCGAACTTTGTTGGTTGTTTACCTGTTTAGTTTGGCGGACGCATGTCTACTATGCCATGCCTTGTTTTATGTTTCTCCCACGTAGTGGCAAAAGCCCTGTGTAGGTTGTTATGATCCCACTACTGGGAGGTCGTCCATTTAATGACTGAATGCACTTTGACGAGCATCGAGCGGCAATGAGCGGCATACACTCGTCACACGACAAGGAACTGGAGAGTTTTTGCGCCTAAGTAATGCGTCTGGATTGACGTGTGCTGTGTGTGTGTCCTTCCAAGCACGTAATGTAACTTTACTCTTTTATGGGTCGGTAGATCAAATGGCTGTGCGGAGTGAGAAAATGTTTAGAGAGCCTAGTTAGGTTGAGTGTCTGGCGTCTCAATCGTTGGGGTGTAAAATGATTCATCAACCAGTTGGGTGGAGATATTGAGGAATATGGCGGGAACCGTGAACAATGGTTTCGTGTTATCACTGTTTTCAATCAGAATGACTTATAATATGTACGTTTGTGCAGTTAAGCTGCGTATCATGTGTTGATTACTATAGAGTTGTCTTTTACTGTCCGCGTAGGTCCATGTTGAATATTCATTCTTTCTACCCGAACGTGTAACTCGGTGTGAAAGGCAGCGATCCGTGGGGTTTATCCTACTGTTTAACACTGCGCAATGACAGTGATGGTGAATGTACTTTAAGGGATGATTTCGAGGGCATAACTGGTTGTCCTTGAGATAAAATAGTGAATTTTCGTGCGCGTGAAGCTTTCTTGTTCGACGCTAATTTCATGTATTCTGCCGTGTAATCGAATGCTACTCCCGTCGTACTCAGTGTATTGGAGTTTAATAAAAAAAATGACGGATCAGGGGCCGTTTTTCATATGCGCAGTCTCTTGCTCATTTACTTTTCGAATGTATCCCATAAAGTTATGGTCCGCATTGACATTTTTGTATGTCTGGTCTATGTCGAAGTCTTTGTTAATAATGCGAGTCTTTGCTAGATTGAAACATCGTCACACTGCGCGTTTGCATCAGATTTGCGCCATCATAAACGCACTTTGTGTGTTCATTAACTAATCGCATTTTTCTTTGCTGTGTGCTTGTCTCACGTATCCCTGAACTCCTCCCACTGTGTGCTATATTCCAAACATTTTGAATTCATTGGGTCAGACCAACCGACACGAAGTGTTGCGTTTTTTTTGTTACCTACGCGGTTTTATGACATCGTCTCTTTACAGTCCCTGCAAAAAAAATGATTTACTTGCAGAAGGTTGGATTATCTTTCCTTCTGTTTGCTCAGCGGTCCAGTGAACGTCAGGCACATGAAAACAATTTAGGATTCTAGCACATTTTTCGAAGATGGCTTGGAAAGTCATCCCGTTAAATGTCGCCAGCAGATAAACTGTTTAACTTCATAGTCCCCGATTTATTTCACTGCAACTACAATGACAGACTGACTTACATGATGTCGCCTTGGCACCATTCAGCAAGTAAACTGCACTTTTAACTTCACCAGGACTTCAGCTGACTGCATTTGCTACATTCTGTGCAATAAGCGTCGCGTTAGACTTGTTATCTAAAATTACAAACTTCTGATGACACTGACGGAAAACGTAACCTCATAAGGCTGTGGCCAAAACACCTTTGCTTTCGCTGCCAGTGAACAAAGCTCAACCTGTTCACTGTGATCGGATTTCGATGGGACTGCGTCTCTGTTTGATAAGATTTTGTGACAGCGTCCACATCCAACTTTTTCGGAGTGAATACCGGATGAACAGGTGACTGGTGAAAAAATATCTTTTTTGGGTTCTAGGAATAACTGACTTTCGACGATATCTACATTGGTAAAGCTTCTACGGTTAACCATAACGTGATCATCATTTTGATCATTTGTTGCCGTATTAACTTTGGTTTTGAATTTTGGTTCTTTCCTAGGAATCCATCATGGCTTTGACTGCTCTCACTTGCACACTGATCACATGGCTTGCTCGCAACCGAGACTCATCTTTTTGCAAACGAAAGCAAGTTGTTAAACGCCTCAATAAAACTGTGTGCTGTCTGTACATTAATGAAAATGAAGTTTAGTTTTCTGAGTTTCACTTGTTTCAGATGTGGCCCATGCGTGAGGGTGGTCAGCCTTTCGAAGGTGTTATTCGTACTCGTCAACGCCGCTGTATCACGAAACCGGCCCCACCTACAAAATGTTTGTTGATTATCGGGTGAATGATGCCGGAATTCGGATATTTGAATACCATGGGCGATCGATGGGTAAAATGGCCTGCTCCTCATACGTGTTTCGAGCATGTAAAAGTGACGGACACGAATGGCTTCCATACCGGGGGGATTGTAATTATGTGCGAAGGTGTGGTTTACATACTGCATGACAAAAGTCAAATCCTTGTATGAGGCGAGCATGTGCATAATCTCAAATCGTGTGGAGAATTTTCTTGGCTGTTACATGCGTTGTCTCCACCTTTTAACAGCGCTAACTGCGTGATATAGAAGCCCGGTGACGCCCTATTACGATGATTTCCTCGATCCACTCCATAAACGGATTTGTAAAGTCCAACTGCTCTAGTAGTACCGTGATTTTCGCATCAATGCTTAATCAAACTTTTAAGATGATCCGCTGTACATAGAAAAATCTCTGTTGACTGTTAATAGAGGAGCTTACCGTCAACCTGATAGCTAATTTTGATCCCACCTGAGGTTTCCTACCGTTGGCTCGAAAGAAGTGGAGGAAATTTTATTGATTTCGCGTAGCAGTGCCATGTTCCGCCTGCATTACATGTAGATGAAGAGATCCCACGATCTGTGTTTAGAAATGTAATTGGTTCAAATTTGGATGCGAACATTGTTTTGCTAGTTGTGTCCTTTATCCGTTTCGCGATTGCCGGATACCCTTTCACTGTGCGCACAAGACAGTGAGACGATTCTTCGGAAATTATTCATTGCAATTTTTATTCCAAGGTGCAGTGTACAACAGTTAATTTTGGGTTTTGTTTCGTTTGAATTTGGTGCACAGCCGGCGCACCCTGTGTTCTCACGCTATCAGACAAATTTGGATTGGGCGGATTCTCAGTGCTCACCAATAGCAGTTTGGCGTAATGAATCCGGACGGTCCAAATTTGATACTGATGAAATACACATGTGTTCCTTGCCAGCCTGGACTGAAAGGAGACCACAAACCGGTGAAGTAGCAGCATACTCGTAAGTGTCTCTGTTTCTGCGTAAATTTTTGCCCTGTTCGAACGACATAGCATGGCACTTAGTGGATTTTGCTCTCATTTTAGGGTTAGTTCCAATCCAACCACCCCTACCAAACGGACTAGATCGCCCATGAAAGTGCCAAGAACACTATTTTCTGGAAGTGAGTTCTTCACTGTGATTTAAAAAAACATTTTAGGCAAAAGTCCCCTAGTCTAAAAAATGTTGCGGGCGAAACTGTTAATAACAATTCTATTTGAAGTTTTAGAATTACCTTTTTGAAGGTCCTCAAAGCGGAGTCGCGCATGTGTTTGGAATCTGATATAATCATCATAATTGTATTTTATATCCTATGACTGACTAGGTTAAAACCGCTCTTCATTTCCCAGCACTAATATTAAAAATAAGGTGAGAGTATTGTGTGCGTGGATCTTCTATTATTTAACGCATCTGGCTCCTCGTACTGCTTCAAAACAGATGAAGATATGTCATGACATCATTTCGATCCGTTTCAATGACCGGGAAGGTTAATCCAGTGACTGAACTCAGGTAAGTTGCTAGGGCTGGTTTGAAAAGTGGTTTTGACAACACTGATGTTCACCAGCGCTCTTCCACTTGCCTGGAGGAAGCCCACAATAGTAATCTACCACATTCACGACCCACGAAGTCGAGAGGCTCAAGTGGTCAGTTAGTGATAGGGAACCAGTTGGTAAAGGTACTTCACTTCATGGCATCGTTTGCTAGCATTTGACTACTGCTTGCCTTTTGCCTGGTCTTCCACAACTTCGGTATGTTTTGCACCCTCTTTGTAATGCTTCTAAATATTCGGCTTTCGAATACGATTTCTGGTTAGCTGAACAAGTCGCTAAAATTTGGGATTATTTTCGGGCACATCATGTGCCCTCTTGGGGTACCACGGACGACAGCAATTAGACGGATTTCAGGCAGATAATTTGAGACCGATGTTTTAGTACTTGAGATGTTGTGAGTAGCTACGAGTGGAGAACCAAATACCTTGGTCTAAATCTAAACCATAACGAATCGAAACTGTGATGATCATTCGGACTTGAGACACATTAATTCAGAAAGATCAAGCTAACTGAAGGCATCACTTGATTGGTCTTTTGGAATGCAGCCGTGATAAATACGAAGAAAAGCGCTGCGCGCAAACCCAACCATTGAATGCCCGTTCATCCGTATTCCCTGATGTCAGCGGGTTGCTTGACGGAAGTTTGAGTGGAGTCGAATATTCGAATAATGACGATGGGAAAAGCAGCGTGTCTCAACTAACTTCAGCCAGTTCTTTTCAATCTGCGTGGAGAAACTCTGGTAAAATCACTTTCCTCCTTGCTTCGTCATATTTAGAACGGGGAATGTATTCCGTTATCGTTGGGTGAGTCATTGGTTGTACCCATTTTCAAGAAGGACACACGTAGTGACTGCAACATTCATTGTGGGATTAGTTCAATTTCGATCGTTACTGAGGTGTTAGCTTTGATAATGCTGCGTCGTTTGACACCGATCCGCCAATAGCAGGCCGGATTTCTTCCTCCTCAACACGTCCGCCAGGTGTGATCAGACTCCCGAGATAATTGGTGCTATTGACTACATCTAGCTAATCACCACAGACGCTGAGTGCAGATACAGGTTCTTGTGGTCTTGTAGAAATGCTTTCCAATTTGAAGGTGCAAGGGACATTCCGTGTCTGGATACCTCAATCCCCCTAATAGTCCTACGTGCGTTGAATTGTCCGTGCATCTTTGCTTAGCCAGGCGATATGATCGGCATGTTCTAAGTCAAAAGCTCTGTTCCCCCTGGATGAGCTGAATTCCATCGCTTAAAGGACTAGATAAAGCGTTCTGTAAAGTATCCTATATCGGATGCAAATCTCGACGTTTTTATGTACCTGAAACCGGTGGTTTCCTCGGACATGTAATCGAGAAATCGATTTTCTATGGGGGAATAGAGATCTCTGTTGCAAGCTAGAGCATAAGTTTGTGGTTCATGGTCTGTATGGAAGATAAAGTGTCTACCATAATTGCTTTATCGGAAGATATACCGTCAGTTCACGCTCCAGTGTGCTGTACCTGGACTGTGCCAGTTGCAGCTTCCTGTTAAAGAATGACCAGTTGCGTCGCCACTTCCAAATCAAGAAAGACAGAAATCTTGAATCCACGGAATGGGTCGCAAACTGAAAAGGTGATCAATACAACCCCGACTGGGATGGAAAGCGGCTTAGTTCTGACGCGCACCTCTTTCGCAAGTACTAGATAGCCGGCAGAGGGCAATATCTTTGAGCATTTTGGATGCAATCCTCATCAAACTGACTCCTCTGTGGTTCTCACATGAGTATCTATCACCTTCCTTGTAAATTGGCATAATCATCGGTTCACACCAGCTCTTAGGAATCTCTTTCGTTGTCGCCCCTGAAGAGGGATGGCGATAATCCATCTGGTCTGTCTGCCGTATGCCTATTAAGAAAACTTATCTCGTTGATTACGTCCATTTCCGCTGAATGGCTGCTCTCCACCTGCATTGGTTCATCTGCAAGGACAAGTGGAAGGCTCACTGTGGCTGTGGGCTGACTAAACTGCTTCTTAAGGTATTCCATCGAAGGTGCCGGTCCTGAGATTGAATTAGTATGCTGACGAATTCCTTAAGCCCCTTGCTTACGCTTGGCCTCCTAATCAGTCGGTAAAAGTTGTGACTGTTGTCGATAGTCACAGCCTTGTTCACTTCCCTGCCCACCACTGCTCGCGGTGATTTTGCAGAATATTGGTCAGTTGTTGTCTCAGGGATCTATGCGTCTCGTTGTATATGATATTTCCGGAGGGAGGGTGAGGGAAATCTGCAAGCATCAAACGTAGCTACTGGGGTCGAGGGTTTCCATCGTTTCCGGGGTTTTTGTGGCAGGGACTCCTCCGTGGCGGTTGCTGCTGAGCGTATGGCTCTTCGACCTGGTCCCGCTGTTCACTCGGATCCTGGGAATTTTGTTGAGATGACAATCGCATTGATAGTTCCGGTTAAGTGGGCCCAGTTGCTAAACCTTGGGGAATTCCATTTACAGAAAGACGTTTGTACAGGACCCCAGCAACTCGGACGGTGATAGTTCGCTTACTGAAAAACTTGCTATCCACGATACGAAAGACGGGAAGAATCTAACCAAGGTTTCTCCATAAAATCCCCTGCCAAACTCCTTGGAAAGCTTTAAAACTTTCGAGCACGACCAGATGTTTTTCTCCGTGGTTGTCGAGTGAAGCCGACCCGGAGTGTTAGACGAAGGCCAGTGGGGTCGCCAGTTGAGCGGCAACATCGAAGTCCTTACTGGTGGTCTCTGTGTAATCCTGCGCGCCGGTGAGATGAACGCAGTTGGTTGGAAATTACATTTTTAAGTTCTTTCGAAATAACAGGCGTGGGTCAGAAGGATCATCGCGTTTAGGAATATGGGAAGTCGGGGCGTGGTTCCAGGAGATTGGGAAGGTAGAAAGTTTGAGGGAAAGACAGAAAAGGCGACGCAAAAGCGGAGCACAAATTTAGGAACGATGTGTGATATACCGTCCGGACTAGGTGGTTTGGAAACTTTCAGACAGCGCAGACCTTTTTAGTTTTGACGGTGGAAAAAGAGGGACAGTGGGAAAGGAAGAAGCCGATGTAGGATAATTGGGTGGAGTAGAACTGGAGGCAAGCCCAAAAGCAAAAACCTCAGTTTGTTCATGTGGTTCACAAAACAAGATTACCAAAGAAATTATAAATCGGAGGGAAATTGGGAAGGCAGAAATTTCGGCAGACCGTCTTAGCAAGAGACCAAAGTCCTCGGCTCTCGGTGGCGGATGGAAGTAGACCTTTTGTTGTTTAGTGAAACTGATCAAAATAATTCGCTTGCTTTTCTGGTTTGGTTAAATAACCTCTCCGGATTTTGGTATGCACCAGTTATCTGTTCGCTCGGTCACTGTGGTTATAGATTTGTCATAAAATCAGGAGGTGTGTTTTTTTACCCGTTCGTAGTATCACGGCCAACCTGAGCAAAGAATAATCTAAGAAAGGCTGCCCTGTTACGCTTGAATTCCCGAACAGTTTTGGAAACTGATGAGGGCTTGATGTAAAAGTCAGAGAATTCATGAATATAGTGTGACTCTGACGCATAGTTGCAAAACTTCAACCTTCCTTAACTTTCGCGGTAATAATTCAGTCTATTTTTACTTTTTTATTGTCACACCACAGGCGGCAAAAGTCTAACATTACAACAACGTGCAACCAATAACTGCCTTTACCCAGAAGGAATAATTACAATGTGACTTTGCTTGTTTTCGATCCATGCCTCAATCTCGCCGTGAAATTTTTCACATACCGGTAGTTTGCATGGTGATGGTATTCAAAGCATTACTCAGGGTGAGATTGTAACTCATACGTTCACAGAAATTTCTTCCTGGTAGGGTCAGAACTGTCTGAATGCAGTGATCACATCCCGTATTCGAAAAACGGCTTTCCGCCGATTTTGATATTCTTGCACACTTCGGCATCAAGTTGAATTTATAAGCCATTTTGAATTCTAGGCAGCGGAACTATACCGCAAAATTCATCTGTGTCCAACAAACGGAAATCAGAACCGACACGAAAAGCTCCACTCGCCAAGGTGAATCGATGTCGAAGAGCTACAGTCGCGTCATCCAATCGTGGACAGCGTCAAATTACCGATTTTTTCGCTGTTTGACTGTCTTTCCGATTTATTAAGTGTTTCCAGTTGTGAACATATCTCTGTTTTCGGCTTCATTTTTGTGTTTCTCTGTTTCGTGACTGTATGAAGTTTGTTACTTCGATCCACCCATTGGTCGTATCTTCTTGCCTTTGTACTTGTAACTGTTTTTGCTGTTTTCCTTTGAATAGCCTACTGAGATATGTGTTGTATACCTTCCTCTATGATAGATTTTTTACTGTGCTCAAGCTCAACTACGTTTTCCAGTGCTGGATATCTTTTCTCTAACTAATTGTAACTATTTAGTTTACCGTTTGTACCAATGCTCCTTTAGAAAGCTTCAAATTTCGTGAAACTTCGGCATATTACGATAAAGAGCGCTATGCACGGTTGCGGACTATAAACAGGATGCATGTTCATTTTTATTCGAGCATCACAGAACGTTCGAACTGAACCCAACTATCGGATTTCCTGCGCCTAAATTTCAAAAGTCAATGGCTTCGCCTAAGTGACACAAATGACCATGTGGCGGTTTTTTAAGAAACCATCAGAATCAGCCGATCGTAGTCGTTCACTTCCTGTCACGTTACTCGCCAGTCAGTCATCAAATTTCGTCTTCTTCTGACTTGCACTTTTTATGATTACCTGAATATTCCGTATTCGAAAGCATCCGAACTGTAATACTGTAAAGGTGATTGACCGAATCAAGTGATTCAGGCACTATGTGCGTCAGGGTTCTCAATCCTGGCTGACTTCGCGAAAAACAGGGCTTGATTATTGAGGACAGAAGTAAGTCTCAGAAGGGCTGTATTCGCATAAGCCGACTGGCAAACCGTGGTCGTATGATTCAAGTTCGTCCCATTGCACGTTGGTTCGATACTAGTCGATAGCATCATCATCATCATCATCGTTCAGTGTTAAACAGCTAGGCAAACCTCAATGATCGCTGCCTTTTCCCTAAGGTTACATGTTTTTTATAAAAAGAGCGAGTATCCAAGTGGAACAGCGAGTGGATTTACATAGGTGGGTTAATATAAGAATGCTACTGTAGCCAACACACGGAACACAGTCTAACCGGACAAACATACTTCCTCAACCATTCTGATTCGATGGAAAATGACAATACGATCCCCACTGTTCACCGTTTACTGTCATATTGTTCAGTTTCTCCAGCCAGTCAGTTTACAAGTCTTTCGGACCCCAACCACGAAGACATGAGACGCCTACTTTATCTAAGTTCCCTGCGCGTTTTCTCATTCCGTGTTGCCACGTCATCTGTTGGCCGCCAGGTGGCTTCTTCCATTCCTTGG
>LUCM01010806.1:0-10257 GCA_008360955.1 Fasciolopsis buskii | reverse complement strand
TTTTTTTTTGATCCCGTAACAGGGTCCCTTTCTGTTATACTTCAAATGGCTTGTGAACAGAAAGAGATGACCACTAGCCAGCTGGTTACTTTGTGATGCCCGGAGTTTTGTATGTATTGGATAGTTCTCAATGAAACCTCCTTCTTTGAATTATCGGAGAACTCCTCGGCTGTCGGGTTTGTGCATTTGTTGATTTAAGTTTTTCGTCATCGTCCGATAAGATGAAGTCATTCGTGAATAGTCGCTTAAGAAATTGCATTACGCATGGATGTAGTGGAAGGTGCGTGACCTATGACTGACGGGACACACTATACGAAAGGAGATCGGCAACCTTGAACCTGAAACTTAGAGTGCTTCAGAACCACATGAGGTCTCGACAAGTCAGTTGTACTAACGAGCCCCGGGACAGGGACTTGTCAGCTACCACTAGAGTGACCAACGGATCTCGAATTCGAACCTCGAACCATCCTGGGGTGACAGATACACGTCCCAATTGACCATCGTAAGAATTCTCAAGCTATTCGAGAATGCTAAACTTTACTGAGAGTTACCAGTATATGCCTACTCACACAGACAATTAGTAGATTTAATGGTACAGACGCCACAATTTGTTCCCTAACGAAAAGGAACGCAAAGTTCATCACACACCAGCCTCCTCCAGATCCCTTAGGCACGTCATCCATGACTCATCAGAAATCATGGTTACCATGAGCTTTGAAGTACTCAGCTGTCGAGAACGAAGCAGGCGATTGACTTAGAGGGTCTTGACCCGAGCCTTTGGGGAGAAGACTTGATTTGCAGGGTGACAGAGCGAAACAAACTGTTCAACGCTGGTTACTGGTACTTTTGATCAATTTAGATGTGATCAAACCAAAGAGCTAGAACCTTACTTAGTGATGGGCCACTTTCGCCACGTCAGTGTCACCAATGAATACTTGTAATATTTTACAGGGAGAACGCGTACAAAATGAAAACCCATCACGTTCTGACAACGCTTCTAATTGTCCTCAGCCTCTTATTCGACGAGCACGCTCTCATTCTTCACATTATCATCAACGCTCGGCGTTAAACAGCAAGGCAAGCCTCACTGACCACTGCCTTTCCCCCAAGGTTACATGTTTCTATAAAAAGAGTGAATATCCAAAGGGAACAGGGAGTGGACCTACACAGGTGGGAAAAGATAAGATGCTGCTGCAGCGAACACACGAAACACAGTCTAACTGTACAAACGCATTCTTACAACGATTCTGATTCAACAGAAAATGATCGCCACCGTTCGCCATATCCTTCAGTGTTTTCAGCCAGCTAGTTGACGAGTCTTTCGGACCCCAACCACGAAGACGTGAAATACCAACCTCTATATTTCCTCATTCCACGTTGCCGTCATCTGCTAACCCCTTCATGGCGTCTTCCATTCCGTGCGAGGAGCTCAAAATAAGGCACGACATGGTCCACGAGTGTTCGTCATATGCAGCACGTGACCCAAGGAGCGTAGTCTACTAAGTTTCATACGCTAAAATAAGGTATTCTGAGAACCGGCACCTATTAATAGCCTCCGAACGTCCAGATTACTCGCCTTTCAACTTCAGTGAAATATCAGGCCGACCTCACAAGTGCTTCACTCCAGCGAAAGCCGCTCGAGCCTTGGATATGCGTGTGTTTACCTCCGCTACCGAGTTGCCATTCTTCGACACGCAGATCCCAAGGTAAGTGAAACAGTCCACAATCGTTAGCTCATCTCCATTCAGTATCAAGTTCGGCACTACTGTCGTCCAGTTCTGCAACAACATATTGCACTTTGAATTTACAAAGCACATGCCAAACTGAGCAACCGAACTTGAGAGTCTATCTAGTGCGCGTTGTGCATGGTCCGCTGATTCGAGCAGACACATAACGTCATCTGCATAATCTAGATCATATGGCTTCCCTTCAATTCCCATTTCTGGTCCTAGATCCCGGTGTCCTCTTAAAGCAGTTTCCATCACCTCGTCCATGACGAAGTTGAACAGGAATGGATAGATGGGACACCCTCGTCGAACGCGCTAGTGGTTTCGAGTGAACTTGATAGTTCGCCGTATACTACTCTCACGCGACCATAGGCATGCGAGTACAATGCTGGCAACAGGTTCATGAACTTCGTTGGCATACCCTTCCGGTGGAGAGCACTGAGTAGTGCTGGTCGATCCACGGAGTCGAAAGCACCTTTCAGGTCCAGAAAGACTACGATCGTAGGGCGGCGGTGTGCGTGGCGCGTTTCGAGTATTTGGCAAAGAGTGAATATCTGGTCGATGCAACCTCGACCTAGACAAAATCCGGCCAGTTGTTCGCGGATTTTACTCTCGCGAACCGGTGTCAAACGATGCAGCACTATCGAAGCTAACACCTTAGTATTTATCGGAATTAAACTAATCCCACGATGATTGCTACAGTCACTCTGCATGCCCTTCTTGAGGATGGGTGCAATCAGTGACTCGCCCCACGATAACGGAATACGCTCCTCGTTCTAAATATCATGAATCTAGAAGGTAAGTGATTTCGTCAAAGCTTCACCACCCAGTTCGAAAAGAACTCGGGGGAGTTTGTCGGAACCGGCTGTTTTTCCCCACTTCAGGAGTCCAATATTAGACTCCACTCCCAATTCTTTTGAGGGATCAAGAGACGCCTCCCAAGGATTCGCAGCTGCAAACGTCGGCCTAAATACGTTAGCGTGTGGCCAGCTAAACTGATCCTTTGTTGTCTACCATGGATGAGCTCTCCATTCCTATCGAACACGACTTCACCAACCGAAGTTCGCCGCCCACCCGTGCCATTTTTAGAGTTAAATAGTCTCTGACTGTTACTTGAAGCGGCTGCTACTTCCATCTTTTCGGCCACCTTAAATCACCAATTTTCACTATCACTTTTAAGGCATGTGGTCAATTGACGCTGCAACTGTCGACGCATCTTATTCACTTCCTTGCACTTAGGCATCTGGTGTTTTTGCTCCATTAGGCTGCGCGACCCTTGTGAGATCCAGTATCTTTGAATAACGCTAGATCTAGTACCACAGGCGAAATCTGCCGCCAAATGCATCGCCTGTTTGATTTGATCCCACTGGTGATCTACACTGCTGGTCGTCGGAGTTCTTAGTTCCTCGGATAGTTTTTCTTCATAGCTGTTGCGAACAGCCGAATCAGATAGATGTTCGGTGACCAATCGATGGCCGTTGAGCTGCAGCAGAAATCGCATTAAAACTAACGCATGGTCCGAATCGACGTACGTGGTCTAGTATGATCTACAGTTCTGGACAGGACCGCGCCAACGGTACCTAACTGTGACGTAGTCAATCTGCCTTAGAGTACCTGTCGAGTTAGAGCTGCATGTTGCTGTGCGGCGCTGATTGTGTCGGAAATTCGTGCTATATAAGAATAAGTTATTGTCTGCACAGAATTGGAGAAGCCTTTTTCTATTATCTGTTCGCTGAGTAGACAAGGCGCACCAGTCACCTAAACAGGACTCCGATGCACTAAGTTTTCCAACTTGTGCATTCAAATCACCTGCTACTACTATGATGTAATGGCCTTTACTCTTCTTAACAGTATTGACGAATTCGTCATGAAAATCGTCTTTTCGCATGTCAGTGCTGCAGTCTGTTGGGACGTATACCGAGATGACAAATAAACTGTGTTTAACACTGCTGTCCTTCCGAATGCCGACTGATCCTTGCAGTTTCACGGCGCACAAGCGACTGTTTACTGGGATCCAGTCTAAAAGGGTTGCTTCCGCCTCCTCACTTAAGACTATTTCTACACCCCTTTACACAGCTTGAGCTGTTTCCTCTCCTGAAGTGTGCAGAAAATATTTTGACGAGAAATTTGGCGCAGTTAGTTGAATTATTCTACTGGAATCCTGAATTCGTGTTCCACTGATGCGGCAGACATCAATCGAAAGTGAGTCCACTGTAAGAGCCAAACACGCGTGTTGGTCAGTCTGCATTAAAGTCTGCACATTGAAGGAATCGAGACTCAGAGGCTGACGAGGCTTGAGAAAATGTGAGCTAACAGACTGAAAACCACTATTTGGCAATGAACCGTTGCGAGTATCGGGCGCGTGATCAGTGGGGACACTATGGGTAGGCAGAAGGGGCAAAGAGATTCGGTTGGAGACAGAAGAGACAGATTTAATAAAAGAGAGGGAACATTCTCCACACTGGAACACTGATATGATGACGGCTCTACAATTCGCAACTTGGTGTCGTGCTGTGTGGAATGAGACTCTGTCTCCAATAGGAGTATGGTAAAAACAAAGTGTTACAGTATGGGATTCACCGGTAAGAAAGGACATTCAGGGAGGAACGCGAATTGACCGATTTGTGGAGAAATACGAAGTCTTTAAATAAACAATACGTTGAAAACTGACGGTTGTAGGTCGAAGAGAAAGGTTGGCTGGAACATAAACTTTGCGAAGCAATGATTCCGAGAAAAGACCGAATTACAGATCCTTCAGATCACGGACACGCGAAGCACTTCACTTCACTTGTTATGCCAAAACTCACTCAACGAGCGTCATGTGAAATACCTCGTCTCCAGTATGCAGCGGCACAGGGAAGCAAACACTGGAATTTATATTTCCTTTATTCACCAAAAACTGGCAAATCTCTCCAATAACAAGCTGCATGCTTTGGAACTATCTATTGAGCGAATAGTTTAGGAGTTCAGTTGATATCTTATTCCGGCCATTGCACGAATACCTCAACCATGACATATCACAAGTCCGTTACGAAGAACAAAGTGAGATTAATTCACAACAATTTGATGCTTATTTTGCTGGTAATGGATAAGCTCGTCAATAACCTTCGGTAGTTCTTTGGTCTTTTCTATGTGGCACCTAACACCCAAAAAGTAAATCTGCTTTTACTTCATACTTCAAGAAGCTTTGGAAATTTGAAGTCAATATCCATCGGTTAGCAAACATCTTAATTACCGCTCAAAAAATAAGAAGGATATTTAAGATAGAATCAAGGTTTCGATCGGGGTATGATTTTATATGAAAAATATTCCACATCCAAGTGCACTCTTACTCAATGTTTCTCTTCATAGCTGTTGCGAACAGCCGAATCAGACAGATGTTCAGCATTCAATCGGGTTTGTATCCGGCGTCGATGGCGTTGAGCTGCATCAGAAATCTCATTAAAACTAACTCATGGTCCGAATCGACGTACGTGGTCTAGTATGATCTACAATTCTTGGCAGAACCGCGCCAACGGTAGCTTATTGCCATACGATCGATCCGGTTCAAACTGCCCGTCGAGTTAGAGCTGCATGTTGCTGTGCGACGGATGTGCTTCACTGTAGTGCGGTAATGTTCATTAGATCATCAAACTCCCAGCTGAATAGGTTAGTTACTGTGACTTTGGATTCAGTCATTCGTTCCTGATTTCTTTTCTCAGCTGGGGCTGAACGGATTTGCATTTATGGCATTTCGCAATCCCGTTGCGTTGTTCGTGTCTGAATGTTGACTGTACATTTTTCTACTTCGGGATTCTTCGACGATCTAGAACTCGAAGCACGAGACCGTTAAATCAGCGATCAAGAGCTTGTACTTCTTAACAAATTGAATTTACATTAACACCAATTGTTACAGTCATCTAAATGAGTGTAGAGATACTGAGTTACTTGACCTGGTTTGAAACGTTTCTTATTGAAGCTCGTAATGAATCATATCGATTATCTTCTAATCCGCGCTTAATGGATAACGAATAATCAATGGATTACTGGTTCACAGTTTGTCAGTTCGGTCTTATCATCCAAGTGTTGCTGCCGAAACAGATGACTCGTGCCCGATGTCATCGTATTCACCTCCGCGAACAAACAACAAGAGCAACTGAAGGTGGTGCTTACTTTTGGTGTGGGTGATCTAGCTGTTAGTTTTTTTGGAACAATTGTTTTAGAAATATTTTACGTAAACGATGATTATCAAGCGGTCAACATCACGGTGGCTCAACTTGAAGGTTTCGGGTGGAATTCCGCCCGCCGCTGATATACTCCTCCACATTGCAGCCCTCAGTTAGCCGCGATCCACTTCCTGAAAATGATGCACCTTGTTGATTTGTAAATAAAAGAGTTAGAACGAAAGTTGATGGATCTTTTTACTGGCAGTTTCCATTCTGCTAAGTTAACCCTTCTGTCGTGCAGATGCGCTCTTCAGGAATGTTGCTTATAATAGTTGAATGTAAAAAGCATCCCTACAACAATCTGTTTTTAACCTATCCGCTGTGCCAATTTACGAAACTTCTTGAGTGACGATCTCGCGTGAACATTCCCCCATTTTTTCACTTTCCGTTACTACAGGCATTTCATTTTTTCTCCTCACTGCTCTCTTGTGCTATCCGAAAATTCACCAACAACGCCTTGCCATCGGGATGCAATTCACTGTACGGTTCTTGTCCCCCTCGTTTTGTGTTTGTGATGGTTTGTTTACTGTGTTCTCAAACTATCAATTTCGACGCATTTGTGCCCAACCGGGAATGGAATTTTTCTGTCGATTTCTCGACCCAAAAAGTCCATGTTGTTTGCGTAAGTTCGTATAGTCTAAATTGTGAAACTCGATTCCCTCAGGGTTTTGACAATGGACCACTTCCATTTTCAAAAGAAACTATTCTGCTGGCCTCCATCTGTGTACCCGAGTTACCCAGTCTCTGCAGTTTGCTGGCAAAAATGTTTGTTCTGTGGTTGTTTTCATTTTTTTTTGCTAATCTTGGACCATAATACTAGCCCCTGTACGCCCCAGTATAGTCAGGGTGAATGAATCTGACTCCGATATAGCTACTCTTACCGAATGCTTCAGGAAAATGCCACAACAGCATCCTTTTATGGAATTTTTTCATCAAAGTCATTAGATGAAAATGAGTGCCCGACACTGTCGAGTTGACTGGTTTTCGTTTTAGGTGAGAAAACTTCACTCTGATCCCAAGCCTACCATGTGGGGCACACAAAGCATGCGGCCTTTTTGCTTACCATCATCTGTGAGGAACCGGTGTGCTATTAACACGGGATGACTGTCCTTGTGCCAAAAGAGAATAAGGCACGGCGTCATTTGCCGCTCACCAACTGGCTATTAGACCCCGAGACAATGAAAACAAAAATTTGTTTCCCTCCTCTTCGTTGTTTCTCCCTATTTTGCTCGTTTTCTGTATGATTTTTCTCAAACACTGTTAGCACCATGCTTCTTTTTTGTTCGGATTCTGTTTGGGTATACTGCTCTTTTTCGCAACTCTCCACCCCTGTAGGAACGTGCACGCCTTTTTGTGCTTACTGGACTGATGCTGAATTCTCCTTCCAACAAGGTGCTATTGGGAATCATTTACTCGCATTCGGACTTCAAGGTTTCGGATTCCATGCAATTGTTCTGTTCCTGGATACCGTCTGCGCACGCCGACTGTTGCATCTTTCAACTTGCGGTATGTACCAAGTTTGGTTTTGCTGCACTGCTGATTTTTCTGGTTTCGTTTGACGAATCTCAGTTCGAAAAATATTATGTACGTATGTGTGTGTGTGTGATTTAAATTGCGTCTGTTTTTGTAATCTTAGTCACTTATGGCACACCACAGCTGAATCGAATTTCATTTAATATCAGAATCAGGTATGATTCCGTCACAGTAAAGTGAGATGGGTTAAATGCGTTGTCAAGCTGACAGTTCCTTGCTTCTCTGAATTGACCAATCACTTGGTCACATGATCATCATTATCCCCCATTCGGCGGAATAGCGAAGCGGCTGCTATTGAAAAAGAGCAAATCAGAACTTCGGTTTCACCACTCAATATGATGTCAGCCTACGATCAATCTAGAACACTAGTTCCGCACTGTGCAATGCCTAAACGTAGAACTTAGGAGTAACGACTTGGCGGGCGCTGACCTGCTTGTCGTTCGTGGCCGAATTCGGGTTTCATACATTTGTTACCACCGAGGCACCGCCGGTTTTGTTTGTTTTTGGAGCAACCTACTTTTTTCGGATTCAGTTCTCGTTCTTGATTTTTACGCACTAACGGTATTCTATTGGGAATCGAGAAACCGGGATACTAGCGTCGATTGACTTTATTACTAAAAATCTCAAAGTAATATGAATACACCACATTGTTGCATTCTAACTATAGCTGAATTTGAAGGTAAATTCACAACTCAGCGGAATTGAACCGCTATTATGAGTGCGAGGTTATGCGAAGTTTGCATAATCAAATCACATGTCACGTCAGACGTTTCATCTTCTGCAATGTCTCTGTAGAGTTTGTGGCGTTTTCGTTTGCCTATATGTGAGCGTGGAATTGTGCTTCTGTGGGCCTCTGAGGCTCATATAGCTGTAGATTTCTTACCCTAAAAATATGTAGTGATGCTTTTGGATTTTTCCATTTGCATGCTAATCGGTATGTTCTCATCAAAGCACTTGGATTGAGAATGTGGGTTTGTCATCTGATCATTGTTTCAGTGCTTTCTGGATTTGCTGGTGGGATGATTCATCCGTTAGCATTAGTGTTCTGCATGCTGTGGAAACCATGGGACCATCACTTGCTTTTCTCTGCAACTGACTCGTTCCTTCAAATCTTAGTCGAAGTACGCCAAGCACGCACTAAATGAAAACAGCCATACAATGCTTCCATGGATTTCATTGTGAACTGAGTAAATCTGCTGCTTACAATCACGGGATCGCTGATCCTCTAACCTCGTCTTCCGTTGCATACATAGATGTTCTGAAACGACCAATAAGAAGAACTATTTTCATTCGTTTGACAAGTGCACTACTAGTCAATATGTGAAATCGGCATCCAACCCCACCCTCGTAAACAGCTATAGGTCTACAAAGGTAGTAAGCAGTGGACCAATCCCATACGGCCCGCACACAAGGAGATTAACTGAACTCTCGGATCGACCGTAGTTCTCATTCGATCACCGTTACAAGAAGCTGGTTGTGAAAAGCGTCGGGAGATACCACTAACGGTGCGATTTCGATTTCGCGACCATTTTAATTGCGCTAACCTAGACTCATTTACGCCATCCATTGTCGTGTCCTCAGCCTCTTTGACCTTTCTCTCCCTGTCATCTTATCGATATGGATTTGGAATCTTCGAATACCACAGACCATTTACGAAATTCTTCAGGTCTTATTAAAACGTTTTAACTTGTTTGTTTCATCTGGTCTCATTCGCTTTCTAGAATCCTTAAACATACACGAATTCTTTTTCTCCCAGCACTCAAGCAAATTCTGGATACATGTCGTCGTTTCCGTGTCTGTTGTTACCCTTGTTTCCCTTCGTTACTTACGGATCGTGCGGAAATGGAAAACCTAACCAGATTCGAACAGGATGCACTCGTGGAGGACCAAGATGTAACCCGTCATCGACATCTTGTCGAATCTATGCCCCTTTCTCGTTTAAAGGATCAAACTTGGTGAGCCGGATCCCACATGTCTTGCTTTATTATTTCTGTGTGAAAGTTGATTATATACAGAAATGTTTCACTAGAAATCGCCCTCAAATTAACGTGACAAATAACTAAATTTGATTCCGATGCTATTTTTCCTATTTAGCATATCGTATATCCCTCTGTTTGGCACACTACTCCTGTCGTTTGAGTAGCTGTAGGATTTCCCCATTATTCCTTAGTTTCTTATTCTGAGCATTGACTTGGGTGGGCGATGCACAGGTCGATAAAAACAATCTGATCAACTGGTTAATTTATTTTGACGTTGGTATCATGGATTTACGAGAACTCACCTGGTCGCTGCATATGTGAACACAGCAACATGGTAGACTCTTTTTGTCCTGATACCCAACTCAGTGTGTGACTCCGTATTAACCGTTTGGTTACTTCATGTGTTTTTGTTCCGTCTAATAACCGTTTGTCTGTTTTTTCTGGCACCGTTTGTCATTTTCCTTTACATTTTCTAACTTTAATCATTGACAGGTCTTCAATTTTTGACCAGTTTCACCTTGGCTGGCCTTTTTCCCCTCGCATGAAGAACGTTTTAGTACTATGGCAGCGTCGCTTTCTGATATCATGTATGTATTAAGTCGAACGTATCTGCTTTGGTTCATGGTAGGGTCTCCCCCAAAAGTCCCGTATATCACTACCAGAATTTTGTAAACACGTTATCTTGAGTAGAGCGGTTTTTTCTGACCGCCGTACTTGAATGTGGAATATTTTTCATATAAAATCATACCCCGATCGAAACCTTGATTCTATCTTAAATATCCTTCTTATTTTTTGAGCGGTAATTAAGATGTT
>LUCM01010805.1:30203-44215 GCA_008360955.1 Fasciolopsis buskii | reverse complement strand
TGAATAAGGATAAGGCAGGGAATCGCCTCTCGCCATCTAATGGCATGTGCCTCCGGGCGCGACCTGACGATTCCGGGATCATTCTGCCTGCTGAAACTGAATATGAGCCAGGAAACAGTTCTGCTATCACCTTATAAACAACGGTCTCTTGACCTCGGTGAAGCATGGCTATGTCAAGAATATGTCGTGGTTAGCCAGTCGCTTGATATTCTTGGATTAAGCTGCTCGCCATATGGATGCAAGCAAATTAGCCCAAGTCTATCACTTCGACTTTAATAAAGGCTTCTGTCTGGTAATCCACCTGCTATTCCGCAGACAACCAGCTTTCCTCATGACTGGACCAGCGGAGAATAGGTGGGATATTTTCTAGGCAACTAAAGCTTTGCAGTCAGGATGGATAAATTCAAATCTTCATCAGATGCCACAGCATTAGTATCTCACTAATTTTTGCTCAGATCCTTTATTTATAAAGGATTTCATTCACGAGCAGGCTAACTTTTGCTTCATTTTTCCAAGTGATGTAAAGATAGCAGGATTTAAAAGCGGATGAGGTTGTCAGATAGCTCGGTTCTCCAAATAAATCTTGATATTTGTCAACTGCTGACCACAGACGGATCATTTGGTAATAGACCACTGTATATTTTATCAGAAGTCAAAAGTTTAGGGGTTACGGCCGCGTATGACTTCTAGCAGTCACAGTCGTGTAAGGTTGCGGCCTAAATGGCCAGTATTTTGCGGACCGAACCCAGTGAAACTCTATCGCGCATTCAAAAAGAACATGTTCTATCCCCTTGCAAATTGCTTGTGCATCATCTTCGGTACTGTGTGCAGACTTCATGGATATAGATAAAATGAAGAAGACGAAAGGCCCAAGAAACATCATTTTTTCTGGACTGGAAGAAGTTATATACAGTGGCTTAAACCCCTGGACGGAAGGTAGATGAAGCAAACAGACTTAAAACAGACCGTACGATTGCGAAGGGTCTGATTGGCCAGTGACTTCTTTAGTTTGCTCTCTTATTTGCTACAGAAGGACATAGCTTCAGGCTACTAGAGAGTCGCTCCAAGCTAGAACTGATGACGGATTTTTCACGAACCGGGAAGTACTGCTCTGAGACGGGCTGCCCTGGACTGTTGTTGGCTACACGTCAGTAGAAGTTTCAGAACGAGCACTAAATCTATGTTTCAAAGCGGTATTCCTAGATTTGGGAGCATGAAAAGGATGGCGCATCTCATTTACTTTTTTCGACTTGTGTGTTTCAGCAAGAATTAAAATATGTAAATAAATATGAGCATCATTTTGCTCCAAAATTTCTGACTTTCAGAAAGCAACTAAAACCAAATCCAGGGCAGTAATTAAGGCCTGGGAAACCCGCCGACAACAAGCCCATCCGAAACTTCTTTCCAGCGTTACGGTCGATGTCATCCTGTGCCAGCCGACCTGAACTAAATTGAAAAGATGCAACCATTAGCCGCGGGAATAGCTTAGAGGCAGCTCAGAAATTCATGCAATGAAGAATTCAGTGACTTAGAACTATTCTCTTCTGACAGATGGAGGTACGACGTGGACAGGATGGAGAAATTTAAGATTGTGACGAGTGTGTCGGGTCTTATCGAAAACAGTTTATGTTGGCAAAAAGTAAAGTCTCAGAATATCGATCTTGAAAAAAAGACGTAGACAGGTTTTTGGCCAGGTTTCACTTCTTCAGTAAGTTTCCTAAGTGTATGGAATCGTCTTTAAGGAAACGTTTGACCATGCAAAACGTGGTTCCGTTTTAGCTTTGGATTGGAGCCGGCATTTGGTGTGTCCCCGGGGTAAGGTATTAAGGAGCAACTTGTGATAATCGTGCATTTATTCATTCTGCGCTATTTAAAGGAGTGGTAATCTTTTCTGCTGGCGTCACATTTTGCCTGCAGAGTGAATTGAGATATTAAGGTTCTTGGTTCTTTTAGCGAGACTCATTGGGCTGGACCTCATTGTTATATTTTAAGTTGGGAGGCCAGCAGAAGAGCAAATCCACCCACTGCCACCGTTATGTTAAACGAGCTTCTGCTTCCAATGTTCATGTGAACCTTTTTGTTCTCGTTTGTTCTTGCTCATTCCGAAATTCTTCATTTCAAACTCATCCTCACCGATGAACCTAGCTAAATTCAACGAAGTTAAAACTACCTAAAATAAACCTTATGAAGCAGACAAAGAATTACACAGTTTCTATTCCCTGTTGCTTTCTCCACTTGCCCAAAGAACTGCGCCTCCAATACTCTGCCTTTCATGAAGTTAGTGGGAGTTCAATCTTTTGCTCACCAGACCATTCATTCCGCTAGAGGTGGACTCCAAATTTTTCATTTCTTGAATTAATGTTTTCTTCCGCCACGGTTTATCCATTTTTTCGTTTTCAGTGTGTTTATTTGCGTCACTCGGGATTCTCAACCCGTTTAGGGTGGCAGCATTGATTCATCTCGGTCTGCTGCATGCACGTGGCGGCTTTCGAGATGTGCAACAAAGACACCAAGCCGAGCTCACGCGAAGTCTCCGTCGGACACACATGCCCAACGTGGAAGTTTGTTACCGCTTTTGCTCGTAAAATGGCAATATGACGTGGGAAATAATACTGTCTATTGTATTAGCCCCCACCGTTTGCCTGCGAGCGCATTTATATTTTTTTCTATACCGCCACTATCGCCGCTAGTCATGATCACGCATACTACACTCCTTGGCACTGCACAAGAAATAAAACATTGTTAAATCATAATCCAAAACCGGAGTACAAGCCATCGAAAGACTCCTGGACAAGCGAGTGGCAAGGGCCGGAACCTGTCCTGTGAGAAATTTCCCACAGTCTCCAAACTGCATCAGATCTTTGACCTCCTTGAAGCAGAGAAATGGAAGGTCAGCGCAGCGTTGAAAACCAAGGAAACTTGCTCGCAGCACACCAACATGTACGCTTGTTTGGTCGTCCCGTTCATCTCAGCCGTATACAAATTGATCCGAAATGTTGTCCGCAACTGAGCTACACAGCTGCGTTTCGTGTCTCCGTTTTCTGTGGATAATTGTTTCATCGTTGTATCCGCTGCATACATTTACTATGGTTGTAAAACGGACCCTATTGCAAAGTTTGTTTCTTTTGCTTACGCCAAAACTACGGACTTTCGGACGGAAGCAGCTTAGTCTAATGGAGCAACGGATGGTTTAATTGGCCGTGCATTGTTGCATCTGCTTTACTCCGCTGTGATCTCTTGCGAGATGGACTTCGATAAATCTCTCTGTGCAGACTGTGTTGTGTTATTAGGATTTTATTTGACTTTGACTAGGTTAGCAAAGGATCAGCCTCTGTGTCGCCTGTGACCCATACTATGCCCTCCCCGGTTTCGATTGAGATGCCCTGGATATCATGCGCGTCGTTGGTTGCCGCTACTCCTCCTGCCAATAGTAGAAGTGTCTAGCGGCCGGAGACTTCTTCGGCCACGGTTATTTAACTGGCTAAATCCCGGGGTAACACCAACGCCTCCTTGTATACTGGCTGAAAATCAACAACCCCTTACTCCTCCCAGCACCAAAAGGAAGCAACAGTTTCCAAAAGCGTCCCAAATCAGCGAGATCTCAAAGCTTTCCGGGTTTGAATATCCACAAATCGCCTTTGTCTACTGCTTAAGAACTTCTGAATTCTGATCTCCGGCAAGCAGGACAAAGTTTGATGCGATATTCGAGTTTGTTGAAGGGTCATTCGTGCATGCTGTTCATGTGAGATCTGACCTCTTCCTAGGAAGCAGAAGAAACCAATTTACTCGGGATTTGCATATTTTCCCAGAGAATCCGCTTGAGCTAGCCACCTCTCATGCTGATGAGACGGGCGCTACTAGTAAGTAAAACTTCATAGCGGATGTCCTCTTCGCGGTAAAAAGACCCAACTTTGACGGACCAGGAACAGGGTCTTGAGTCGTGCGCGTCTGCAACCGGTGTGATGGCCTCAAAATTGTCTGGCATTTTGGTGATCAATGTGTGGAGTCTCCTGAACGGGTGCATAGACTTAGAAACCTCCTTGCTAGACCCTTCTCCAACCGTAATGGACGTCGCGGAAGAGCGGCTGTCCGTATGTCTCTGATCCGCGAACTATACTCCGGGGTGTACCGTTTTTCGATGTCATCCAATGTTCACAAGGCGGCACGACGGCGTTTCACTTCTTTCTTGACTTTGCATTTGCATCTCGCCTTCAAAGTCGAGGATGATATGAATGACTTTGTGAGCCACTGTTTTGCAAAATCGGATCCTCCGGTGTTCGTTATCAACTTTCTGGAGCTGCATCGCAAGCTGTTTTGGACGAGCTGCACCATTGGGCGTGATGGTCACTGCTTGATTCTGTGAGACCTCAGTGCACTTGATAGAATTTGGGTCGATGGTAGCCGCCTCTCTGAAGCCAACTGCATTTTAGAGACCTACCGTCTGTGAATTTTCGCCGTTCGAACACATTCGTGAACCTACCGGAATTGAAGCTCCTTGTGTCCACTTTGGACTCCCTTCTATACTCGAGATTGTCTGATGCTGAGATCATTGGCCAGCTTCCTCCACTTGGTAGTAGTTAGCAATTTATACTCATGGTTCATTCGCCAGACGGAATACTGCCTTCCCCGAAGCCACATCCCGGAACCAATGTCCCGGAGGCGGATTTTTAGGATATGCGATATTTGACCGTATTATTGCCATGGGATCCCCGGTGTCCGAATGGCATGGATGATGCGTGGCCCACCATTCGAAATGTACTGCTAAGTCTGGCCGCTAATTTAGCACCCCCTGGACGTCGCACGCCCAGTATGCCGTCATCGTTCAAGCCGTTTGGCCCCCTTGTTGTCGGAAGATGCCACCATTGACGAAGTGCTGCAAGGACTTAAAGTTGTAAAAGCATCAAATTTTGGGTCGTGCGGCGGTGCAACCAAGACCTTTGTGGGAAGTGGTGTTGACAATCACTTCAGTTCTCACTAATCTATTCAACCAGCCACCCGGATTGACAAAAACCTCTAATGAACGCAAGATCGCGGTCGTCTGACTCTGTTTAGCGGCGGTATCTGAGGTGATCGTATTAGCTATCGTTCATTAGCTTGAGCTTTAACAGGGACGAGGTCATGAAGCGACTGGTTATTCAGTTTCTCTGGCCCTTCTGATGGTCAGCCTGTTACTTTGTTCTCGAAAACTTGGATTTCGCCAAGAGCGGTCGTGCACCTCCAACCTGTCACTGGCTCGAGATGACTGGGCATGCTCCAAGGCCCCCTGTCATCCCAGAAGCATGGCATTTTGCAAGGCCCTGCATGGACGCTTGTTGGATAACCTCGGGGCGATTTGCGTTGGGGATCGTCTGGTTTGCTGGATCGGGACTTTCGCACTGGAAGGTCATTCTGCGTCCGGCTCGGCCAATCGTTCCTTTAATGTTACCTATTCACGAGTGGCATTCCGCGAGCTTCGGTGTTTGGCCTTAACTATGCCTGATTAGTTTTAATAATCTCTCGCCGCTCTTTGAATTCCATTGTCCAGTTTACGCCGACCAGTTGAAACCGTGGCGCACAGTCTAGATCGCGGTGGAGGTTGAGGTTTTACAGAGTAACTTAGCGAAACTTGAGCAGTAGGTGGAATCGTGTGAAGCTCCGATAAATTTTTCCAAGTGAAGAAGCATGCACATTGGGCGCGACAGCGAGGGGGAGAGTTAAACCTTTCTTCCCGATGATCTGCGTTCCATGGACATTAAAGGAGATCTTCGGTTTATGGTCTCCTCTGCACTGGAAACAATGACTCAGACTGTCAAAACACGTGCACTTGCCAGAGGTGTTCTGGGGGCTATCTGACCCCCAGTCGGCGGTCTGAGCATCACAGCTTTCATCGAGCTGCACCCTCCCCAGGTCAGTCCGAGACCTGAATAAGGTGACCCCGCAAACCTTCCGTGTACCTCCACTGAAATGACGGATTAGGAACTTGGGCAACGGTGCGCGACACAGCTGCCGGTCGGAATTTGAGGGTTCACATGTGATCGCCCGTTACGGCTGCTGAGGCTGTTCCCTGCTAGCTGTTGTTGGATTCGTGCGGTGCTACTCTTTCTCATTAAGGCTTTTGAGGTGAAATAGGGTCAGGATTACCAGCATAGTTCCCATACGTGACTCCCATTGAATGTATGGCCATCATCTTACGCCACGTAACACGACATCCGTGGGCATTACTTTGATGCACCTTTTCTCCAGGCGTGCGAATAATCCCTGGAACGTTTTTCAGTCAGTTGCGGTGGAAGAGACAAGCACTGAGAGATGTGGTGGCAGCTGGCGTTTATGTTAACGCAGTACTGTAGAACGGGATTGCGGTTAAGCTTATAAGGGGATCGGCCACTTATGAATTAAACTTTTGTAGGTGAAGATGAAGATGTATCCAGTGCCCTTCACGCGACTTCCATTAGAAACAAACCAGAGTTTTGCGCTAAAACCTGGGCGCCGTATCTACAGAAAGACAATGAACTCAGAAAAAGGAGCAAAAACTGACCACCAAGATGATGGGTGTTGAGCGACGTTGGCATCTTCTCCTAGACGGAGACACGCGCGCGATGATTTCGCTGAGACGATCAGAATAGTGGAGGATGTGGAAATTTTTCTTCATACCGGACAGGGTTATCGAAAGACAAAGTTGAAGATGGCAGAGCAAACACTCAGAGCTTCAGATGAGAGATGGGTTTTCACTAATAAGGCGATTCCACTGAGGAACCGAATTCCAAAACGTGCGTTTAATACGAACAGTGCTGATGGATTTAAAGAAGCTCTGGATCCCTACTGGGAAATGCATAGTCAGGGCTGAGACAGTAAATTCCGAGTGTGAACATAATATATCCGTTGGATCTAACGCTTCACTTAATACCTTGGCTTTTGGAAACAAATGAACATATGCAGTGTTGAAAACTGCAAAAGTCAGCCAACAACAAACCAATCTGGCCGCTGGAGTGGCTGGAAGCCGAATTTTTGTCCTGTTTACGCTGGACAGAACCAAACGGAGCAGTGCAGCACAGCGTTTTGAATCGCCAAATAGCTGTGGCAGTGGCTCCTCTCCCGATGGTGCCGAAGGTAATGGAATGTTGTGTCCAGGATGAGGACATTGGGCACTTAATCAGGAACTAGCCACCTAGCGAGAATCAACGCCCCTTTTGTCAATGGCAAATCGCGCTTGACAAATCTGCCCGTATTCCAAGAGGACGTGACCCTCGACATGGGGATTCAGTTTACATGTGCTACTTGGACTTTAAGCATGCTTTACACTAGAATAATAATAGAATGCTGCTGTTAACGTTGATCTCTCTAGATGCAGCACATCCAGCCACGTAATGGAGGGCATGCCGCACGCGGTCGCAGATTCTATGTGACGGCGAATATAGCGCGCTCCTCTCTGTCACGTTTTAGTGGCCATTTGACTCGCTGCTAGGCATTGGGACCTCTGGAATTCCAAGTAATCACCAATGATCCACCGGGGCGTTCAAACTCCTGTTAGTTGTTCAGTGATGGCGCAAATCTGTGGGTGACCTCAGATGGAGTCCAGTATAGGCGGATCTGATCACCTAGAAGGCGGATGCTTCTAAACATCGGAATGTGCAACCACCAGGCCACCCAAGAAAAAAGAACCATAAAACATCTCAAACCCTTATCCGCAGGCAATTCACTGGGTAAGAGAAACGAAATATTTAGGGTGATCATCCAAGAACTCTTCGAAACTGTCAGCTAGTGGGCACCAGAGTATAGTAGAGCCAGCCGGGAGCAACATAAGCTCCGGCTGATGGTACAGTCCCAAAAGGCCAGGGTAGTCATACCTTGTACACAGTAACAGTACGTTCCCATCTATAATATGCAGCAAAAGCCTTGGCGCCCACAGCCGTTCGGAACAAGCTCATCCCGGGAAACGTCCAGTGGAGCTTCACGAGGATGATCCCGAGACCGAGAGGAATAACCCAACAGCAGAGGCTGCAGTCCTCAAATTTCTATTCATTGTGCCTGCATAAAGTCCAAAGGCAACCTTTCTGTTATTTCTGACCTGCCGAAAGGTCTTTCAAGGATAGCTGCCCCGCTGTTCGTCTCTGAGGGGCATTAGGTGGCTGTTCGTCCCACACAGATTGCTTAACGCATAGGGTAAACTGACGGAAGTGTATCCCACCTAACCGTTGTGCAATTTAAGGCCTGCTTGGGGAAAGCATGGATCATATTGTTTTTCACGCTTCTCTAGAGCTGTTTATGCTTCCCACTTTACTTGTTATTGTTTCCCATAAATGAAGGCGTCAGTGCGCACGTCCTTCACCATTAGAGCCTTTTTAAATCTCTAACTTACTGTTAGTTTCAAACGGTAAGACGATTTTTATTGTGGCCTCTTCCCGTTGGTGCCCGAAATGTGTTTAGGCTTCCAACATTTTAGCCTTTGTCTTTCTGCTTCTGCGAAAAGGACCCCAAGGGAGACTCCGAAGGTGATATCAAAAGACGAACGGAGATACTGCAGTTAACGTGCGGTGGGATACCGAAGCTCACTCGTGCAAGAGAATGGACTACCGATTTTGACTCAAACCGGAAGTTCTGTGATCCAACCTGATTCATCTGTTGACAACGCCAAGAGATGGTTGAAGGATTAGAATTGACGACAACAATTAAATCGGCATGGACCCTGGCACGGTAGACCGACAGATTCACTGCGAACAGGGCTGCTACTTCGGCCACGTCCGACCGCCACAAATTATCGGATTTACTGCTAGAGTACGACCGACCTTTCGCCCGTCCTCACCAGCTTACCAGCAAGGGAGCATTCCGCCTACCAAACCTGATCCACATTTCTTTTACGCTTATATAGAAAACAAAGTCCCCGCAATCCAGAGAACCCTTATTCGATCACTCCTAAAATGGGCAGCCAAATCGAGCACATTGACCTCGTTACTGGTAAGAAAGCACTAGAAGGTGTTCAGCGATCCACCAGTTGTTTAGGGCTTACTTGCTGTCTTGTCCCTTGTTTCCCAAAGCTCATCATCTTCCCCCGACATCTAAGATACATCTTGGAAGATCCCTTTCTGATGTATCATCAGTTCACATCGGGCCTGGTAGAGAATATTCTGAGCTTTGCCCTCCGTCCCCAGTAAGAAGCACTCCGGAAAGGTTTTCCAACCGGTCCCTTGAACATTCCTGGCAGCCCATTCCTTTACCCATAGGATGGCATTCCTATGAAACACTCTCCCCGAAGAAGTCGTATCATCAATGATTAGATTCATTTGTAGGAAAACAACGAATATTCATTTGTGATCAATGAACTCACTTCCCCGTTGCACCTCGGTCATTCTAGCACAGAGCAAGTATACCCCAATAGTTAGCGCCTAGCCGCCTATCTATCTAGATACTGTCACTACCGTGAATTTGACCAGTTGTCATGAAATGGATGTCATCGCTCTCGTTGGAATTCTCTGGTTTCAAATCGCCTCTGCCAACCAGACTCATTGAAGAGTTTTTGTTCCCAGGGCAAAAGGGCTTATTGGTTCCGTGTTATGATCGATGACCATCCAAGGGTTTTAGGTGCCGCAGATTTCATTCCTGCTATTAATTTTCCAAAAGAACTTGTCCCTTTCTCAATATTTCAAAATTGGCATCATAAGAATCCGCTCTTTTATTGGCTAGTCCACACATCGATCAAAGCCACTCAACAAAACTATATGAAAGATAGAGCGCACTTGAATTCTGATTTGTGTCGGTGGGTCACCAATAAACTCGCGGCAGTACTCTGTGTTCGTCCTCTCACTTACGCTAGCGGACTGGACTAGCTGTTCGTATTTTGTGCCGCTCACTGTTCCGTGTGGCTGCTCATTCAAGGGAGCAGCAGATCTATCCCATTCGTTGTGCGACTACGAGCCTTGAGTCTTGAGCTCGAACATTTTGTCTCCAATCTTTGTGTGTGTTCGTGTCCTACTAGACCACAAGCCGTGTTTGCTCCTGTGATATCGTTCGTCGCGAGTACTTGTGTCTTGTACTTCAGTGTATGCAAAGAACAACCAAACTCGGGAACATAATACCCCGAGCCTTGGTAATGCCTTAAGACACCTTTTCTGCCAGCGGCCAAAAGGATGACAAGAGGGGAATGATAACAGTGGTCTACACAGATGCTGGAACTGTGAGAATTAAATGGCCGGAGTTACAATTCAGGACTCCGGATGTAGAACTGGTGAGTGCTACTGGGACATGGCTATAGCGGAGGGAGGAAGATCATTAACTAATGGCGCGAAAGTGCTCATTATTGTGAGTAGATAAAGGGGATGGAGGAATAGCGTGCGGAACAATAAGTCTAGTGGCTGGAAATTACAGTGCGTCTTGAGGCTATAAAGAAGGTTCTACAAACACTTAGATTTTGAGAGTTATCGCCGCAAATGGTAGCTCCAAGATCCCAATTACACGTGTGCATCGAAATCCGAAATCGAGGCCAGCGGTCGGTAATTGTTTCAACTCGCCATCGCGTTTGTTGTTGCGCAGGGAAAACTTTTTTACTGGGGCTTTAAACCACCCCTGGGCCATCGAGACAGACCCAGGAGGATTTTTTTGGAATCAGTCATTCGAGTTCCTGCACGCAAGTGAGATTTTTCATAATGCCTAAGCGACTCGATGCATATTCGGTCAAGCATTTTCCTTCATTCTCCTCTCGATAACGGGAGCATCGACCAGCATATGGAGCCTTGCTTGGGAAGAACCAAAAAGCCAAGCAACCATGCCACAATCGGGATGCGACTGAAACTGTAGACATTGATAGCCTCCGATAAAAAGGAAAAAAATGTCTCTGGGATGGATGACAGTGGATTGCTAGACTTGGAACTTCAGGATCGGCGTGAGGTAGAAAGAAGTGGCGAATATGTGGAACGTCAGCAGAAACCAGTTAAAAGCAGTCTGTTAGTTGCGCTATTCAGCAGAATCAGGCAAAGTCGAATACCACCAAGATGGTGGACTAGGACCGTGAGAGTACGAAAGAGAAAACAAAGAGCCATCATTAGGTATAAAGGTGAACTCGGCTGCTGAGATCACCTGAATTGCGTAGTAAATAGAACGGGGGATTTCACGTATCCAGCGACAATCCAAAACTGCCTGCGGGCAGATTATCACTGCGGCCGCTAAAGGCAAACCAAAAGCTTATTACGATTATGAAAAACCTAGGGCGGCTATACGAAACACCGTCGATGGAGCCAAAGACCATCAGTGAAATAAATCGACAAGCATCCGGGGGAAAGCCGACTGTCTGTTAGAATTTTTCCGGGTAATATGCGGGCGCACTCGAAGAATGGAGGGACAATGGGCAACCTGTAGGGCTCAGGAGCATTGTTGAGTGGAACGCGCATCATTCATTTCCCCTCTTAAAATGTTGCGAGTGACAGTTTCGAGTCACATACAGGGTTCGCAATTCCACTACAGCAGGTAACGTCGGGTTCCAACGTCCTAACATCGAACCATGATCGGATCAAAAGAGCTTTCGGTGCAACAGTCTGGACGACCAGGTACCTCGTCTTAAAGACCCGCCATCCATCTGAACTGGAACTGGACTCAAACGCCGTAGCGTAACGCAGTCAGTCTCCCAATAGTTGAGGTGTTTTGTCTGGACCATGTCTCAGGGTTCTTATGCCGCGGATGAGCTGGAAAAGTTAAAAGTGAGCCTTGGTGTGGGTTTCATTCAGCCCTGCTTGCCCAGACTAGTGAACTGAAGAAACTCTGTAAAAAGGAGGGAAAGCCGACTAGTGGAACAAAATCTGAACTGATCGCCCGATTAGTCGAAAGTAAAGGTATGGAAAACGTGGCTTGTTTCGCCATCTTCCTTTTTACTAATGACCTGATATTTATCACTCCTAAATGCTAGGCTTTTTGTTTCCTCAGTTTGATTCCTGTTGTCAGTCTTTCCAGCCAGCGTTTCTATTTATCCACCTTTCGGGATACGGTTGTTAGTAGTCACTGCGTATCTTATCTGCCTCGACAAATACTAAGTATATAGAGATATCTGACTATCCTGGCGGGGTGATATTCCTGTTGTGCCATTAATCATCGGGTAAAAGTTTAGTCAATAACGATACTGTTCTGTTCTCGACCGGCAGGCGGTTTCCTGGAGTGTGGTTGGTCTGAATATGATTACTAAAACCCGAGTCTTTTCTGGGCTCCGAAGATTAAAGTGCTGTTCTAGTATCGTCGGTTTACAATAATGTGATTGACCAAAGAGTTGGAAAACGCAATGCGCGTACACTTCGCAGGCATATGCTTTGAACTGAGTAGCAGAACCATATCCAAGTCGCAAGTTTGTCACAGTTACTCCGGTCCTTCTTTTACGGTGATAATGAGTTGATCATTTTCGATATGGCAGTTTGTGCTGGCTTGGTTGGTGGGATAGTCCCAACATCGTCCACTCAGGATGTTGACGATACCATTATTCGAAGACCTGTAGGCTGTTCATTGTTATCGCTGATACATGCTTTTTTGGGGGAGGGGCGGGGGCGAAGTTCCTGCTTTTGTTGTGTTTAGGAAAGAAAATTATGGCGTGTAATTTGCTTTGTAACAAAGAGACATTTGTTAGAACACGACCTCGACTACTTAACGGGCTAGTCAATCAGACAACCTAGAAGAGTGTTTCCACGTTCATTGGTCGTTGCTGTTAGCTGCAAGACACGCCACTTCGCATTTTAAGCATCAAACATGACCCAGGAATAACTGTATGGTTTCCTTTGAAAATGAATTTATGCGCTTCGGTATGAAGCCTTCCCCATGTGATCCGCTGCTCCTTCAGGAAGCTTGTACAGTGCCTTCCGTACGCTGTTTTCCGCTGACGTACATCGCCGAATGGACTGTAATGATATAGATGCATATCTGCGCATTGTAGTTGAGTCCACACAGCTGTAACGTTCGTAAACGTTCCTTGCACTCCCCATCATTTAGTTACGTGAAACGGGTTACAGCAATCATGCTCAGATAACTGAACAAATCAGAAACACCACAATTAACATAAAAAAATTTGTCGGCACATTATCGGGCTGACGCTAGCAAATGGTCACACTCGTGGGTGTCGTCCCGAGGAAAATTTCCATTTGTAAAATTTCTGACGTACAGTCGCTCTCAAAGGGACGCAGCCGTTTGGACCCTGCTGCCCAGCCATGGGGTGAAAGTGGAAAACGACCCAACATTCAAGGGAATATAGAAGGTAAATGGCGCGATTATCCTAGGGTTTTATCAGTAGGTTGAGGGTTTGCGGAAATTACCCGCGAACAGCAGGCCGGATTTCATCCAGTCGATGTTGCATTGACCAAATATTCACTCTTGGGCAGTTATTGGAAACGCGCCACTCACACCGCCGACCTACGATCGTAGCCCTTCTGGACTTGAAAGGCGCGTTTGACTGAGTGGATCGGACAGCGCTATTCACTGCTCTCCACCGGAAGAGTATGCCAACGAAGTTCGCGAACCTGTTGCGAGTATTGTACTTGTATACTTGTGGTCGCGTGAGGGCGTACCGGGAACTGTCAAGTTCACCCGAAACGACTAGCGGTGTTCAATAAGTGTCCCATTTCTCCATTTTTGTTTAGCTTCGTCGTGGACGAAATGATGCAACATGCTCTAACAGGTGAAATGGTGAGAAACGTTGTGATCTAGATTATACAGATGACGTCTTGTGCCTGTTCGAATCTGCGGACCATGCACAACATGCACTAAACACTCGAGGTCGGTTGCTCGGTTCGGCATGTGCTTTGCACCTTCAAAGTGTAAAATGCTGCTGCAGGACTGGACGATAGCAGCGTCGAACTTGCTGAGCGGCAAGGAACTAACAATTGTGGGCCGTTTCACCTAACTTGGTAGCTGCGTGTCGAAAGACGATAACATGGCAGCCATGGTAAACCCGCGAATGTGCAAGGTTCGAACAGCTTACCCTGGACTGAAGCACTTGCAGCGCCGGCCTTATATTTCACTGAAGTGGGAAAGTCGTGTGCACCCTACTGCAGTGCGCTCAGTTCTATTAAGAG
>LUCM01010805.1:4907-19484 GCA_008360955.1 Fasciolopsis buskii | reverse complement strand
AGATGTACAGTGAACTTAGGTAAAGGAGGTGTCTCATGTCTTCGTGGTTGGGGTCCGAAAGACTCGTCAACTAGCTAGCTGGTTCGGGACACTGAAGGATATGGCAGTGAATCACGAACTGTGGTGATCGTGTCGTCATTTTCTATTGAGTCAGAATGATTAAAAGAGTGCGTTTTTACAGTTAGACTGTGTTCCGTGTGTTGACTGCAGCGGCATCTTACCTTTTCCCACCTGTGTAGGTCCACTACCTGTTCCCCTTGGATATTCACTCTTTTTATAGAAACATGTAACCTTGGGGGGAAAGCAGCGGTCAGTGAGGCTTATTTTGCTGTTTAATGTTGAACGATGATCATGATGCTAATGAGAACAGAGACAAAACAAAGAAAAGTAAATACATCGGGCAGAAAATAGACGACGACGAAAATCGGTGTCATTACGGGCAAGTTGAGCAGAATCAGTTTGGTGTCGAAAGAGGGAAAAACAGAAAAAGGAAGGGAAGAATTTTTAATCGTTGGTGGTTAGAGACACATTCCTTATCTCAAGTCATTCCTTTTCCACTTACTTTGTCGACATGTGATGCGTCACACACCACTTTTCTCGGTTACTCGACAGTAGATTGTTGTAGGTGACTGTTCCCTTTCATTTTGCGCACATTTGAGTTGCTTTGAATAACCGAATACTTTGCTCTGAACTATTTGACCTTGGACCTGCTTATGCTGTCACCCGTTTATGTATTTAAGGTTGGAGTGGGAGGGGCGTGCTGAGTTGCCTCTAGGGTCTGTTACCTTGGGATGGAGACTGGCAATCATGATCTTAAAATTTGGCCTATTCGGATCTTGTGTTCATGTACTACTCCAAGTCTTGCTGGTTCTCACTTCTCTCCTTGTACTGGACGCTGGCGGCTGTGGGGCGTGCATCCAGCATGTCATAAAGCTTGCAGTGGCCCAGAACCACTAGGCTTCCATAGGCCAAGTGTGGTGTGGATCTCCGTCTACCAGGAAGGCAATCGGCTGATCCGGTTTTCGTATCTCTGACCATTTTGGGTCGACGGCACGGTCGTGCGGCTCATGATCACACCTGACCTTATATGACAATCCAAGTTTCAAGGTCAAGATTGTCGATTCCCCCCTCCCGGTGTAATAGACCTTGGTCGCTACGAGACATGTCATGCCATTAAAATAAACCCTGCCCACAGGTGGTCGGATAGCCCCAGACAACATTTCTCTGTAATATGCCGTTTCCAGTTTACTTCCTGGTATTAGACAAAATCAAAACTACCTTGGTTACCAAGATGGAGTCATTTGATCATGTAAAATAGAGACCTTTCAGGATGTGCAAGTCACATGTACTTCGTGACAAAGGCTTACTAGTGTATCCTAGTCTTTATTCACTCAGGCGGATTAAGTCAATTAATCAATTTTTACTCGTTATTTCGATCAATCTACAGTGGACGGATCAATAACATCCATTGAGGGGACCTGCGACAAATATGGTTAGAGAATGATTCTTGGTGACGCATAGTGAAATCTCTAGTAAGAGGAATTCTAATGGGTGTCGCCGTGAATTTTAGACCCAAGGCCACTGAGACGCGCTTCGTTAAGACCGATATTTTTTCGTGTCAACGCGACAAGCAGCCAGAAGTAGTATTTTTCTCTTGACACGCTGCTAGAGAGGACTGACAGTCAGATTACAACCATTTTGGTAACCTTAAGTTTTTCCAACAATTTTTGTCTGATGCTTTGGGATAAACAAGATCATCACTTTTATAATTATTTGTGAAAAAATCCGACGAATTTTTTGGAGGCAGAAAATAAAAGGTTAAAACACGGGTTAAATAAGAAGATGAACTCTAAGTTCAAAGGACATACTGTACTAAATGAATGTGAGGCGATATTCAAGTAGGAGCCGACTTATGGGTCCCGCTTTTGAAGACTGTTATGTTGCCAAGTTTGGTTGGTATATGCACACACTGAAGCACAAGACACAAGTACTCGCGACGCACGATATCACAGGAGCACACAGCCCGTGGTCTAGTAGGACACGAACACACACAGAGGTTGGACACAAAAAGTTCGGGCTCAAAACTCAAGGCCCGTAGTCGCGCAACGAATGGAACTGATCTGCTGCTCCCTTGAATGAGCAGCCACACGGAACAATAAGCGGCGCGAAATACGAACAGCTAGCCCAGCCCGCTAGCGGAAGGGAGAAGACGAACACAGAGTACTGCCGCGCGTTTATTGGTGACCCACCGACACAAATCAAAATTCAAGTGAGCTCTATCGCTTATGTAGTTTGTTGAGTGGCCTTGATCGATGTGTGGACTAGCCAATCACAGAACGGGCTTTCATGAATCATTTCGCGGACATATAAAAATATTCAACCGCGCAATACTTACAATAACGTCGATTTCGAAATATTGAGAAAATGATGGATTCTTTAGGAAAATTAGTAGCAGAAATGAAATCTGCGGCTCCAAAAATCTTGGAATGGTCTTCGACCATAACACCTCCCCCTTTGCAAACATTAAAAACCAAAATAAGATCGGTAGAAAAGGGATAACAAAACAGCTGCCCGAGCACGGGATGATGACTTCAGATTGGACGTTAAGGAAATGTCGTCGGACAGTTGGATGGCCTTATGTAAAACGATTAAGAAAGCAAACGTATCCCAACCCCACACGTTCTGATATTTAATTGTGATACGGATTTAAGCTTTATACAGCTGATGATGTGAAACGGCAAACCATATTTGTGCACAACGCGAGAGGCAATTTGGGATATGAAAAAGAGCCAACTAATGAGCAAATTGAGAACGCAAATCAGTCTAGTCAGAAGACACGTAAAGAAGAAGTTTGAAAGAATTTGGAAGAGATGTTTTTGAAGCCTGGCATGCAACATATTTGTTGGAGCCATAGGATGCTTTGGCTACACACTTGTTGCGATCGATGTTGGTGTTTGCGAGGAGTGCGATAAACAAGAGAACCATTGAGAACTGCGTTGCTGGCGAAGGAGCGAATTGGGCTGAAGGGAATAGATAAAAGGCCAATGACGAACGAATGGGACAAGGCCCCAGTGGACTCGGGAAGGAATGCTTCGCTTACGAAGAAATCTCGATATCCGTAATTCTAGAGCTTGGAGAAATCCGAGCGTGGGCAGTTTCGTCAAAAGGCCCCCGTGCTAATCTCAGAAGGCCTGGAGGAAACGCTGAATCTGAATGGATTATGGTGATCAGAACATGTTTTATCCCCATCCACTGAACGATTGCCTCGTTGTACACTGTTCTTTGATGCAAGTATTGATTGATAGTTCGGTTTAGGTGAGTATTTGATGACATGGAAAAAGATGTGAAGCTCTTGACCACCAGACTGGGTCGTGTGGGTGCGGTTGGACTACCGGGTTGTGATCCACAAGATCCTCCAAACGATGGTGAGACAGTAGGTGATATGAGTGAATGATGCAGCCAGTGACGTTCTTGCATTTGAAACCTATTCTTTTTTGTAGTCCTTCAACTTATCACCTTGCAATTGATCTTTAACTATTTATTTCTCTTTTAAGTCGACGATGGTTATGCAATAACCAAAACCAAAGCAGACCAATGCACGGTTATCGTTTGTGAGAACTTAACTTCTTATGATAAATCACATTGAATAAATCCTATTAACTGCCTCACTGTAGCCCAGGTCTTTCTGATAAAGTGCGAGAACGGAAGAGAAGGCCGGACGTTGTTCATCGAGTTGACTGATCTTTGTTGACGTGCCTAGGAGAGGTGGCTAAATCCTGGCAAACCGGGGATCTCCATAAACAGTCGATAATTGAGAAGTGGAGACTGCGGATGGTAAACTCTACAACGATGCTTTTTCCCGTCGTTTCTCGCCCAATGTTTTCGTCCTTTGCTGAGATTTTGATGGGATATGGTCTATAAACCGATTCGTAGCATGCGTTGTAATTTTGTCAATCTGGCGCAGCGTGGATCGGGCAATATATCCATTTTCACAGCTTTTTGGCGTTGAAGATTAAAACAAATCTAATATGTCGCCTGGTTGATTGCGCAAGAAAAATATATATAGACGACACAATTGAAAATGAGCTTCGTTTCCTGCGGAGCATATTTATGCAAAATGGATATGTCGAGTGATTCATAAATAAGTCAGTGGAAAACGAAATAGAATGGAAAAAATACGAGAAATAAAAATCCCCGTAAATGTTTGTCTTTCAAAGGTGAAACAGAAATTACTCAGCGGGGACTGTTAGGTGCCATCAGTAGGACATTTTCAACTGTACAACTGAAAATCGTATTTACATCTGAACCGATCGTTTTCAGCTAAAGGACAGGGTGGCAGATTCTACAACCGTTCCATGTATTCATTTTCCTGTTCCTGTGGCACTAGGCATATCGGCCGCACGACCAGGCGTTTATCCGGTCGCGTTCGTGATCACCACTCGTCTTGGCCGAGAACAAGAAGGGTTTGGCTAGTTACTAACGCGATATGTTCTTATCTTTTTGAGTCAAACCGCTCAGCAAACGTAAAAAATGTGCCGCGCACCATCTACAAAATTAGGAGCCGACACGAACTGGCAAGTGTCATATCCTAAACGCAGTCGATGACATGTTTATCTGCTTTTACAACCCTCTTCTTTCCGCCCACAGATAATTTATCCAGTCGCGTAAATCCCCCTGGTCCGTTTCACCACCTGATGCTTTGACAGATTGATCAGATATTTGTGCATTCGCACGCATACTCTTTGACACGTGTGCAGTGAGGCTACAAGCTGGTTTCGAAAGTGCGAAGCTGGTTTGTTTCGGTGCGACCAGTCATGTGACAGTGAGCATGAATCAAGTCCGAGAGATAGGACCATCCAAGAAGCCCATCGGAACTCAGTTGAATGACGCAAGGGCTAAAGACCTGAATGACTGCAAGCCAGAAGGTAAAGTAGGGAACCAGTCGTTCGCCCTAACTCTGAAACAGAAGCGGTCTGGTTTTCATGAAAAGTTCAGAGGCGAACAGGGGTGGCGTTCGAAGTAAAGCTTAGAGAAGAAACAATCTGCCCAGGAGATGGGAGGCAATCGGCCAATAAGGTCTATTTTGTATCTATATGAGTGGTTTGCCTATGACAAATAAAACGAAACTGGGTTTGAGCCGCCAGAGGCCAGTTAATAGTTCTCGCTTGATTAAACAAGAAACGAGGCGACTAACGGAAGGCGTTAGAGTTAAAGGCAGCGAAGACGAAGTAATTGAAACGATATAAAGCAATGTCACCAAACTGTTCGCGATCCTATTTACGGTTATGTATGGATAAGCATGACTATCTGAAAACGAGCTTGTCCGCCACGTTTTTAATCTGATGGTATTCCCCCCTTTATATATATATATATATATATATAATTTGTCAGAATGAACACAATTTCCCCGCAAGCACATGACCGCGCAGATCGGTCAGGAGATCGTTGTTGAGCGTTGCCGACGAAGACCAACTATAATAAGCACGCGTGCGATAATCTAGACACAACCTACCGGGGATTCTGTGGAAATTCTGTTGGACTTTGCCGAACCGAATTCCGATGCCGTCTCATTCTCTACAACGAAATGTACTGTAGATTGTGTAGGCACCACCTAATGAGCTTAGTTGTCTTGTTCTTAATAATCGGTTCATTGTTAAACATTTCCACCCATTTGTTTTTTGATGAATCAGATGGACGATGCTGCTCGCAAAGCCATGCGTCTTGAGAGATTCGGTCAGAGTCCTCTGTCCTCAGTACGGAACCAGGTTAGCGACACAAAGGAGGATCCTGAGCTGAGAGCGAAACTAGCACGAGCAGAAAAGTTCGGTATCGAAACAGACGAAATCAAATTGCAGAAACGGAAAGCACGATTCGGTTTGACGTGAAGTGTCAATCATCTGCGTCTCCGACTGGATGTATAGAAATCATGTTATCATTTGTACATTGAAACACAAAACTCGTCATTCACAAGGCGTTCTACTCCATTCTTATTGTGACTTATTGTTTTCAGCGAACTGTTTTGCTGTAGTGCTGTGCATTGTTCGTTAACTGAAAAGTATTATCACACTATCGCATTGTTTTCCATTCTCATACATTTTAACCAGTTAGTCAGGCGTTGTTTATCGCAACTGTTCAGTCGACCACGTCCAAACCTGTATCAGGAATTCAGTTTGCACCATGACTACTCCGTTACCAGGAGAGCGGGTTTACAAGCACACAACACATTCCGAATGGTGACCTACTGTGTGCTTCAGTTTGTTTTTACGAATTTATACTTGAACGGATGCCGGCGTTCTGGTCAAAGCCGCACTCATCATCGTATCAAAAATTGAGAAAGGAAAGGGTCATGGTCATGGACATTGCAGAGGAATTTAGCCGCAATGTTCAACCGGTTTGGGCCACGTGGGGAACTGTTTCAGTTTTTTTAGATTTAGACAGAAAGCACGATGTGTCGAAGCAAGACGGTGTTTGTTCTGAGTTCGATTGATTGTACGATGAACGTGGGAAAGAGACTGAGCTGTGTCGAGACCTTAATCTTTCAACGGTACAGGTGCGAGTTAAAATAGGGAAAGGAGCTTAGTTACTATAGGAAACAGGAGTCTTATACGAACCGAAAACAGATTCTCAACGTTAGCCTCAGGTGAGCGAAATGTCAGTCTGGTAAAAAGAGGGACTGTATTGTTGTTGTTTCAATTTCGGAGATTGTTTGGTCTGAGTCGCTGGTGTGATTTCACAATTCGCCGGAAGTTTTCAGCCAGAGGGGGAGAGGCCAGAAATCCTTGTTTCCAACCTTAGTAAATGTATCATGCACAGCATCAGATGAATGTTGCTTCGACATTTCTTCTGTTGTCAATTTCCGGGGACTCGTTGAACACGTGTTTGGGACACCCGATGAGTGGCTTGAGAGCGATATGTCTCAAAGACCCAATATGCCTTCTGCTGCCCGATAGGTTGATGTGAGCATACTGAGGGTCGTACCTTAGAAGTTCCAACTCTCCTGTCAAGGGTGATACTTCAGAATTCACACGTTTTTATCGATAGGGTTTGTATGGATAAACTCCGTTCCATATGTTGGCTAGTACGGCGTTTTTTCCCATTCCTTCAGTCTCCCCTCTGTTCACTTTGCGTATGGTTTATTTCCATATCGCTTCAAGATTGAGTTCGAAAAAATAACATTTACATGAGAAACTACAGGCTTCGTTTGAGAACAAGAGGTTTCGGTGAACCTCGTTGACCGGTTGGTCGCATTTGTCAACGGTCCATGACTGGTCACCTGTTTTGTCACACTGTTGGTGAAAAGAGTTGGGACAGACCTGTTGTTCGCTTTAGTAGATCGATGAGGTCTATCCTAGATCTTTTCACAGGGGATGTGAAAATACGTGACCAGTTATGGGCTGCTGACTGATATAGTCGGCTAGCCAATGGGATGCACCAAGGGCGACCTCATATTCTTAAACTTATGATTCCCAATTTCGATGCGGTTTTCTTGAATTCAGTTTCCAAATGGTGTAAAGCTTTGTGCAGCACGTTGGAAAAAGCAGCCATCAGTGGGACTTTCCCTGCTTCTTACCGTTATACGATGATGATGTTAGTGAGTTATCGATTGGAATTGAGGTGCTCATGGAGTTTCATTAGTTGCAGTACACGGCAGGATGACTGAATGCAAAGTACCTAGGGCTTTGAATTCCCACTAAGGTTTCAGAGCCAGTGTGATCGCTTTCCACAGGGTCTCACTCAAACTCTGCCGGACTGTTGCCGCGCAGATTGTACAAAGTTCTGCTACCCACTCCCTTATCATGGAGTAACCTCAGAAGACACGAGCAGAAGCAACAGTTGGCCAAAACAGTCGATAAACGTAGAAAGGGAGTCGTCCTGGCACGTAAAAGTCGAAGGGAAATCGAGGATAATCGTCAGTCAGACAGGAGGCAATAGGCCTTTAAGATCGAGTTATTTTGAAAAGCTAAGTGGCCTTAGCTATTTCATCAGCTGAGTGTTTGTAGAAGCGAGTTCTCAGTTCTTAGCGTGTCCCTCACCGGTTGACGATCGCTGCAGATTCCTCCGCGAAGAACGGTGGTTCTTTGGCACGAACAAAGCGCAAGTGTGGTGCCTGGATGGAACAAAGTACGCTGTTGCTGTTGTAAACCGATGCGTGACTTCAACGCGGTTGTCCTGGGATGGCTTATCGGCTGCTATATTTTGGACTGCAGGGCCATGTCGGAATAGGACAAAGTCTCAATTTCCATCATCTTGCCCTTACGCAACTTATCGTGCACAAAGGCGATCGAAGGTTAATCGATGGCGACAGTAAAATTGTTCCTCAACAGATACTGCCTCAATTTCCATAGCCATTCAAGGATGGTACTAGCTTTTTTCAGCTGAGACAGCCTTTGTAAGAAAAAAGGCATCTTGGTTAGATCAATCCCCGACGGTAATACCAAACCCATTGATTTCTGCAGTTAGAAAGCGGTTTCTGTCGACCGTAAAAACCGCAGCTCGTGTTTGAGTCTGTTATGCATTTGTAACAGTTTGTGGCCAGTAATGTGCACTTATGCAATAGAGAGTGAATTTTATCACAGAGGGACCCAGTTGGTGTAGTACCCCAGCATTCCTGCTACCGTCTTGGAGAGGATCCTTTGCAAGGGCGACAAAGGCACAGGATTAGGTTTACTCATTCCTTGAGTAATTTCAGCCTAGGAGGCGGTCTTAGTTAGCAGTGGTAACACTGTTGTCCTGTTTAAATGTAATGCGGCGCATTTTTGTAATCTGGGAAAAGCTGCGGGTCGTGACTGTGGTCTTCTGCATCATGACCGCATACAGTAGCGTCGTCGACAAAAATTTAGGGGCACGTCATCTATAGTTTTATTGATAGTGCATTGAGAAGTAGACAATTCCATTCGTTACCCTAAGCGGAATTGGTGTAGTCTCTTATCCTCGCGTGCGGAGATTTGACGACACGCTTTATGGGAGGCCCAAAGTGTTGAAAACAGCGAACTGGGACGCCTCCATCAGTCTATTTCACCTAGACATGATAGGTATCAAGTTATGTAAACCGGTTGGTAGTCTTTCTACAGTCGACCGTCATGTGTTTCTCATTCTTCCTGTTCGCCCCGACCAACTTTGGGACTTTTCGGGGAACCCCTGAGGGTTGGGTAATGTTTTCAAATGGTCGATCAGTGACGTTTTCAATAAACCTGGAGAGACTACGGGAGTTGGCAGTAATGGCTTTACAGTCAGGGTTCAGCTGGTGTTTTCCATGAGGTTATCGACACAACCAAATGCTTGGGATCCAAGCGGGGATCGGGGACTGATGTAAGATACTTTGCAAGCAGTGGCAACTCCCACACAAGACTTTGGACTGTGATCCTCAAAAACAATGGATATCTTCGACCTCAGCTTTTCGCAGCACATAAAAGAGAAAAGATGTCCGCCTTAGCTCCAACTCGAAAATCGGCAAGTGATCCTATTTCTCGTTCCCACTAACTCAAGTGAGAAAAACCAAGCTGAGCAGACAAGAAATCGTTTTTTATTCAAAATCAAATAGCTTATATTGGTCTTTCATGATCAACACTCGCTCGTTGATTCTTCCGCTGGATAATCTGGTCCTTCGGTATTCATCAACTTTCTAATGCAGCGTTTTCACTCAGATTATCAACTGGCGTAATCCGTGCGAAGTTGGCGCAGCCGCATTGATCTCTGACCAGTCAATAGCAACTACAGTTATACTCAGTTGTCCTATCAGATGCTCCTAGATTCGTCTCTCCGAACATCATTTACAAAGAGGTGTCGAGGACGCTTTGAGAAGTAGAGGCTCGATTAACGGGGAAGTTGTATTTCACCAAGCGGATCCATATCGGGTCAAATATCGTCACTCGATTAGCATTCATCAATCTGAGGTATCCGTGGCAACGGCACAGTATCTGATTATCGATTGAAGATCGACTTTACGCAGAAGCAGTAAGGTCAGTCCTGCTATAGGTCCTACAAACTTGGCCGTTGAGAGCAGATGTAAGAAAACTTTCGGTGCTGGAACATCGTTGTCTTTGGAGTGTTGTTGGAATATGGTGGGGTATTTCTGTCAGTAACTCAGGGGTTAGACGTAAGATACTCGGGCTTAAGGTAAAATCTCTAATTGAGACATTGAATTAAATAGATTAAGGTTGATGGTTCATGTGCTTTTCAGTCCCACAGAACGACTCCGCCGTATGCTGGTCCTCGAGACAGGTAGTCAGTCGTCCAGGTAGTCAGTCGATGACATGGAGAAAGATATGAAGCCCTTAGCCAGTGGGCTTGCCGACCACTGCCTTTGTAAACAGATTCCAAGTTGCGGTTGGAGACTAAATGACAGCTTAATGCCCCAGTTAACGATGTTTTTATTCACAGGCTGTCTCCCACGCATTTCTTTAACTTACTGCCTTGCAGTTGATCTTTCATTATTTCCTGATCACCTCTCTTTTGAGCAGACGGTGCTGTGAGGTCGTGACCAAAACCAGAGCACGTTAGTGCACGGCTGATGTGTGTTAAAACTGAGCCTCACATAAACTTGTGCTTACGCCGGAGGTGCCAGGGAGCCTACTTGACTTCGACATTGGCTACTGATTTCCGCGCTGTATGGTTGCAATAAAGCGCCATGGCTGTGTCTCAAACTGGTCTCTGAATACATATTGTGATGAGAAAATAACCGCTTTTGTTTCTCCAAATACGTTGTCTATAGTGGTTTGACTTTGTCCTCCACAGAAATGAGATGGAACAAACGAAAAGTGGGCTACTGCGGTCACCTAGCCCAGGCTAGAAAAGATGTCTTTGTGGCCAACTGGCCATGAGGCGGATGTGGACCGCCTATCGCTTTAGTCGACCTTCGAGGCATGAGATTTGCTCCGCAAATTGCTTTCAGCGCGTATACCCCGCCAAAGGCCACAGCACACAGGACAGCTGTTACAGGCAACCAAGGGACCGAGATAATGGCAAAAAAGTAAAAAAGAGTTAAGGAGGTCTACTTTGGAGTCAGTTTAGTGACGAAATTCGAACACCATCGTCGCTGAGTGTTAAACAGCAAGGCCAACCCCAATTACCGCTGTCTTTTCTCCAGAATTACACGTTATTATAGGAAGAGTAAGTAGACAAGGGAGACAAGGACTGGCCCTGCAGATGCGGGAATAGAAAAGAATGGCGCATCAACCAACATATAATACAGTCTAACTGTATAAAAGTACTATTCCAGTCGCTCTGATTCGATGGAAAATGACAACGCGATCGCCACTGTTCACGGTTCACTGCTATATCCTTAGGAGTCCCCAGCCAGCTAGTTGACGGGTCTTTCGGACCCCAACCACGAAGACGTGAGACACTTTACCTAAGTTCCCTGTGCGTTTTCTCTTTCCACGTTGCCACATCATCTGCCGACCTCCACATGGTTTTTTCCACTCCGTGGGGTGAACGCAAAATGGGGTACGGTATGATAGACGAGTGTTCGCCCTACGCAACACGTGGTCCAACCAACGTAGCCTACTAAGCTTCATACACTGAGATAAAGTGTTCACGGAATCGGCACCTGATACTAGATTTCGAACATTTACATTACTCACCCGGTCACTACACTCAATACTAACGAAACTACGTAGACGTCGACGTCGGTGATCGGTAAACCTCCCCCAACCGACACTCCGACACAGCGTACTCTTTCAAAATACGACTGAGCGCACTGTCTAGTAGGGTGCAATACGATTTTCCAACTTCAGTGAAATACCAAGCCGACGCCACAAGTGTTTCAGTCCAGCCTTCGACATACGCCCATTTACGCCTGAACTCAGAGCCCACCATGCGTTCGACACGCAGCTACCACACGGTAAAATACACGGTCCCACGATTGTTAGATTCCTCTCATCCAGTATCAAGTTCGGCACCACTGTCGTCCAGGTCCAGTCAACAAGCGCTTTACACATGCCGAACCGGGCTACAGGCCTAGATAGTCTGTCTAGTGTACTTTGTGCATGGTCCGCAGATTCGAACAGGTGCACGATACCATCTGCATAACCTAGATCGCATAGCTTTACATCATTTCCCAGTTCGATTCTTACATCCTGGAGAGATGGGACACCTCTATTGAACACCGCTACTCGTTTCGAATGAGCTTGACAGTTCACGGTATAATCTTACGCGATCACAGGTTTGCAAATACAATGGTCGCGACAGGCTCACGAACTTTGCTGGCAATGAATAGCGCTGCTCGCTCGATCCACTGAGTCAAATGCGGCTTTCGAGTAGAGAAAGACTACGATCGTATGGTGCAGTGTGTGTGCCGCACTTCCAGTAACTAGTGGAGAGTGAATATCTGGTCGATGCATCTCTGACTGGCAAAAATGACGCCTGCTGATATGTATGGAATGTTACTTCTTACGAACTCGGTAATCAAGACTAGCACAGCACTGTCGAAGCTAAGACCACAGTAATTAACGGAATTAAACTAACCTCATGTTGTTACAGCTCCAGATCGTGCGCCCCTTCTTGAAGAATGGGTACATCAGAAAATGCACTTCTAAGATAACGAAAATACGTTCCGTTCCAAAATCAACGGGAGCAAGAAGAATAGGAGAGTGCTGATGCTAGGCATCATTCTGACACTTAGTTTGAAAAGAATCAGGGTAGTTCGCTTGGGATCGACCACCGTTCTCTTCTTTAGTAGTCGAATATTCGGTTCTACTTCTACTTACTTTGGGGGATCAAGAGACACGTCCCAAGGATTTGCAGCTGCGGTCGTCAGACTAACCACACTAGCACGCAGACAGTCAAACTGCTCCTCGAAGTGTGCCGCCCAACGGTCGAGTCTTTGGTGTCAGCCCCAAATGAGCCTTTCATTTCTATCGCACACGACTTCATTAACCAAAGTTCGCCGCCCACTGGTGTCGCGTATATGCATAAACCGTCTTTGATTGTTGCCAGAAAAGTGCTGCTTATTCAATTCTTCGCCATCTTACCCACTAAGTTTCACGTCATTCTGAGGTTCTAGGCGTCAATACACTCATCTGTTTCACTTGCTTGCAGTTAGGGAGATCCAACGTCTTTGATGAACTTTAAATCTAGGACCACAGGCGAGACCTGCTTCCAAATGCATCACCTGCTTGATTTGATCCCATTCGTCATCCACATTACTGTTTGTCGAGGTTCTTAGTTCGTCGGATAGTTTCTGTCTGTAGTTGGTGAGAACGGTCGAATCAGACGGACGCTTCGCAGTCAACGGGGTTTGTTGTATACATCGATGATCACTGAGACGCCGCAAAAACCGTATTAAAACTAGTATATGGTGTGATTCGACTTATGTAGTCCAGTATGATCTACAGTTCTGGTCAGAACCACATCAACGGTAGCTTGCTGTCGCGAATTGTGTCGAAAATTCGTCCTGGGTAGGAACAGACGATCATCTGGACAGAACTTGGGAAGCCTATTCCCCTTATCTGTAAGCTGAGCGAGCATGGCACTGGGCCATCCAAACAAGCTTCCGACGTACTAAGTTCTCCAACTTGTCCATTAAAATCACCTGCTACCATGCAATGTCAGAGTCTTTGCTCCTGTGAACAAGAATGAACAGTTCCTCGTAGAACTCATCTTTTTGCACGTCAGCACTACAGTCTTTTGGGGCGTATGTCGACATGACAAATAAGCTGCTCTTAATCACTATCCTTCCGGAAGCCGATTGATCCCTGCAGTCATACGATGCACAAACGACCATTACCTGGACCCAGGATAAAAGGGCCGCGCCAGCCTTCTCACTCAAGACTATTCCTACACCCCACTGACACACAGGTTGAGCTGCCCCGTCTCATGAGGTTCGCAGGAGATATCTTGACGGGACACCAGGTGCAGTTAGCTCAATTACACTACTCGAATCCTGAATTTGTGTTTCACTGACGCAGCAGACGGTCGGAAGTGAGTCTATTTCCAGTGCTAAACATACCTGTGGACCAGCCTGCATAAGTCCGCACACTGAATGAGCCGAAGTTCAGAGGTAGACTTGGTGCGCTACCATGTTGAAAATCTTTATGACACTATTTGACTATGAGCTGCTGCAAGTATTTGGCGTGTTGTCAGTGGGGACATTATGGGTAAGCAGGGCGGGCAATGAGATTTGGTTGGGGACAAGAGACTAAAAGAGAGAGCATTTGAGCAGTAGCACACTTACCCCTGCCAACCCTGCCAAATGCAATGAGCAGCACGCTGTTCTGATTATTCCGCGCAACGACCAATGCAGTAGGGAATTACTTGTACCTGCGTAACTCATGGGGAGCGATGGGCCGGTACTTCGAGGTAGTGTGGACATCAAGCAGAACAACTAGATTTCCAAAACAGTTTTTAGTTCTATAGAAAGAAACCTATCGGCACGTGCGCTGAGTGGAAGACCATCTGCATGGATTAATTATTTTTTACTTTAATTTTCTGACTGAGTTGCCAGCTCAAATCAGCCCCAATCTACGGGTACTAGAGAGACAACTCTCAAGACCTTTCAGGTGTGATTGGATCTTCGGCTAGAGATAGACCATCCCGTATAGCTTACTCGGTCACGGGAGGGAAGGCAAATGCAAGTTG
>LUCM01010804.1:372604-418494 GCA_008360955.1 Fasciolopsis buskii | reverse complement strand
ATGTTTCGTACACCGCCTGTGGTGAATTAATTGTTAGTGATCCCTAGCAGATATGGGAAAAATTTACGGTGTTGTGTGGAGTACTAGGCTAGTGCATGCATTCACAACGGTAGACCACTCAGACCACAACATGCAGTGACACCAGTAGCTGCCAATCTGACCAACATCAGGTCCAGTTAGCTTTATCCCTGGTTCAAGTTTGCATCTTAAAAATATTGTTCACTTTTTTGGCTGTAAATCACTAGTTTGGCAGGTCAGCCTCCAAAACCTATTGCTAACTATGGCCTTAGTAACAAACGTTTCCACCATCAGCTGCAGACTGACCCTTTTTATGTATTAATGTTTAGCATCTGATGCAAGATGGCGCAGTACTTACATGATCATGGAATACGGGTAACTGAAAGTGAAGAAACAAACGATCTCAGTGGAGATTATAAGATCTGTAACGTTCTACTGCTATTCTGAAACGGTGATATAACGAACGACGTGATGTACTTTATACCTCGGTACCCCTAGGTTAAATTCACTGGTAGTCAATGCCTCCCTGTTTCCCTATTTTATATCAGATGCGACCTTCTTTGAAAACTGAGTGTCCGCTGTCCCGAATGCGCTGACTAACAAGTTTCGATTTGAGAAAACATAAGTTGGCGAACAAGCTCGTTTTCAGTGGATTCGTACTCATGCCATACCATCACTATATATATCTTGACAAAATATTTCACTATAGAAGGAATTGGATTAGTGATTTACAAAATATGGGTGGGGAAGGGATTTGTGCGTGTTAATTGTTTTTGTTGTCTTAAGGTTTGTATTGGACGGGGGTGGCGCAAGGAGTTGAAAGCGCAACACAAATCGTGTTTTGAGAACAAAGCGAGGGACTGTGAAAGACGGATTGCGAAACAGCTTCCGCAGTGCTCAAGAGGCGACACTTTGCCAACGTGATTGTTGGACAAAAACATAGTCAGACCTGTCAGAGAGAACTATGCCTGCACCCTTATCTGGTCTTATAGACATGATTGTCGGCATTTTTCTGCAGTTCTTCTTAACCGTCTCTTATGTTCTGGCTTTAATAACCCACTCGATTGTAGGTCTAGCACCATGATATTGGGTAGCAAGTGTTCACCAAACTTGATGTTAAATGCTTGCATTTCCATTTGTGATGACGGAGAATAAAACTCGACACTTGAAGAGAAAAGTGCTCGAATCCAAACTTCTGAAGTCCATTTGTGCACTCTGGCGTTTGGGCAACAAAATTTGGGCCCATGGGATAAACTTCCCAACAACCTCTTAGGCTAACTTGAAGTTTGACAAATTTGTGAACAAAATCGATCAGGGTTACGCGGAAATTCAACTGGGACTGCGTTTTTGATCCTTCCAATCGTTTCATCAACACTTGGCGCTTCTTGGTTCAACTGTTTTGTTTACAATGGATTGAACGTATTCCTCGAAAGATTGTCTTTCTTCTCACTCAATTGGTCGGAGCACATAAGTTGAGTGTCACAAAATGATCGTTCTAATTCCCGGTGTGATTGCACATGGTATCACGTTTCATTTAAGAGCTTGTCTTTGAAGTGAAGTTTTGGTACATGTCTATCCGGTTTTCTTTCTTAAACAAGAGTCATGATATTGCTTTGGAATAATTAGATTCAGTCTATTCAGTCGTCCAAGAACTGAATATGAGCTCTAGCCAGCGCCAGTTTCGTACGACTTAAGTATACTCTATTAAAGCTCTTTCAGTTACAGCCGGGTCCTTGGCTTGTATTTCAATTCCTGAAACATTACCACTGAGCAGCATTGAGAAACACAAGTTTGGCGAACAAGCTCGTTTTCAGTGATTTCGTACTTCACTGCCATTACATCACTATATATATCTTGAACAAAACTATTTTCACTATAGGAAGGATTGGATTAGTGAATTTTACAACATTATGGGTGGGAAGGGACTTTTGTGGTGTTACATTGTTTTGTGGTCTTAGGGTTGTATTCGGACGGGGCGGTGCCAAGGGAGTTGAGCGCAACCACCAAATCGTTTTGAGAACAAAAGTGGAGGACTGTTGAGACGGATTGCGACACGCTTCCGCAGTGTCGCCTCTTGAAGCAACTGCGGAAGCTGTCGCAATCCGTCTTCACAGTCCTCCACTTTTTCTCAAAAAACGATTTTGGTTGCGCATTCAACTCCCTTGGCCCACCCCCGTCCCAATACAAACCTTAGACAACAAAACCATTAACACCCACAAATCCCTTCCCCACCCATATTTGTAAATCACTAATCCAAGCCTTCCTATAGTGAAAATATTCTTGTCAAGATATATAATAGTGAGATGTAATGCATGAGTACGATCACTGAAAACGAGCTTGTTCGCCAACTTGTGTTTTCTCAATGTGCTCATTGGTAATTTTCAAAGAAGTTTCGATTTGTTTATACATTACTTTGTTGATTGATTAAAGTTATACTTACGCATGGCTGGAATCCTTCGCCCCTATGCCAGATGGATTATTGTCTTAATATTTCATTTACGTATGAATTACTAGGTACTTTCGCATAGTCGCTCAGAATTTTTGTTCTCAGTGCTATGCATCGGTTACCCATCAGTCTGGATTCAAAAGCTACCAGGATGAGCCAATGTGAGCCACACACACACAGACCGAGATGCGCGGCCATTCAGGTTGACAGTAGGCAGCGTCATGACAATGGACAACTTTTTCGTGGATAATTCCCTGATATCGTGCAAAGGCCAACAACGGAAGAATGTCAATAATTTAATAGGAAACCCTGTGATTCTAATGTTTTGCATTTTAGAAATACATATTTATGCACCTGGATACGCAGTCGAGCAAGTTAAAACATTCAACCATTGTTTTGTTTTTTAATTTAGTGCTGGGAGTTAGGTCTATCAGCACAAGTATCTATTTCGGCCGTAATAGTAAGCTAGTGACAAGCCTTCAAACGAATTGATGATAATAACAGGGATTTAATGCACAAAGAAGAACCATTGGAGCAGATTACAGCATAATTTTATTTCTTCTATTTCTGGCACATTATCCTTCCACATTTCACCATGGTTCTGATAACGCATTACCTGTATGTAGTTTGAGTTTTTTGGTATTCACCATTGAAACGTAGCTGCAATTACTGTTATGAGTGATAATAAAAATCAGATATACCTTAACCATGACTATCCGCAGTTTTATTCATTTTCCATAAACTTTTTCGACATCTATTAGTGATATACGTTCAATTCTGGCAGCCCAATAAATCTAAGCTGACTTTACCGTATTCTAAACTCATTTGTTTTTCATTTTATACACGTCAGTGAAAGTGCCAGTGTTCAGAAACAAATACTACCATGATCAAACTTTTTCGTTTTATGATACGAGGATCGTCATTCGATTAGCAGAGAGAAGAAAATGGCACAGTGCATCATATGACCAGATAGACTATTCACGATTTTCGAAAGCATCAAACTGAGCAGGGAGAACGTTATGATATGTGCACATCTATTTATGCTGCGATTTGTGTTTCACGTTCCGAAATCCCCTCGTGCCTTGGTTTTGAGACCTACTAAACTAAATGGAATGTTGTAAAAAGAAAATGAATGCAGCTAAAATAAAGAGAATATATTTTACTCATTGGGGTTTAGGATCAATACATTATGCAGTCGCGGTCAGATATTTCTGCTTTCGCAAATCATGGTCGTTGGTTGAGATGCAAGGTCTAGAGCGAGGCGCTTCCTTACGAACCTGGTCACCGGAAACGTTTGGAATGTGGTTCAGGGCAGATGACCCATACAGCTCTGTGGCCCAATAAACGTTTATTTTTCAACCGATCCTTCACGGTTGCTGCTCCACATCTTACAAATTGCCTTCTACCGTACCTAGAGAATCACTGCTCCATAAACTACAGCTTCATGGCTAGCAGTTTGTGCTCTCTAGTACGCGCACGATTCCGGGGGAGATTGAAAGTGATGAAGCTATCACGTGAAAAAATGACTTGCTGAGGAACTTTCCACAAATATTTTGGTATTTCGCTTGCCGTCGGATAAACAACATGCAACTTATTCCGCCGGAATTTTTGGTTTCGACAGACCGGTAAAGTTAGAACTCTGTTATTACCCATTTCGGATTTGTTCTCATGTGAACATGAAACCAACAGCTACCTGATTTGTTTTACAACAACTATTGTCTAACTGCTATTTGGTAATCTTTAAATGAAAATGTTCTCATCCGAAAGTAGAATTTTTCCACGGCATGGAATATCACATGATTAGTAAATGCTGAGCTGATTGTCCAATGCGTTTTTTTCAATTCTTGATCATGCAAATCGAAGGTGGTCAATAATCTCAACGTTTCAAATGGAAAGACTTTTTGCCTTATACCTGCCTCAGGAAGTGAGAATTTCAAGTGAAAATTGACCGACAGCGAGAGGATTCGAACCCGTTATCTTTAGGTTAGGATCGAATCGTGATTTCTCACAGATGGCCCAGTCGGCCAACTGGCAAACCACGGTTAGCTGAAATCCAGTTCTTGAAGACGAAGTATGCCGTCTTACTAGGATCTCATTTGAATCGTTGAGAGCGTCAATGGATCTTGAGTCTATTTAAGAATCACATGATTTGTCGGATGATTTTCGTTGGTCAGGCAAAGCTAACCTTCTGAAAGAGGACACAAGACCCGAAAGTATTGGTTTTCATGCTTAGTAGTACGTTTTGCATATGAATTGATGAATAAAATCTCCCCAGAAGCACACGACCGGTTTCACGGTTATTGCCGCTGTTCATGTGTGCGTACCCGGTATTCTTCTGTCCAACCATTGCTGTAAGACAGTTTAGCGGTTACGCCTCTGGTTCAGATCAGTCAGCACACAGTGGTCGAAATATCCACTGTTTAATCCGGTCTATATCTACTGGTCGAACTTCTCTGATAGCTTTTACACTGACTTATCAAAAATCACACGGCAGTATCATGAAAAATATCGCTGTTGCCCACCGAGCCGGCTTTGTAATTTGTGTCTAATACCCGTACATTCAGACATTACCATCATCGTGGGACTGTTAAAGGGGATCAAAGGATCTTGATATACCATGTCCATGAATTTTAATTGGTACCTATTAGGGAAACTTCGTCGTGGCAGTTTAGTTACTAATAGTTCAATGTAACGAATGACATGTGGTCACTTGGTTAGACTGAGCATGAGAATTATCTCCTACTGCATTATCCGATCATCTTACCACTGGGCATTTCATCTCCACTGATGAAGCAAGACGTACGAAGTGCGGAAAGCATCGACGGATGAATTCGAATTACGGTAACATCACTTATATCTTTATTTTTGTTGACGATACAATAAATACCATAGTTAAATAATCTTAGCCGAATAGCGTTCGCACTTTATGCGTTCGTGTATGTACTTTTTTTACAGTTCGGTGAAAGTCTTGTCAGAAGGCAGCATAGATGGCACCGGCTTCGGCTACCCTGATTAACCATTTCAGTCGAAACACAAACTTAATCGTCGAAGATTACTTATGGTTATCAAAGAGTCAGCGAATTACACGTCCTACTGACAGCATTGTATTAATAATTTATGAAAAATTACGTTTTTAAATGATGTTATTTTTCTGGAGGGAGACAGTGTAATGGCATCGATCACTCAGAGAAAATCGATGATTCTCGGACACCATTTTATCTAAGATCTACTCTGACGCTTGATATTTATTCTATGATATTTGTTTGATCACGTTTGTTTTATCGTACGCCAGAGTGGTAACTTTCCTGTCGAGTGGCACTTTCCGAAAGTTCTCGTTTTCGAGTCACTTCGACTACACGGTACTTCTTGCCTGTGGTAATGCAATCTCACGTAGTGTCGTATCGGTGCTACGTCGCAGCCACGATATGTAAAATGCAATTCTCCCATTCCATGGTTGGCTCAGGTTCTCTCTTTACTGTTGACTGTGGAGCTCGGTCAATTGTATCGGACTCACACACTTTTGGGGTCGCAGTTCCAACGTCTTCTACAAAGGGAACCGACTGAGAGCAACCAGGTAGGACAGTCTACCGGTGGGGGAGGATTCGAATTGCCCCATTAAAACTGAAACGATGTGTTTTCGACGCCATGGCCACTAGTGGTGTTAGTGCCTACAAATTGGCTGAGGATGATATCTACCATTTCATTCCAGAGGTATTCTACTCAGAGTGAATGTGCCCTCAACAAAGCCACTGTCCATAACATTTTAGAGATCAGCATTTCAATGAATCGAGGCGGACGTCAGAGCCTGTAATTCGCAATATTGTAAATTAAATTCAGAAACCTCTCGTGTAAGCCTGCAGTAAGCACCGCAATATTTTGGAACTATGTCACGGCTATTCAGAAGGGTCATTCAGCTTACTTACTGAGATCTTCTTTCCAAAGGCCTGAAACGGGATGCATCTGACGTGGCATGTTTGTGGGTTTACATTTTAGGTCGTACTAATTACCTATTCATTGTTCTACAGTATGCAAGCAGGTGGACATTAAAGAACTATTGTGAAGCCGGGGCATTGCCCAATTTCAATTTTTTTACATGAACCCGAATAATTATTCAATAACTCCAAAACAATGCAAGAAATGGATTAGCATATAAAATCCATCAACAGAAGAGTAATTATTTTTCGGAACTGATATTTAGTCTCTTCATTTAAATTAGATCCGGTTGTCTTTCTAGTTTGTGTATTTGTGTGGAAAGACCCACTTATTGTTTGTGTATTTTGCTGATCCCCGTCGCCTGTTTCCTTCATTCACACGGTGCGCTATCCAAGTAACGTGATGTCGTCGCAAAAAAACGTTAAGTCGGCGCAGTTCGCCATTCGCCCAACAGCTTCAGGACTGATTAGTCTTTAATATGGAACTAGTATTTTACGGGCGTTTGATTGTGCTTCCTGGTTCCATCCACGGAAAACGTCTTTCTTAGTTTCATACATCAAGTAGACCGAAGGACAACTCTGCGCTTCTTTCTCGTCCGTCATTGTCAGCCTCGTACCTTCAAGTTACTTGGCATTTGAGTTCCTTTTAAGTTCGGTATAAAGAATATATTGCTAAACAGGTCAGATGATGACACTGAATTCCTCCTCGAAATTTCCTCAGTTAACTCCGGGTGTGCTGATGAAATCTCCACGGTGGATACTAAACTAAGGAAATTCCAAAATTTCTCACTGTTATGGATATTGGAACGCTGAACAGTTATGCTTGCGGAGAACAAGTTTAATTCAAAGTTCTGTTCCATAACTGGCAGCAGATTGCATCAGCACTCAGTTTTCCCGGTGACTGATAGTTTTCTGCCTGAGGAGGAACATCAGAGTAGTCAGTCCTACTCCAGCTTAAATTAAACTCCTCATTATGAGGGAAATTCGCTATTTAGAAATTTTGCTTATCTATAATTTCTTGGTGATATCAACCTGGCACCAATGAAGAAGGGACCATTTGCACTGTTTTGTTATGGTAACGTGAAACCTGGTTACCACATGAACGCGACACCTGACCGCTATCCGGTTTCGCAACTGTGGTTCACGTGCGTTTCCCATTGAGCCGTGACAGCTCTAGCATATAAGGAAATCGGAACTAAGATATTGAGTGTGTGGACCAAAGATTCGCTATTTTCGGTTTCCATCTTCTTAAATCTTCCTTGGTGGCTCAGCCTCGTCCCTCGGGTGCCAGTACGATCCATGCGTACCCACCTACTATTCGATTGCCCTGGACAGGACCGACAGAAATGTCGTTTTGCACAGTCCATGTCGAAAATAGGATACCAAACTCAAACCACTCCCCCAGCATCAGCTTTACCCACATGTCTTTCGGTTGGGCAGCAAACAAAATGAGCTAAAGTGAAAGGACACAATGGGATAAAATGTTGAGAAACAGATCTGAACGAAAGCAACGTCATCTCATGTGTTACCCTTACTGTCCCATCAATCTGGTCATCCTTTAGAACCTTTAGAACTATCGGAACTTCCCGCATTTGTTCACTTCTAAATTCGATGCGGTTTGGTGCAACATGTAAAGAAAAAAAGGCCGAAATGGGACTTGAAATTCGTTGGACAATCTGGTTTGATTTTCCCCGGTCGGTTCTCGTGGCCTGAAATATACGCACACTGAGTGATATCTAATCAAAGCATGTGAATTTCTCATGCGTAATCGATCAGTCAACAAACCTCAGGCATTAGTTCATTCGCTTCCCGCTCACGTACCGATAATCAATTTTGATCAGATCTGATTACATTTGTGACCCAATACAGTTCCACACGTATTTAGTTGCGTAACGTCTGCTTGCTAACCTTGTTACGAACACGTAAGAGTTTCAGAACCTGTGCAGGGGTAAATGGCTGCCTACTTTGCTATCAGCCCACAAAATGAATCGAGCTACTATCGTTCCAAAATTTGGCCAAAATCTGACGGAATTTTCGGTTTCATGTTGCACAAGTATTAATCACCATAATGGTGCTAATGTAGGAAATGAGGCGTTTAACCGCGGCCCATTGTCAGATAGTATCCTTGTGATCCTTTGGCCTACGCTTTCCTCGGAATTGGCGGTGCAACTACTTGCATCTGGTGACTCTCAATGTAATCACTTGACAAAAGATGTACAAAAGCGAAGCTAGTACAGTGATGGAAGCGACGGGATGGTTGATCGACCTCGGACGCAAATCTTTTCTGCAGTGTTAATTAACCGTAGTCGATTTTAAATTTCCAGATTTGTGAATGAAACGATGTGTTGACATAGTAATGGGTCTTTGACATTTTCACATTCGGTCAGATTGAAGTGAAGCTTAGAAGTTGTCCTAGATGCATGAAATCGTTAATACCGACCAGAACGTACGTTGTTTTGCCACGGAGCACTTTCACTACTATCGAGAATTGCGCGAAAATAGGTTTTCTTATATAAGGATATTTGGGCTAACTACGTCTCCTCTTAGATCACAGCTTATTATGGTGCGCAGAAGTACATCCTTCTCACATGCGTCGTTGTTCTTATTCATCTTGCTGAGATCTTTCTGGAGTCAGTCGAGTATTTTTCCCAATTCCAGAATCCACTGCACAGTTGCACAGTTCGATTTAATCGAACGATTCCTATTGGGTACTACCATAGACCAATGGTGAACGATATTTGTATGATATTTGGGTGAATTTTCTGTGTCACATGGTAAATGTGTATCATAAATCTGTCCAACACTTGGGGTAAGAAATTAGCACTTATTTCCGTGGGCTGTCCTTCTGGCGGCTAGCCACACACTATCCGCATGGTTTTAGCCAAAAGCTTCTGCTGGCCACTCCAGTGGTGCTAAATTTTAGTCTAAGACTCATGATTACGCCAAGTATTTTTGTTTGCGGAATTCCTGTTCTGTTGAAAGGACCGGATACTGTGTTCCTTCCGACAAAAAAGATCGAGGAAAGACAAGTTGGAGATTCCTTGTAAACAAACTTGCAATTGGCTGCAACCCCGTCGCACGTGTAACCTGCTTTCTTTCGAATGTGAATTAGGTCAGTGAACAATTAGCGCCGCACCCATTGTTCGAATGAAGCTTAAGAACCGGTGACGCTTGAATTATTGACGTAGTCTCATTGGTCACCATTCATTTCGACAAACAGTGACTTGGAAGGTTGTGACGATGAGTACGATTAAAAAGGACCTTCTGTATGTTCACATCCGGTTCTATGGTGTACGAGTTCTTGTAATGCGACACGCCATGAATGAGAATGGACTTAGCGCGAGCTTCGAGTACAGTTGTTTCATTTGCACCATTGCGATTAAACACACGTAAGAAACGAATACGAAGTGAACTCTTGTATTTTGATAGATGTGTTATTAACGCTATATTATTCACAATAAAAACCAATAGATGGCGCATCGATTTTCGATACACTTCTTACGTCACTCGGTCCTAATATTTACGATTCCTTGTATTATTTCTAATATCAGTGACAGGAAGGTGAACATTTCCCGAGCAACCACATTCTGACTGACCCAGTAAGTGAGGGGAATTCAGTGCGGTTTCGGATGAACATTATAAAACAGTCTCCATCTATCGATGTAAGCAGTTGTGCATAAAGGCATCTATTTCCGAACAGGTGACCAGATGATTAGCTAGCATTACTTGCACGATCCTCATAGACAAGCACATTTAAACCGTACGCGCAACTAACACAAAGCTCGTTTGTTCGGTTGTTCGCCGAGTAATGAACGCCCATTTGATTGTATTAAACTCGTTTGTTGGCCAACTGCACTGTATGTTGCAAACTCGCATTTACTAACTCTTTCGTTCAAAAGGGAAACGATGTACATGGTAAACCTTATTTCGTCGTCTAATGATAACAGTCCAAGCCTAAAGCAGTAGCACGCAACAGAAAAATGATTTTGTTCTTTCGTCTGTAAAAGTGAAGTATAAAAATCTCATGAGGAGCAGAAAATGATTCTCTTTTCGAAATATATAGAAACGAAACCGGTTCATAAATGGTGTTTATCGGGGAACTCGATCAATCCTGAAACTGGTTCGATTTTTGACTCCTCATTTCATATCTGATTGTTCTAAGACTGACTCTGATACATTCGAATGCTTTGGTAAGTGCACATCGTAAATAGAGCACCAATCAGAAGTAAAGAAATTATACTAGCATACGGGTAAAAAGCTAAAAGACTGGCCAACGAAACAATAGATCAAAATCAGAAGACAATAACACGGGCCTGCTTTGCGTGGCTCGCTGAAGTGGCTGATGTATACCATGTATGTGAGGACGAATGTGTGTTAATATGAATGTATGTGTGTATGTCTTGAAGGTGCTAATCGAACAAAATGCCAATATCAACCTACTGAAGGATCGATAAAACTGAAGAGCGATTGTGTTCCGTTCATAATTGCAATTCGGACAGAATCTGCCAATTTGACAAGATTACTTGGGTAATCTCAGTTCATCTGATTATTCTGTCTGGCTAACTGGGGCAGACAGGTGCAGCTCCGCATACACTCATGCCGATCAAATGATTACGAATATGACGCTCCAAATTGGCTCTCTGGCCAAATCGTTTTAAACAAACAGAACAGTGAAAAGGGCGCTCTTTTTGGTGAATGTTACGGATATGTCGTTGTAAATTCGAACTGATACTGAACGATCTTGGGCAATGCATACACTTGTACGGTTGTTCACCCGTATGGGTTCGAATATGACGGGTAAGATTTGCGGATCGAGGAAATAATTTTCCGCAATACTGGCAATGATACCGTTCCCGTTTCACGGTACCGGGAAGTTTTGTCTCAATTAGTGGATCTGTCAAGTTTGACAAGTTTGCTTTAGACGATTTGTGTGGACTGTAATTTATCACGGAATTGTTGGACTCACGACGAACACGAGATCGGAATGCCAAGCCGCCGAGTACTCGCGAGCGACATTTGGCTGCCGCATTGAGTGCGTAGCTCAATGAATACCATGATGGTTTGTTGCTCAAGTGGTTAACTCGTGGATGTCGTGCGTGGTTTTGATCGGTGGTTCCAAAACGCACATCACTAGCAGGAGGAGCAGGAGATTCAAATAACCAATTCATGTTGGGAACAAAAGATGGTACAATGCGAGAGGGAAGCTGAAAAGGGGGTTTGGCCTGTTTCACTGGAGATACGTCCGTCAGCAATGCGTTATTCAGTGACCTCGTATTTGACTGGTCCGAATTGGTGTATCTGGAATGGAGTCGGTGATGGCTCATTGACATTGCTAACAATTCCTCCGGTCGTGGTATGATCAGCGGAGTGTTTGAATAGTCTAACGGATTGTGTGCAGAAATGCGCATTGTGGCACAGACATTTAAAATTGTCTCGGTTGCATCACTCATGTCAGATTTCAACGAAGGAATTGATAAGACTCGAGAGTGTACTAGTGAACTCATCAACGGACTGTCAACGGGAAATCTTGTCATCATCATCATCGTTGGCGTTTGGTTTGTTTCCGAAGATGACGTTTCCATACAGGACTTCATCATCGAGTTTGCAGTATCTGTCACCGTCTGATTCAATGTTCCCAATGGTAGACGTGGGATTCGGCGATCCATCGAGCGGACATCCGTTTGCCCAGTTTTTCTGGACAAGTCCAACGGTCCCGAGTCAACGTCACGATTGACCATAACAGCACACGTACCAGGAGTAGGCATCCAACTCATTTGATCAAAAAAGTCTCATTAACGGTCAGTGTATGGAAGTCTATTTTATATTCACACCCACATCACCCTTCATGAGGTACACATGAACACACGCATACACAAGCAAGCATAAACACACGAACACATATACTATCAATCACACCTAATCTGCGGATGCTGAGAATGTGTCAAGGCTCTCGCCAAAAACAATGCCGAACGGGGTGGATACGAATGCACTCACGCCCCGTTATTATAAGTCGAGAAGCACTGACGACGGTGTGAACAGAAGAACTGTTTCGCATGTACACCTTTGCCCTTACGCCTGTCTTCTCGTCTGATCGTCTTTGAGATAGCAATCTGAACCTGAAAATTTAATTGAATGAGAGAATGAGAAAGAAATGAAAAAAACACAAATCAATAGATAAAAATGTTACGAGTTCCATAAGTGTGCATTTGTGTTAGCAATAACAGTACTAATAGAAGTGACGTTACGATCCGCCATACGGCTAGCTAGTGTGAGCCTGGTGAAGAGATAAGTGACGATTATGAATGTGAATGGATTAACGCGAATCAGTTCAAATCATCATCGATAACTACATTCTTATATGGATTATCTAAGTTCAATTGCTTATGAATACCAGAGGAGGAGTCGAAAGAGGAAGGGATAGTGAGAAATGGAGTTCAAATCAGGCACACGTCTTTCTTTGATTGTGCAGAGTGTGAGTGTTGGCTTTTAGATTTGACCGCTAACACAAGACTACGGAAGTCAAACACACGCATACACGCAAATCCATCCACACACTTACTCTGGGAGAAGCGCACATTCCATAATTTACCGTTATCATCATATCGCAAGTGACACCGTTGCTCGCGGAAAGCTGTGCTCAGCGGTGTGTATGTACCAATATGTACGTGCTCAGATAAACTGATGTTTGAAGAATTTTACCAGCGATCCGAGTGGTAAAATAACAATTACGGATGAAACAGATGCAAGAGTTGAAACCAAACGGGAATGAAAATTTGATCACATCATTATTCCATCCTCTAAATTCCAAAACTAGATGTGATTCTATTTACGTAGTGTTGAAACAATTTGCCAATTTCAGGATATGTTTTGGGTCAGAAAGTTTCAGTATGAAGATTATGATCTACAGTTATTCATCCTAAAGCATACCTTTTAATGCCAAGGCCACGTAGTAGATAAAAACTTAACTCACTAATCAATTATCAAGGTAGAAAGACTGGTCTGACACTAATTGTAGAATGCGGCTTAGTTTGTGCGTTCAGCCGTGTATAGTGGATTACGGGTAAAGACACATGTCTTAATTTCGGTCGAATGTGGATAATTTAGGCCTAGGCATAAGATGGTGATCTGTTGCTTTCCGAGGTTGCGCACTGAGGATTGATTTTTCACGAGTACAGTCATCTAAGGTAGGCTACAATATCACCATATCAATCTTGCAAAACAGTCTTTTCGTTCATAATCACTCAACCGGCCCCTTCGGTCACCGCGGAGCTTCGCATTTCGCGATACGTGTAACACAGGGCAGCTGAGCTAAATGGGGAAAACTCTACAGTAGACCTCAAATTTGCTTAGGTTTTTCAAATTTGAGCTTTCTGCATCTTTGTAAATTAATGGACGATGCTAATCCAGTGACTTAAATCAGGTTACTTGCTGTACGTCGTTACAAGAATAGCTAAAAAATCTCGATTGTTTGTTTGCGAACGGAAGCCGTTTCTAGGTCTGCGATCGTGGAATCTCCATGGTCAGAAAATTCACATGAAGGCAAAATGTGACTCTTTCGACTCTAGCTCACAGACTCAACAGGTAGACTGAAAAAACCAAGTGGATTGACTGAATAATGTGATTCAGAGCTGTAAGCAAAATGAAAGCAGGTTTCCACGGAGTATTTTACATTTTAGCAACATCTATTCATCGTTTCATACCCTTCAGACTTTTAATGGTTACAAACTGTGTTCAAAGAAGTGGACATTTCTTCTCTATGTTTGAAGTGTTTGTCAAAATCATTACTTGGTCATCAGGGCATGTTACTGGGTCATGCAACCTACATATGATGTACACGTTTGTGATGATTGTTGTTAGAAAATGTGCATGCATTCCAACCGTGTAGATGGCCAATAAAAACAGCCCGAAGCCACTAAGGAATGTCCAGCACCTACTAAGCGGTGGTAAAAAAAACTGTTAAAAGATGAGAAATTACGTAATTTCATTGACCGAAACCGATACAGTTTATTGTGTTGTAATTTCTGTTGGAATGATTTTCGTGGAATAAGCTACAACGGCATACCGTCGGCATCAGGTTTGTTTGGATGCATATTGATCTGTTTCATAAACTTAACGAATGACGGGTCAAGCAGTCAAAGAGTATCAATTAGTTTCTTTAATTTTTAGGTTCGTCGACAAATTTCACTACCAGAAATGTAAATCTATTGAATCGTTATCCAGTCAATATTCATTCGTCCTAAGGTCTTTCGCAATAAACTGTCTACTCTAGGGCTTGGAAGTAGTGAGTTCTGAATTTCGATTTCATTCCCTATGTTGAAATACGTACACAAACCGATGTATGAACCGACGTGTGTAGAAAGCGTGAGAGATGGACTGACCACGCCGGTCGTAGTAGAATATTTTAACTTTATTCAATCCACCCAACGGTACAATGCATAAATGTTCGATGACCTGAGTGCGACAAACTTGATAACCTTTAGTAGCAGATTTGATTTGATCTTTCCGTATGACTCGGTGTCAACATGCGATGTCATCATTTCTCTACAAGGAAATTCTTCCGCACCTCGGAGACGCTCACTTGGTACGCACTGGCCCGCGACGTGCGAAATCCGGTAGAGAATACGGACACTACATTAAATAGTGTAAACGTTAGGAATCCTCCCGACTGGCGCAATGACTGGGTCGCTCGACATGCGATCTTTCATCCTCATTTTGCGCCTCAATTCCTGAAGATGGCCTTGTACCGTGGATGATTCTCAACAATGTGGGAGGGATTTCATACTGTGCGTTAGTCACTTATATCTTCTTCATTTCGTTCGCTGTATTTCTTCAGTCTATGACTAACTGTTAAGCTTCTCTGCATCGTTCTTTGCTCTATCCGTATAGGTGGACTAATTACAGATTTCCATGTTCTGCCACATTAATTTGACTTGACATCCATCGTCTGTGTAAGAGATATTTTTTGAAATTGATATAAAAACAACCATATGATAATATCTGTTATGGCGCGGATACTGTTTATTGAATCACTGCCTGACGAAATCCGATCTACCACATAAGCAAATCACGCGGTCAAGTTTATTTGATTGTCTGTAAATCCTACCCCATACATGGGCCCCGTATAGAGTAATGCCTTACCACTAAAGTTGGCTACTGTACTGTAATGTCCCATGACTTCGCAAAATCAATGACGGTGTTGTGACATATCATGTATGTTTGGGGTTCAGTAACCCAATTTAAGTCACCCCGGACAACTTGCCATCAACACCAATTAAAAAAGTTTATTTCGTGTTCACCTTTCAATTGGGTGCTGAAATTTTCCCAGAACATCAAAAAATGCAAGGGAGAATGCAGCTCATCAAAGACAAATCAATGTTTGCATAAATCATACATGGGATATCGAATAATTAAACTGTAGTTAAATGACCAGCAACTGGGCGTTGTGGAAAATCGGTTTTTCAGATCTGCCAGGATGTAAAGCTTTGTGGAATTTTTCGAAATATCTTTGCCATCTGAGTAGAAGTCATCCATAAGTTAAAAGTCGATCAGCTGCTGCGACTTGATTTTTGGGTCTGCACAAGTTGATGACGAATAAATGGCATGGATCGCTTACTGTTGCCGCGCACCGAACTGCCGGGGGCCAGTCGGTATAGCTTACCATTTGCGATGCCTGATTCATTGGGCTTCATCCAGGATTGAATTGCCAGTTTGACTGTGATAGATATTCAATGATGGTAATTGCCAACCAGACCGGAAAGTGTGTGCACCTGAATTTTTATTGGACGAATGCTCTACGATAAGTTTTGAAGGTCAGATACCGTTAACGATCTGATTGGATAACGCATAGTCGACCCGATCGCTTACAGTTTGACGTGTACATGTCACGATATGTACATTAGCCAAGTGGATAATTACTTGGCTGAGCGAGCGTGAAAGTTTGCGCCCATTTGTACCCGATTCACAGCACAATTGTACTTGTCAAACCTGAAAGGTGCGCGACCTCCGACTTTTTCGTTTGGCAAAAGTGATATCCCGTCAGAACATAAAACTGACCTGACTTCGTGTCCCAGTTCGGGCGCGATGGATATGCGATGCTCATCATTCCTAATACGGATGAAACAGTGCTTCTATACTTTCTTAATGCTGAGTTGAGCGATAGCATCCTATGGTAAATTATTTCTTAAAAACAGTATAAGCTGAAAATATCAACCTACAAAGAAGTCATGTTTATCACGTTGCACCGAGCAACCGATTGTTTCACGAAAATGTGTGTCGTATTGTCTACCCTGGCAATGCTTCAACTATTCTTCCCCTATTCCCACTCCTAGTCACAGTAACAAATTTGCTGTTTTTTATGCTAGGGTGCTTTTCACTTTTGACCATTTCATCCATCGAGTAGTGGCTGGTAAATTGTAGGGGACAGGCTCTTACACCACTGTACTTGACATTTGAATGTGTGAAATTGTTTACTAGTCAACGATAGTGCATTCGGAAAAGTTAACAGTTTGTCAATTTTCTGGTAAACACTACTACCCTTTCTCAAGACTTAAGCAGCAGTAAGTATTTATTTTTGTAACGCTACAAAACTGGCAATCATTCATCTTTCTTAAACTGAAGCGGAGGCGTCTGGGGTTTATCCCAGTTGAGTGAAACAGACCGAGGCAGTTTTATTATACCACATCTGAGAAATTAAGTTCAACTAGTTGTTTGGTAAGAATGCGTGAGTATCACTTATGGTGATGAATGTGTAGCTTATTTGAAGAAAACAGAGTAAGAGAAAAATGCTTTTCATCTGGGTGTCAGCTTTATTTGCACACGTCGTCAGATTTGACCAACACGTAAGGGAATTGATTCGGAATTGAACGTCTGTGTCTCACCCGGTAGTCGAGTCAACCTGGACGATATTCCATTTAAGTGTTTAGGTCATTTTCATGAATGGCTGCTCTCAATCGGTCAGTTTTTCGTAACCGTTCACGGTCACTAAGTTGATTGCACCCATAGATGGGTTTGTGCATAGAATTCAAATGGGTTCGGGTACTGTTTAGTACTCCGGAACTCGTTCACTCTGGTACGTTTTCCTTCATGGATTGTTATTATTATTACCTGCATTATCAAATAGAAAGCTTTTTGTCATGGCAATACACTTTCCTATTCGAATGGATTGACGCAAAAATCATATCGATTTGCCCCTATATTGCCAATGTGCGTGATAAGTGACATGAAGGACTTATGATATCCAAATGTTGGCGCATTCGCCGAGTTAAAGTCTACAACATACACCTTGTTTTGCTTTCCTCCTAGCGAGCAATTAAGAGAAGTAAATTGGATTTTCTTTAGTCCACGCATGTGCGTGTATGCGTGTGTTGACGAAGCCTGATATTCAGTCAATCAATATATTCACGTAGTCGTTGGGATCTTTCCACTGATTTATTCGAGTCAATTGGCAAAAATTCGAGATTGATGTCGATCGGCTCATCAATCGCTCAAGCTAACCGAATCCATGCCGATAGACGTGCACCTACAGGTTGGCACTGAGCTAATCTGAACCTTAGCAAAACAGGATGGATTAGTAAGAAAATTACCCCTTTACTCGGTACCAAATGAGCGAACAACTTGTGCCGTCCACACCCATTTGTGGAAAAATAGGTGGGATTCGCGAGACCGTGCAAGGGGTGGATTGGTGAAGAGTAGAAGGATGAGAAGTTTTGCTGTTTCCGGTTCTCTGATTGTTTCTTTCTCTGTCCCCATCATCTCTCGTTCTGGGTGTGTATGCGTGGTCCCGTTCTTGCTTGTGTGCTATCTGCCACGCGACATGCGCTTCCACGCCACCCCACACGCCTATTCACTCATCCATTTCGGCACCCTTCTATCACGTCCGGTTGGTTTCTTCCTTCGCTCGCTCGCTAACTCAATCACACAAACTTCCACACCGTCGTTTCGTACATTCGTTGTGCACCTACATCTGTGCGATGAAGGACAGGTTTTTTTAGACTTGGTGACGCATGCACGTGTACCGTCAGAGAGAGAAAGATCGACATTCGCAAACCGACACTAGAACGATAAATAGACAGACAGACTGACAGAAGCAGCAATCAAATGCAATCGCTTCCCAATACGCGATTCCTTCAATCCACGATTTGTCTTTCCCAAATGCTCAGTTAAAAACATTAGCCGTGTAGGAATTCCACAAATGAATAGGTGGGCTGATCTGGGTGATAGTGAACTACTGTTTAAGTGATGAGCTGAGATAAGGTAGGGACAGAAGAAACGTTTGAGATGCACGTTCTTGATTGCCACGCATATGGATAGGACAACAAGGACATGAAGGGAGAGAGAGAGCAGTAATGAGAGGGAACTTTTATGAAAGCAAGACTGACGCACAAGCCATTTGGTTAGTTGTATGGTCGGTACCGGATAGTTACTCGGATGTTCTCAGTCGCTCGACTGGACACCAATTCTTCCAGTTCAAGTATCAGACTTATGAGAATTGATGAATGTCGTAAGAGAAGAGGATGTAAAGGTGGCGGCCAAATGAGGGAAAAATCACTGGTCACTCAATTGGCATGAAGACGTACACACGCAGACACCCGCTGCTTGTGTTCGAGACAGAAACAAAAGCGGAGAAATATGAAGTACCAGCATCTTTCACGGAAACGTTCTCTTCATTTCCGGTCTGTTTTTTTTTGGAAGGCGCGTGTGACATGAATTGTGAAACGGTCCAAAAGTGGTTGTTGTTGTTGTGTGTGTGTGTGTGTGTATGTGTGTGATCCTCAATAACCTAGCCGTCATCCGTTCGCTCGTCGTCTCTTTTCCTCTTTAGCCCCTGAAATCGTTTTATTTCACATCGTTCACACTTCATTTTACAGTGGTTTCTTATTGCTTAGTTTTTTATAACAACCGCACGTGCATCTACGAGCACATGTACGTACACATACGACGACGGCTCCCACACCCAGATCGCCACTGGAACGGGAACTTGGTGAGTACATTTAAAAATGGTCAGAATTTGAGAAGTGGTTAATTTGCTTAAGCCCTAAACAAAATCGTATTAAGCATGTGTACACATATGTACACATACACCAGAACAAAGAGACAGTGTGCACACACTGACCAAGAAACGGGAACATTCGCATTGATGTTAAACAACAAGTGTAGGGGATTGAACACGTATGAAGAGATTGACGTTTCCTGTTATACTAGGTGTAGATTCGTGCTAATTAACGTCAGCGCCGGTCATTTTGGCCTAATATGTGTCCAGCAGACAGCTTGAATGTCCACAGGGATCCAGTGTGCAGTCCAAAGCCACCATACAAAACTTCGAGAAGATAGGTTTCCCAACTTTTCATTTGTGTTTGCCAATGTATCTCGGTGGTCACGTGATTATTTTGGGAGAGCAGTAACGAAAGTTAACTGCTCTGTGTAAAATAGCTCCCAAAGATTATCTTTTGATACAAATTTGCTAACCTTCTCAGATGGAGTTTCTCAGATGTCTGAGATCCTTACTACTCAACATGACCAGTAGTTGTCTGTCGCATTTCATTACTTTACTCAAATACCAGGATTGTCTGAAGATTTTCAAGCGGAATCTTAGCACTACGTTTATGGTAGAACCGAAGCGAACGGGAAAGTAGACACGTGGATTAGGCGTCTATCACATCACGTGACTACAGAAAAATAGTGGTTTCAATCCGCCGTCCACTTTGGTCACAGATGACAAGCTAACGGAAGTGCCGTAATTTGCTTAGTTAATTACTCTGCGATTCAGAATATTTAGCATTTTATTGACTCCATGCGTGCTTATTATTCGATTTGCTACATTCATATTAGAATTAATGAAACTTTAAACATTCTAATACAAGAATGATATGTCTAAGTTGATCCCAAGTCGGGAGTCAATTTCTTGCCCGCTTGTGTAACTGAATTTCAGCAGCACAATCGCAGTTCTAAATTTGTCAAAATATTTCCGGAAAAACATTCATCAAGCGATAGCCCTGGTGAACTCAATAGAGAAAAAGGGTGAATCATGGCACAACTGTTTTCTATTTGTTAGGACGCATCAGTAACGTCCATTCATTGAGTTCCAACTGAAACTTGAACTCTGCCAGTAGTTCCGCTACTCTCAGAACAGTTTGTTTGTTCATCGAGCTGAAGAAGAATTCTTCGTAGTTTCTGCGGCCCCATGAATTAAATCCCAGAACACTTTTCAGCACACGTATGAACACATTTTGAGCATTTTAAGCGGTTCGAATCCAGGGCCTTCCAGCTGGAAAGCTTGTGTGTGTGTGTATGTGTGTGTGTGTGTGTGTGTGTGTGTAATACGACCACTCCTCCATCTTCCGTCCAGGCTAATTCTGCATTTTTTTGACCCCGGATTAAAATGAGAAATTCCCAAATTTAAGAATTCAGTTGATCTTTGTTTTCCCTTATATGCAGACCATTTGGCTTGCAAGGTTGAAAGTAAATGAGTTACTTAAATTTATTTAGGACAAATGAACATCGAAAAATTCATTTTTACATGTGGATTATAAAATATTGTCCCTTAACCAACTTTTCTTCACTATAGAAGTCAGTTAGCTAGAGATTTTAGACTGCTTCACATTTTGAGGAAACCTTCCAGTCCGCGCTGGTATGTCTATCTTAAGAGCCTTGCAACAATTAGAGAGCCAGTCTCCTGGACGGCTCGGGTCCCAACCGTGAGTGTGATGATGAATGTGGACCACTGCTGAGCTCTATCGGAAACGAAGCTGTAATTCAGCGCTTCTCCAGTGTACGGTTGACCCGATAACCTGAAGTATGAGGGCAAAAGATACATTCTCAAGAGCATTCAGTTGAGCATGGAGTCAAAATTGTTTATGCCCACAACATTAGAAGAGTGTTCAGCTGCTTTGAAGCGCCAATTGCTATCTCCGTCATGAACTACGCAAATGGTTTATGCGGATGAACAGATTGGTTCCATTTTGGTGATAACTAGCCGAAATTCTTATTTTTTCCACTACAAGATTTCCATTAGATCGTGAGTGATTGAGTCAAACTATTCTGTTGGTTTTACTGCAGAAGTCGAATCCACGATTGTGACAGAGTTTGACGAAGAACTTCCCCACGTTTGTGTCATTCTAATCTCGCTCTTTCTTCCTCAGCCTTTACCATTCGCCTAAGGTAGAATAAGCTGATCTTTCTCGGTGAACTTCCCCATTTGGCACCAGTATCTTGGGATAATTGCTGCGGTATCGGAAAACCTATTGACTGATTGATTATGGGCTCACATCCACTGTCGTCTCTTCCATCCCCAGACTTCTGTCCCGTAAGTTCGTGAGTCTATTTCATCGGCCTATTTGCTGAACTTAACGAAACAACCCGACGGCCCTAACTGGTTGCTATTTTCAAATTTAAGCAAACCCTAAAATTATCTGTACACTACTAACAGATAGCCTCCCACATACATCCATGTCAAAACCACACAGGTTCACTTGATGTCGGTTTGTAACATCGGATTTTCGGGAATGATTGCAAACCGGTCTGGCAAAACGTTATTTCGGTCCAAACATCGAATGATGGGTGACACTCCGTCTGACGCAATAATTCATCCCACCAAAAGAACATAAAAATATTTTGGACAGGAAAATTGCCCGAGATAATTTGGTCATTTGCTCAAAAACCAAAGCTTGTGCGTCTAATTGTGCGCGGTTGTGTGTATGTGTGCGTGTGTGTATGCGTGCGTACGTGTGTGACAGAGGTATCGAGAGAGCTTTGGAAAATTGGAGGCAGAGACGAACAAATGGAGGGTGAGTGAGCGAGTTAAGATGTGTTCGTGTGTTCGTATTTGCATGTGTGAGTATGTGTGCTCGCCTGGTCGGACAGAGGTGCATTGTGATTGAGCCGATATTTTCATTCAAAAGATCCAGCAACCGAAATTCCCCCCAGAAATATTTTCCCGCTTTGATCTGGTCTCATTCACATTTCAGCAAGGTGCTGAAGGGAAAAAGTCAAATTGATGGACATGTCCTTGTTCCAGTCCAGTTCATATTCGGAAATAGCTCAAGTGAGTATTTAACTGTCAGCGCAACTGTCTAACACACTGGTTCCGTTTTAGATGGGTGAACTATGAGATCATATCCGGAACTGTTCAGCTCCGCAGTCTATTTTTGAAAATTCGTGTACGAAACGACTGCGGTACAGATCTACCGGCACAGTACTATATGCGTATATAACAGCAGATACCAGGAAACTCCACAAAAGCGCATATTTGAAATATGCAAATACGGGAAGTTCATTTGTCGCATGCTTACATAGACTTGAAGACTATGTGCTCACACAATCGTGTGCTGATACTTCAGTGCCTAGGACTTTCGGGTACCGGGTCGGAAATTGAACGATTTCCATCAAATCTGCTAATTTTGTGCAATCGTTTCTAGTATAACCACTGTTGTTGTCGTTGTCATAAACTTCGTAATGAAAGCTGATCTCACTGATCACAAAGTTGATCACGGAGATAGCCCAACCTCTGTCTGTTTTCTTATGCGTCGTATTTCGTCGTCTTTGATAGTTTGTGGAAACGAGATCTCGCGTTTGAGCCCGCCACTTGAGATGCGTGTGCTCTGTAGCCCAGATTTTGCAATATGGGCAGAAACTGCCAGATAGGCAGGGATAAACGTACGCATGTCAGAGGCAAGAAAGTAAGTAGACTGGCAACTAGTACTTGAGGCAATAACAGGCCAGAAATCTTCTCACAGCATAACTGAAACGTAGTATTATATTTGTCTTATGGATAGATATGAAATATTTAATAAAAGTGACAGAAAAAGAGTTCAGAAATCTGATTTAATTATTGTGGACAGCTGATGACAGCTTGGGCATCAGTTGTTGTAAATGTGACTTAACACATTTGTGCCGCGAACGCGTGCATTCATAATAGTAAAACCTAATCTAACTGTGACTTATTCCTTCTATGTTTGTTATAGTACAGATGCAAATGACTTCTGGAAGGCGGAAATTCAGCAGACAATGAGCGATGACTTTCGGAGCCACGTCAAAAGGGAATGTAGACCAAAAGATTTTCTTATTTCTTTCCATCTTGTACCTCCTAACAACCTTACATTTATTGGCTGAGTACCTTGGGTCTAGGGAGAATATCAAACGCTAATATATATATATATATATATATATATATATATATATATATATATATATATATATATATATATATATGCCGGTCTAAAATTATGCATACAGCCAATGTACAGCATTCAAATATAATTTTGCAAAAGCTGCTGAGGACTGAAGAGCGATAAGCGATAAATACAAATAATAAACTCGGTCTAATTTCACCGCATACATACTGGATTTTCCAAAGGTTTTGTGAAAGTTCTTTTGAAAAACAAATTCTTTAGCCTAAGGTCCTCTTCACAGATTATGATACAGGGTCACATCTCAGAGTAGAGATCCTCAGCTCATTAGACCAAACCAGGGAAGCAGAAACCATGAACGTAGGCCGAAACCAAGACTGATTTCTTCATACCGCTACGCCAGCATGGCTTCCCAGTTGCTCCCTGCAGCTTATCCCAAGACAGGCGAGAAAAAATGTGACTATTGGGCACACGCAAAACATGTACAAACTACTGAAGGCAACGTATAACGATTAACACGGCGACAGTACAATTGTCAGCACCCGAAACACGACAACGCATCTCTTCACTGCTCATTGGATGTTCCCAATAAACCCGAGCAGTGTTTCGGAGATATCGGCAGTTGGATGCTGATGGTCACTAGACCTCTTCAGTGCTGAAGGGGCCAGATATTACAAACGGAGAATAGGAATATCATAGTAATATCACCGACATCACGCAGGTGTGCGGAGTATCACCTAGCTCCTGCTACTTCTGGCCGGACTTAATTCCCGGGTCAATTAGCCATGAGATCTAAAATTATCGGTTGGTTCTAATCGGTCACCACAAAAGGTGTTTTAAGACGATACCTGACAGTCTTTGAAGAGACAGTTGCACTCTGAACCTTCGAAAGACGCACGTAAATGGATACCTAAATCACCAAATAATTCAAAACACGTTAAATTAACCTGTGTCTTTTGGCTCATTAAAATGATAATACAGACGCATCCCAAGTTATCAATTATTTTAGAAGGGAGCTATTCAGCCCAACCATTCGCTAGACCAGAAAAATGCTTCTGTAGAATATCCTAAATGAAAAATTTAAAAAGAAGTGGGAACAAGGTGTAGCCCTGTCGTACATCAGTTGGACGACTAAAGATGTCAAAAAATGGCTGCGTGCTCTGATTCCACCTTGGTTACGATGGTATAACCACCAGAGAGTCAACACCTACTCTTCGGGTATAATATTCCTCAATAGATAATGCCTAGAATAGACCTATCGACGAGGTTGAGGGTTTCGCCAATCCCCAAGTACCTAAGGATTACCAAACGCCCTTGGAAGGCAAAACGGTACTCCGATATCTGCCGGAGTTTGACGTCTTGAGTGATCATCCGTGACTGGCACATATCCCAGACTTGTCGTTGCAACGTTGCTTTTCACAAGGGTTGCACGACTTGCGAAGAGTGGCAAACGCCGACGGCTTCGATAGTAACGGGATTCGACTAATACCTCTATGGTTAGCATAGTTAAATATCTAAGCAGCAACTCGTTCCAGCCACGTGGAGGGGACCGGATCAAAACGCCAAACAGTAAAAACGGAATCCGAGGTTCTCTAACAAGCACTATTCCGTTATCCTCAAACAAACCCTGGACAGATTCGTCACAGTCTATTGCTTTGTGACGTAGGGCTTGGATTTCCTTGCCTCAGAATATATGCGTTGAAATGAGCCCCGATACGAGTTGGAGCAGCTAAGACTAGGACCGACTCTACACGTCACCTAAATTATACACTATAATGCTCATCCAGTCGTACGAGTAACAGTTGTCGAATATAAATGCACGAACATTCAAGTTCGCAAACTGTTTCCCTCACAGATAACTTCCCCTTTCGGGAGGCTTGAACAAGAAGAAACGTTTGGCGGGAATTTCTCATAAAGCTAGCGTGTTCAATCACTAGACATCAAGCTCCTTACCTAGTTCCACCTACATTTCACTTCTCGTCGCAAACTCTATGTCATTGTGCTCGCTACCAACCGGGATGGACTGCAGGGAGTCCAGTAGGCGCAGAGGTTTTCAAAAATCCAGGGCGCTACGAAAGAACGAGTCAAGCCACAATTTACTTGACCAACAAAAAGACAAAATTCGTGCCCAAAGTGACATCCTAGATGCGCATCGATCACGGCTGGCTGATTTGCTTTAGCATTCATATCTCTTGGTGAATTCAAGTTATCATCACGCCTGGCTATGCGTAAATGGTAGTGCGGTTTTTGGCAGACAGCATTCCCGGTGGCATCTGAGCTTCAGTTTGTCGGTGCTTGTGCTGTAAAAACAAACGAATTATATCCATCTGACCGAAGATTGCTCATTGTGCACCAAACCCTAGGTGTTGCTGCATATAACGGGCTTCCCACTGGGGTCTAGTCAGACAGCTCAGTCTCATTAGGGCTCGCAACAATAGATGAGTCCCCAGAATGATGCTTTACGGAAGGACTGGTTGGGGATGTCAATCGAATGACAGACCTGGAATAGTAGTTAGATGTTTCTGGAATGCAGCTACGCCACGGACTAAAGTTTTCAGTATACAAGTTAAACACACTCAGTATCTTACACTCATTGGCGTCTAGAGTTTAAATGTGACTAGTTTAGCAGGGCATCAAAAAGCAAAGATCATCAGCGAGAGGCAGAATGTTCGGTGAAGCTCGGATGCTACCTGAAGGACAATGCGAGAGATCAGAGAAGTGATTTCCTTCAGACGCATCAATGTCATTATGACAAACCGAAGCAACCAATGAGTGTGAAAATTTGGCAGGCGAAAGAAGATGACGGGTCCATGGGGAAACAAATACTAGCACACTTTGGAGGATGATTTGAGCACAACTGAACAGTTGGAAACAGTCAACGCAGAGTCAGACCCACTCATTATTTTCTGTTTTGTGGAATGTTGTAGCATCTGGTCTTCTGATTTCATCTAAGTCCATCTATTCTAGGGCGCTTCTCTAGCTTTTGCTCAAGAAAGCTTGATCTGCAAAGCACTGGAAACATTTCAGACAAACAAATGGTTGACTGGGCACTTCACAAGTCTCTTCTGGAGAACCTCGTTGGGTCATTGGAGCCTAAAGAGGGAAGTGACTTTATCTAGACGGCAGATCATTTCGTCAAGCCGGCATCAGACGAGAATTTACTGTTCTGTCACCATAGTCGCTGCTTCTCTGCAATCTCTCCTTCAGTAAGTCTGGAACCGCCTTATCACGACTAGTGGCCAATTCTGTTAACCCATTCCTTATCCGCAACCTAGAGACCCCCTCATGTTTCAGAAACTGCTACCCCAAGTCTCAGATGGTGTTCAAACTAAGGTCGTCAGTATTGGGTCAGAGATATTAAAGCTCTACTTGTACACTCCCCAACCTGTTCGATAGCATTGTGTCTGTCAGTTATGTATTTGTTTGCTACTAGATGTTTCGAAATCCCCGACCTCGGGTAATTATTCGGACATTTGTCCGTAGTTCTGATATCTGTCGTGTATCTTCTGCCTGGGCCATCGTAATTGCAGGTGAACCGATGGACCAAAGTCAATCAGAATCTGACAGCTGACTAGATTCATGTCAGCTTCGAATGATCCTTCGAAAATACGACTTGTATCAAGATTTTATCTATATAATTCATATAATTACTTGCAAATAGTCTGGGAGATTGATTTTTACCATGTTTGATTAAGTGCCATGTGGATTACATCTTTCGGGCACAGATCTCATGCCGTGGACCTTGTCTCCTCTTCCTGAAGGTTACCCATGTCTGACGGACAAAAAGACACGACGAATTACCGCGTGATTCTTAGATGGTTTTGTCATCTATTCCAGTTCTTAATTCTCAGAACTTTGATTGTTGGTATTACTATTGTTGTTTCATGCACCCATATACCGAATACAGATGCCATTTCAGATGTACCGATTAAACTACATGGTTCGGAAATCACTTTTTCGGGTTCTTACCCAAGCCGATAATGTGTGATGACAATCCTGGCTAATTTGTGTGTCATTGCTGATGCATTCACATCCTCCCCATTTCTGACTGCGGTAATTTTCCGTTGGAGGTTGGTCATCAACGAGATCAGAATATAAATGTACCCGGATGCAACGATACCCTGTCTTTTGGAAGAGCAGACGCTAGCGATGGTTGGGCTGATTGCAGCAGATGTCGTTCTGTTAAGCACGCACACGAATCACTTCCACCTCTAAATAAACCCTCATATGCGAAGTCCGCACACAAGCGAACCTGGCTGGTCATTTCCCGTGACATTTAACGTGTTCTTCGAAGTGGTCACAGGCGCAGACAAAGATTTCAGTCAGCCATGAAATAATCTAAGCGAAATATATCATGCATGCAATCACAGCCATGGATCGCTTTTTCCACAATGCTAGTTTTTCATTCCCCTTCGGCAGCCTAATTTGAGTTGAAAGAATAAAGAACTGAAGGAACTGGTGGCCGGATTGTGAGGTGGTTATTCTTACTGCTTCAGTAGACACAAACACATACAAACACATGCACAGGGGCGGATTCACAAACCAATTCACATGGCTAGCTATCAATCATCTGATCAGTATTAATGACAGAAAACTTGAAATCGAAGTGTGGTGTTTTTTACTGGCTAAGATCAGCCAGCTTACTATTTTAGAGAAGGTCGCTTGTGTAATCAGCTTTTCCTACCCCTATTGACCTGTTATCTTCTTAATATACACGTGGGAGTATCATCGCTACCGCGACGGGTCACATGAGATCGGTAAAAGTGATAAGCATGCACTTCATACCGGAACCATCTCAATGACAAAAACAGGAGATAAGAAAACCCGCAGAACGGATCTTTGACCTTCGGTATCATTGATGGCGCTCTTGTTTGTGAGACCCGGGGTATGGGATGGGGTTTGGCTATGGTGTTGAATCTCAAACGATATGAGTTGCTCAAACGGAAATTTTGTGTGAATTTGCCGCAATGGCACATCCGGATGATGGTAAATTGGCAGAAAAAGAAAGGGATGACATGTGCGGCAAGCAAGAGGACACGAATTTGGGTCACGCTTTCGTGTTGAGTTAATAAGAGGAACTTCTAAGCATTCGTGTTTCTCTCGTGTTTCAGGATTGACTTCAATTTACTAGCTTCGTCAGCTATTCACGACGGACCAACTTTATAACCGTAGAAGCATGAACAGGATGGAATTTAGCAAAAGTTTTTGTTCGATTTGGCTAGTTGTTGTGAATTATCTCTTCTCGTTTATCTCTTACTCCTTTTCTATCCACGAGACCACAAAATGGCTCATTTTCGGGAACGGGATGGCAGCAAACCGAAAGGCATCAATTGAGGACACTGGTCGAAGGAGGGAGGAATCAACGTTGTAAATTTCTGGTTAAAATGGCCAATGCTGACTGCTGACTACTATCGGTATGAGAAAACCAAGCTGAATCGTTTGTGAAATTACCAATCATTCATCATCAATTGGAAATTATCGCCAGTGGCATTTTTTTCAAATGTTAGGGTTGTCAGTCACGTAGTTAGCATCGCCAGTTTGGGCTGTGTGGGTTGCGACAAATCACTTAAGAAAATTATGACCAACTGAAAACTTAATGCACAACAAAGTCACTCATCGTCGACCGGGAATATTAAGCGCTGAAATGAAATCTAAGGCAACTGTGTACTGTTGTTTCACTCAACAGATACAGTCTCCAAGCATCTGGACCACCGTGGGTGTCCCAGAATAGAGCTGGGATTTTTCTACGTACATTTCCTTATACTACATTATACCGTACTATACAATCCTATACACCTTCTTAACAGTTTTCTTAGACTAGTAGTAGTCTTAGTGGTTCAAGGGATCAAGCTACCTAGATAATTTCACCAGGCTGAACATCACAGCTTCTACTACAGGTTTCTTTCCTGTTTCTCTCGAACAGTTGTGCTTTGCATTCCATTGCTTACTTTCTAATCCAAATAAAGGTGTCACTTGATTCGAGTCCAAATGCGTGACCTTTGATTGGCGAATAGTCTGAAGTTTTATGCAGAATCGAATGGAACAGAATTATGACCCTTAAGAGGACCGAACAATAATCACAGTGTCCGGGACCGTGCAGGCTCTTGTATACCTCTCCCAAGACACATGAGTTTTGTCTCCTAAGTTGTCCAAGTTTCGACAAACACCATACAGTCGACTGAGTCAAAAAATGCTAAATAAATTTCGACTGCAGCCTATTTTTCTTAGAATTGTTGGGCTAATTCTTCTGTAAAGACAATCATTAAGTGGTTCCCAATTCCCAGTTCTCAATTACTTTTGATTAGGCCTGTCATAAGAACGTGGAAGTTTATTACCCCATATGATCAATACTTAATTCACCACCAGAAACTGCTGAAGTGTTGCACGGAACTGAATGGTTCGGTTTTGCGGTAACGTTTTCAAATCGGGATGCAAACCCGAGTTGAACGATTGCAAGACAAATAATTGATCTGCAAGAGTACTCGAGCTGTCGTGTAACGATTCATTGGAGTTCGAGAATAACGATAATAATAAGTAAATTGACTAACAAACTCGTTTTCGATGGTTCATAATCATGCCACTACGTCATGGTAAATATCGGCAAACATCAACTGAAATCAGAACAAAATGGATGCCGCAATGGTAGAAAAAGGTTAACCCAACTGACTAGACGGCACCAAAATAAACACGCAGAAGTGATCTAATTATTCCCTCTTGAATGGATTGATAATTAGGCCAGAAAGCTTCAACAGATCTATGATTATCAATAGCCATTCTAAAGTATTTCCGATTTATCACATGGGACCACTTGTAGACGTGCTACACTTCTTCAAAACATGACCCAGTAATCAAATGTCGCTGATTTTGCAAGTCATAGACTACTGCTCCTACAGGCACAACGACCGGACTGGACAAACTGAAAACAGGGGAATGACAACGAACTACTGACGGGCAATCTGTGGGGCTTTTCTTCATTTTTGTTTGACTGCTGTCTATTGTGCTACGACGTTTTTAGAATTTTCGGTGTAAACTCCAGCAGTGTTTTTTTTCTATTCTCAGCGGTGGTAAAACAAAGAATTAAAATGTGCATGGAAAATACCAGTCTAATTCTGATACGTCCACATATACTGAAACAGGGACTAACAGAAAAAACAATGACACCTTGGAATTAGATAAAACGGTCGTTGTTTGCGAGTTTTCCAAGAAATTCACACAGATTAGACCTAGGCACCATGGTAAGTCCACACGTAAATACGTACACAAGCAAAAACGCAAGCAAACAAAAAAAGCGAACACATTGGCAGCTAGCTATCAACCGAATCACAAAGTGGCATGAATTTGATCATCACGTGTGGACAAATTTTGGCTGAACAGAAGACTTGGGCATGAGGGAGGTAAAACTATACACGGAACTTTCATGATGAATGTAAGATATCTCCCCCTTAATGGCTGCATGCGCTTGCACTCGTTAGCGCAGAATGGTGATGATTGCTCAGACAGATCGGCTTAAAAGTAAGAAGATAGATGGGTAGATTGATTGACTGATTGACAGACAAACACGAGGGGACAGATAGGTAGATAGACAGATCGAAAGAGATCGATTGATATATCGGTTATATATATATATATATATATATATATATATATATATATATATATATATATGATCCGAATAGACTTGATTTTCTTAATGTGGACAGATATGATTTGAGTGATAACAGTTGCGATTGATAGGATCGCATATATTGATAATGACTGGAATGACGCTTGTACACACTAGTAATTCCAAGTAATTTCCGTCGTACCCCATGATGAGCGCCATTTTAATTTTCTACTGAGGCATATCTCCTGGAACGTTGTCATGGTGATGTGGGATGACAAATGTCACTGTCACATCACAAATGTCACAAATGAAGCGCTGCTGAATAATCCTCTCGTGAAGAGAGATGAGGACTAACCTCGCCTTGTGGCGTGCATGCTTCGATTATAAATGCTAGTAATCTATCCCCACAAGCTACAAAATAGACTAATGCTTTTCTTGCTCATGCAATGATGTATTATTGTACTGAAAAATCAAAGGAATTCACCTTACTTATTGTCAGCATGACACATGTTCGAATAAGTAATACGAGCACCTTGTCGATACCCTAAACGGTAAAATATGTATTGTTGGTGCTATTCTAACCGATCGACCCTAGCGAGTTTTTCTTGCACACACTGTTTTTTCGAACTGATGAAATAAGGCTGCTTCTTTGATTTAATTCATCTCTTCTCCGTGCAATACTTCATCATTTCAGTAGTCTCCAATCAATGGGTTTTGGGTTAGTAGTCACGACCTGGGTTTGTGGAAACGCGTCTTCGATGAATTTACACCTATAAATGAAATTCGAGGGGGCTATCAATCCACATGTCTGGGTTTCGCTGTACACACACGATGTGCACGGTTGTATGGCGTGCTATCTGTAAAAGTGTGCATATCCCGTTCTAGTCAGGAGTGGTAATATAACAACATTTTAAATATTGTAATCTACTATACAGTATAGGTGAGGTATTTTGGGGCCTGAACGGTGGCCTTCGAAAGGCGCAAACATTCTGGTACTCAGTAGGCCAACTAATTGTTTCGTGTTTATCAGAAACGAGTCCTTGCCGAGCTGATGAAATCTTACTCTATTTACATTACTCTGCGCTATCTAGGTCATTACACAGATTCATTTTTCAAATGATTGTAAAAAATAAAGCGCAGGAGGTGGTCAGATTATATATATATATATATATATATATATATATATATATGTCAGAACTGGACCTCTGAATTTGAGCCCCTTTGACAACGTATAATTCCTCACTCAGCTGTTTCTCACTGCGCGTGACCCTTTTTTTAAAATAAAGTAAAGTACAATAAATAAAGTATAAATTGGCCAATAAACTTTTTCTTTAATTTTTTCATCTCTAAAGCTTCCGCCGGTGACGTTGAGTTGGGACAACCAAGAAAATCCATGGAGCCAATCTCCTTTTTAATCTCGGCAGTTGAAATGCAGAATCGCTTAAAACCAAAATGGATCGTTGGGAGGAATTGTAAGATATAGCACAGTCACTTGATTTCTGAAGACCACGGAGTGCCTGACCAGCTATGGGTGGTGATGCGATGGATATGCAATTAAAAAACTTATTTGTTTTGGAAACTTGATTGGCGGTACACACGGAAGATCAAATTCACTCGCCTTTAAACTAAACCAATATGATCGGTTAGTCGGAGCGAATAAGGCATCATCAATTGAAGTATTTTAGGCAAGTCTTATTGGGCACCTTTAGGTCGACATCGTGCCGGTAGTCGAGTCGGCAACCTTCTGCTTGCCAGAAAGATGATCCTAACACTGAGGTCAGTAAAAGGACCAAAAACAGACTAGTCACTACGTCCCTGAAGGGGTGATTTGCACCAAAAATGCACATTTACATACGTAGTTAATGCTAGAACTCCGTTTTTACGGTAGTTCAGTGGCACAGTATCCGCCCCGTAATAGGTATGTAGCCTGTCCGATTCCGGCTCGCTGCGTCTACTTTGGGTAGATATTATGCTAATGGATTTCCCATCAACTATGAGAACGGAAACGTTTTCTCTGTTCCCGTTCTGTGTGAACTATGGCATCCAAAATAGTTTGCAAAGTTTCAATGACGCAACCCTGACGAACCATAAGTCAGTTGCAATGTGATCGGACATTAAATGGTGTGCAGTTCACCATACTAGAAACATTTGAGAACTAATCTGGTTTCAATGACCATATTAGCCTTACTATCAAGAGCACCTTCTCGGTTTACAACAAGTGTGCCTAATAAGTAGATTTCCTGCCTTAGATAATATTGATGACTACTGGTATTGTAGAAACTGCTTGACTCAAAACAAAAAGACGGGTAGACAATTAGCTTTTCATGGTAGGAATAACTTCCCATTACCCAGTCTCATATTAGTCCGATGGCTCCGTTTAAGGCAACACAAAATGGATTGTTCCTTGTAAAAAAAATGTGATGACATGGTCTGCAAACTTTGAGCAGTTTAAAATTGAACGTATTCTTAGGTATTTTCTAAACACAAGTGGTAATCAGCGAGCCAGCTAACCAATTTTTGACGAGAATCGACGTAGCCAAAAGAGATTAGACCAGCATTTGAAGTGTGAGCCTTGATGAACCTTACAAGGTTGATCGGCATTTATTTGGGGGTAGCAGGAGGAGCTAGAAAGTATGTAGAATTTAGAAATCCACCTGCCCCCTAAACATCCAGGAGTTATGCAAATACTACTTCGTGTTATTTATTCACACCCATACTATTTGAGAAAAGGGTACGCGGGAAATAAACTGGGATTCGAAACTTTAAATCCAACGAGAGAATCTCCAAACCACTTTTGCATTATACGCTCTCAATCGTGAATGATAATTTCAGTCGGAAGTCAAGAAAATGAATTTATTTCCACGAAGAACTAAAAAACATGGTAGCGAACAAGCTCGTTTTCGGTGCTTCACAACAGGCTAAATAATAAAAGTTTTAGGGGTACCGAAATAGGATGATCAAAAAATAATATTAATAGCAAATAACAAGAGTTCGGAATGGTGTGTCGACAAGGGTACTGTGTAATCGATGTCGTGATAGATAATGCATTGATAATTGTCATATCAGGTTCATTTGGTCACTGGTTACGTTATCCTAACTTGCACCGATGATCAGGGTAGATTGCGAGATCTTACGAGTTGTTTCTGGGCCCATGGAGACGAGATTATTCAGGTGGACCGCAATCACTTTGGTCTTGGACAAGATATGACTTTTAACCCATGGTCCGCTGTTGAAGATGTATACAGGACGAAAAGGTTCATTTGTGCTGATTAGACCAGATTCTATCAGGTGTTTGGTGATTGCTGCTTGTCCATTCTTTATCGCTTCGTTGTTCAACCAGCTCGGTTGATGTTCCTTAAAGCGGTCAGACAATCTTCCCCTGGTTTGGCCTATATAACTTGCCTCGTTGGTACAAGTAAATTGGTACACACAGTTAGAAGTTGAATCCATAAGTAGTTTGTCTTACATCTACAAATGGCGAACTGGTGGCCGATACAAAATGTGTATCACGAACTACCACCCGAAGGCTACGATGCTCCCTCCAAAACGTGCGGATAATTATACAGCTTTCTTCTTTACTGTTTGGGGACTGAGTTTCTTTCTGGTGATTTCCATACCTTTGCCGATGAAACATTTAAAGCACCCGTTCTGTTTTTTTCGTTTGTTTTACCCTTGATAGTTCATCTCGAATTGTATCTGCAAGCTCTACTTAGTGAACACTTGATGAGGTATCTTTTCGGATATTTTGCGAATAAAACTCTGGTGGTATACTTATCGCCGTGTGCATGTTTCTTTTGTGGCCCGTTGATCGTTCAAATGAACCATCTTGACGACGTGAGAAGAATACATCAGTGAATGGTAGGCCATCCAAGGATCCCATTTCCATGAGCTTGATTGAATTCCCCCTGAATTTACTCAGGATCCCTGATGGAATCGGATATGCATATTAAATTTTTCACAAAGCGTCTGTAGAAAAGCATTCTGTTGATTTGTTCATATGGTGAACTGCTTTCCAATTTTGCCCCAAAAATATCCGCGAACGTAAAAGTTACGGGGGATCCCACTGCTTCTCCATCTTTTGTTGGTATCTGCATCAAGCAAATTGGAACCGATTTTTATGTTTTGCCAGTTCATTTTTTTCTACCGGCAGTCCAAAAGATGTTCCTGAATTTCCCGTGTAATTTCCCATATACCCAGTGGTTTCTTCCAGTGACTTATTGGTAAACGGTGAACACACACTGAGTGGATGAATCTCTTTTTTGGTCACATCTAGCAGTTCGACCAAATTACAAATTTGAAGGTGTCGTGCTATGGCTAATAGCTCATATCGAGAACTGAATGCAGTGGAATCCACTGCTTGTGTTCTTTAGGTAGGACATAAAGCAGCGGTATTGTGGAACCAAATGGCCGAGGTCCTTCAAAATTAATGGAACTGATTACCCTGTCCTATTTTAGTCTTCTGATCGTTTTAGACACTGATTTTTTTTACTGGACTTCTCTTGCTTTTCTCTCCCTCATTCTTAATGAACTAGGACTTTTCGTTGAGTAGTACAGCGAATTTGTTGATGTACGCCTGATTGTTATGACTGCTTATTCCGTCCAATTTGTCTGGTCTTGTGAGAACGATATATTTCAATTCTTTTTCGGTTCCTTTGTCTTTTTCAGATGTTCTTTAGATAGGACTTGGTAATTTCGGGTCGGACGCACAAGATAATGATAAGAAGACTACATCAAACTGCTCTGAAGTTTGTCAACGCGAACTGATGAAAACATTGTCCATCAGCGCAAGGTAGGGTTAGGCAACCAGCGATCAAGTGAACCCGATATGACAATTATCAATACATTATCTATCACGACGTCGATTACACAGTGGCCATTTTGACGCATCATTCCGAACTCCAATTATTTGCTGTGAATATTATTTTTCGATCATCTTATTCCAATACTTCTAAATAGAGCTGTATTAACTTGTACTTTTCAATGTCTTCAGCGGGAATTTTCAATTATTCTACCAAAAACTGACACTTATACTGCACGCTGACCGCATGCGAATTGGCAAACAGTTTTAGTCTGATTCGGTGACCGACTTTCTGGAGACAGGATCCGGTTCACAAAATGGGGTTGACGTCCAAGATTAGTCACCAGTTCATGAGTACTTGCGATGGGAAAACATGTAATCCCATTCCTTTTTGAACGAAGATCACAAATAACACTTGGCTTAGAATAAACGGAGATCTGTTTCTTGCCTGGTATCTTCATGTAAATTCGGCTTATACTAGACGTAATTCACTATTGTATACTCCTTATAAGCGAAATTCCATTGGACAGAATTCGCTGTCCAGTAAATCTTTTGGTGTCCGATGTAAATGATAATATGAATTACCGTAAGCAGTGGTTGAAATCCGATCATCTACAATTGTTCTCCCAATTGCTAATCTAAAAGTCAGCGTAAATCCCTGGTCCGAAAATTAAACAGTATTATTCTATTGCAAATAAGTGCTTCAACATGATTGCGGTGAATGACTTAGGGCTAGAGTCAGCCACTCTCCCTAAACACTTCTTGAGGTGCTCCCGAATGACCGCACATTTCAACTAGCCTCTGCTGAGAATCTCTTCCGTACTGCCCTCTCGTGGGTAGGGTATGGACACTAAAATTCGAGGATGTAGGTGGAAGCCCGGCGGCCTCAACCAAGTGGCAGGTTTAAGATAGATGGTCACACTGGGAGTCAAAACAAACCACGATTACTTGTAAAGCACACAGCTTTTTGCTCATTGACATCTGTATCGTTGGGGTGAACAGGACCCCTGTATGTCTGTTCCCATTCCATGAACGTAAGATCTGACCTATCAGTCACTGAGCTCCAGTGAATCTTAGTTCATCCTGCTGATTTATAGGTAAGATCATTTGATCACAGGTTCCAGGCAGGTCCCTAAGTCAAACTTGTACTTCCGCGTGAGCAATCGAACAGCATCCAGTCCACAATGAAAGCATGGATCGAGATAGCTAGCCGATGACGTGCAGGTAGAACATGGAGAAGCTTTCGCACACGGCGCACCGTATACACTGTTTTCTTTTCTGTCCTCTTTATTGATCAATGCATTTGCCCTCCGCCAAAACACACGTGCAGAAATATAACGGATAAATAATTTTGACATTCCGATTTTACCTCGGTAATGACGTCCACTTGGAAGATATTCAGCGCACCTCAAAATTTACCCACTAAGAGCATTGTGCCTGTGGTGTGGAGTAACCAGTCAACTTTGAACCTTGAGTTGGCTGTCTGTTGAGCATAGCACAACTTGTGGGATTCCAAAAGCTCCAATTTCATAGGACGCAGTGCATGTAATAAATCTTTAGGATGTAAGTTTACAATTTCCCGTTGCATCAGTTACAACCAAGTTATTCAGATAAACTGTAGCGATTGGTCACCCAAATTGTGGAGGATATTCAGGAACTCGCTTGCAATCCCCAGAGCATTCACATTGAATCCGAAGGCATGACAGTGTGAATTAAGGAGAATGTGGGCGATCGAGCGTGAAAGTAGCTGACGGAATGAGCACAATGAACTGGGAAGGAATACAAAGGTAGTTTGAGATCAGTTAGTGAAAACTAAGTTTGATGCACTTAGGCTTCCGCAACAGGAACGAATCCACGCAATCATGTCGCTTAACGGCACCCTAATAATATCCGGAAACTGTCAATCTAACTGATCCGAAGCATAGACCGTGTAGACGAAAAACCGACTCAGCCTTACCCTACAATAATTATTTAGTAATTCACACAGTAAGTATACTGCTGCCTTCCGACGCCTATTGGTGCAAAAATTTGTTGTCGGTATTGATTAGCAAAAGTGTGTTGAATAATCTACGGTATTCACTGCACCGCAGCCCGATCAGAGATAAGGGTTATCTACGGACGGGGCATGCTTTGCTAGTCTCAAGATGAGGGATAGAGAATGGGTTAGGCAGTTGGATTTTAATGTAAAACGGTAACACGTGCTGACGGGTATCTTTGTCGTTGCCGGAAACAGAACGATTTTGTGTATTTTAAAAATAATTAGGTTAATTTACTTCGGAATGCGAATTGTCCTGTTGGTTGGTGTTCACTGGATAAAGATCTTGCGAACTGGCAGACATTTTGAAATTATTCGTGTAATTTTTTCCTAGATTGTGTGCAACATCAAAACATCATCATCCCCGCTAGGTACCATGTAGCATTACCTGTCTGTTTCACAACTAAATAACTCACCAAGTTGGAAACTTTTTCCTATCTAATATTTTCATAACAATCAGCTATCTTTATTCAAGAGAAGCGAAATCTGGAAGCTTTTTCTGCGAATACGCTGATCACACTGAATTTGTACAGTTTTGTGATGCAGATTATTCCGGTGTAACAAATGGCGAAAATCAGGTCACGAATCGTTCACGACTACACTTCGTCCAGTTTGGCTGTGTTAATGCTTCATATTTGATAACTACACACATCGTATGACATTTGGGTTCTGTTCCGCCAACTGTTCGCGGTGAGCGGAGAGGATGTTGAACATGACCATTATCATCACCCTATCGCAAATGTCCGTTACGCATCGCATCCTGGTGTTGTCAACCGTGCAAACCACACCCACCACTGCATATTTTAACTACCCGTTGTCCCATTTTCCTGCTCGGGCGTTTTGTGGCCACCCTTATTTTTGTCGGTCTCTAACTCTCTAATCGTTCGTCTCCACCTGGGATAGATTACCTGGATGTTATATTCCGGAATATGAGGGGAGTAAGGGTGGCGTCCGTATCCGTACCACTCATCAGGGTTAAATCAATCCGACCGTTCACGAACCTAAAGGTTTGTGTGTGTGCGTGTGTGTGTGTATATATGATGATATGGGTAATAGTGCTGCTGGCTTTGTACCAGCAGGGTGCAGAGCGTTCTGGCACACTTCCTGTGCCCTCAGACGCGTGCTCACTGTATGCATGTGTTCTCACAGACAAAATGTCATTTCTTTCTTCTTCCTCGTCAATATAATTTTGTGCATTTTGCGATGTTGGAAAATGGAACTGTCTGCAAGTTTCCACGTGTGGGAAGATGCCTGACTGAGTTTGTGAAAGTGAGTTTTCGACCTACGCAAGACCTACCTTGTGCTGATGCGAATTCCACTAATGAGTTATCCATAATATTCATCTTCGTACGACTTCTCCACCTCTTCCTCATTCTGTTCCGGATCCCACCACCTCTTATCCCCATAAGCGTGTCCGTCATTGTTCCTGTTATTTTGATCTTTGTTTTTTGTCGTCGCTTTCCCAATCCTCATTCGCATTGTCAACCCCACCCTCCTCATTATCGTCGCTTGAGGGGAAAGGAAGCCAGTGAAGAGTAATGTAAGTTTTGTGCACTGAAGCAAATTCATTTTTATCTCGTATCGCATCCTAACGTAAGCGATCTGCCTCACACGAACTTGCTTTCAATCATCTCTATGACTGGCACCATCACAGACAGCTTAGTCCCATACACACGTACTCCTACGCTCAGACGAAATCAACCAACCAGATACGCGGACATATAGCTAAGATCAGTATTTCACATCCCTTGAGCAGGCTTTTGGTTGAAACTTGTAGCACGTGTTCAATGAAACGAACGATGTACCCGTGTGCATGATGATCCACAGACCACCCAGTAGTGTAAGGGTGACGGGGTTCTGCCGGCGCACACTGACCGTTTGTTAGCCAGATGCGACAAGAATCTGTTGTTACGCTTTAACGAACGCGCTGAGATCCTGTACCCTCCTCCGCATCCGCCTTTGCCTCCTTTCCAGTCTATTTCGCATCAGTATCCTCCCGCCCATTGCAGAGTTCTTCCTCTCCGACATCCCGAATCATCTGAATAATCCACTCGCATTTCCGATTACAACGCAGGTCTGGTGTGGTGAAGCTGCTTTCGCAGACGGTCTAGCACAGTTCTGTCTGTGTGTGTGCATGTGTACATCTGGCTGTGTGCTTGCAAGTAGGTATGTGCGTGTATGGGCACGTTTAACTGGCTTCGATTTCTTGTCAGTTGATTTGCTTTCTGAACTGATTGGATCGGAAGCAATTTCGAGCTCCTGAATCAAGATGAACAGTGGGTGATTTGAAAGGACCGAGCAAAGTTTAACAGTAACAACGACAGCAACAACAGTGCCGGGTTAGTACTCCGCTGGCCTCTTCAAACCCGTAACATTGAGCGCCGATCCTCTCGGTTCGGGTTGGCAAAGAAACACATGAAAACTTGGGTAACCTGTACTAGAAGATTAAATTTCTGAAAAATAATCTTCTCCAGTATTTCCTGTACAAGCTTTTGCCCATCTGTGGAATTCTTTTTGTTAAGATGACCAGAACAGTGTGAAATTTACTCCTAGACTGGTAAAAATTTATTAACAGAGGTCTCATCGGAGTGTCACTGACTATCCTTATTCGATGACCCTATTTCTGAAATTAATCGATCGCATTCAAAACCCATTTACTACGTCTATTTTCTGATTTGATCTGGTTGAGATACAATAACCGCGTCAAAGAGACCTCAAAAGATCCCCCCACTGAACTGTTGAATGCCTGGTCCACTGGCAAACGAGGTATAGGCATATTTTAATAGTTTCGTTATTTGCGGTTGACAGCGATTGAATGTGCTATAAGTTCTAGGTAAACTTGACTGTTGACGGTGTCATCCCAAAGCACCAAGTCGCTCCGAACAGCACACCACGTGACGCTGCAGATATACACTGAGACCGCGTGATTCGAGACACCATTGCGAACCAGGTGTTCTTTTGGGCCAATCCATCCCCAGGCTCATTGATTTGAACGGACGGTCACTACATGCAAGTGCGCACACAGATGAGTGCATGTGTGCCCCACACACAAGACTTACAAGCACGGGTTGTCCAGTCGCTGGCCCCGTAACAAACGCCCGTTTGTTTTATCGATCTATACCTATCGATCATTGTCGTTCGATGTGAATGTGCATCAATTCACTCCGCAAACGATCTGCTCAGTGAGCGATTGTTCTGTCTCTTATTAGTGGGTTCATAAAATGATGGACTGGTAATGTCAAAGTATCTGGCGCACTTCCTCGCTTCCTATCATCTGACGAGCTGTTAGTTCATCATATTTCTGAGCACTAAGTAAATCAAAAGCAAGAGTTAGGTGTATGACTGACCGCTAAAGCGTGCGTCACAATTCGCGCATATGTAAATGTAAGCATCATCACCCAGAGGTACTGCTGGGCTTGGATATAGTGAGGTAATCAGAACTGCTGGTGTCGAACCTGGGGATCACAATTTAGTCAAAGGAGGTACTTTTGAGGAAATTGATCACGAGGATGATTACATTGCTCCTTTGATTTATCCCTTGACGGAGCAGACAATTCCAGTTTCTTGTGCATGGAATCAATAAGTGGATCTAGAGCAAATATGACGAAACACCAGGAAAAATGATGAACCACATGTCGTACACAACGAATTGGAATGGATGAGCACTGACGAGCTGTCCGGGAGCGAACTATTGCTAGGTGTGACCATCGTAAAGAGCCGTCATTATGCTGCACGGTATTGATAGTCCTTAAATCTACATCCCATTTTCCGTCTATCCTGATCCAGGCCCGAGGAATACAGCTTCGAGCATCTTCGTCTTTCGACCATGAGGTGTTTTCAGCTGATAGTCTGGTCGTGCTATTGGCCCTGTGTGATGTTTTGTCCAGGCTCACCCGCTTTTTTCGTTTGACAGCATCAGCGCATTTTTCTCTACCACACATAATTTGCAACAATAACAGATTAGCAAGAAACTGCTTCTTGTTGACGGAAAACATGGGAAATGAATTCTTGCGAAGTTAAAATAGTCCATTAGACAAAGTATAGAGCTGATTAAACCTGCAGTTCTCAGTAGGCATTTGAAAACCAATGTTAAGCGCACCAATGGATCCAACATCAATAGCAGTTACAGGAATCATGAGTCGTATTAAACGTCTTACAAGAAATGAAACGAAAAGCCTTTAAGTTGTTGTTAAACCATGAATAGAAATTATCTCTCTCGAATTTTCCCCTTAGAAAAAATTCAGCATCCATCGGTCAGCATCACAGACTTTTGTTACACTTTGGTCGGGTCAAAATAGTGCGCTTCAGCATACGTTCCGTTCGGAATAGAACTTAGTCATTATTCCTGCAATTATCAACTGACACTTGCCAGTCAGATTGATTTACACAATGAAGTCAGTCTCTTTAAGACCAGAGTCAGAAATGGCCGGCCAAACTTTCCACAGCAGTAGATTTACGTTTATCTTAACCAACTTTTTGGGCAAATTTTGACTGCTCTTCGAAACCGACAACCCAAAAGTCTTGCGAAATCACATATGAATGACAATATTTATCGACAGAGAATGTCGTTATCAACCTTTTAATCACAGGAGATAAATGCTCTACAGCATGATCTTGCAAATTACTAAATACATGCTACTGCTGGCAGAAGAGACCGAAGGCTTACAACGTATGTCAGAACGTACTCCCAAGTGGTTGCTCGACTTTGTCGCAGAACGTAACAGACGGTTGTCCTGGTGGTGATCCCGAGTCATCAGTCGCAAAGCATTTGATTAGAATCAGACAAAACTGACCCCCATTTTATTTTATCTTTTACGCAGTGCTGACAGGAAAATGTGAGTTTTCAGCGCAGCAGTGCTAAGAGGATTAAATTTTCCCAATCTTTTGTACACAACATCTGTTAGCACACACTACTTTGGTCAAGAAGACATCTACTGCTTGCAGTAGACAATTTACCCTCTATACCCGACCACTACAGTTCATAACTTGATATTATATCATATAGTTGTCATACTGTTTTGCCCAAGTAGTAGAAAACAGTAACACGAAATGTTAACATCTCGCAATACTGATCGCCTTTCTGTCAAACTGAATGAAGGGTACCCGAAGTTTCAAACTATGTGAGAGACAAGCTAAAAACTGGTAAAAAAAATTTATGCTGTCCTTGAAATGATTAGAACTCAGATAGACCCAACAAATGGCTCATCTACTGGTTGTCGCATCCCAGAAATCGTTTATTCTTCATAGATGTAACGGCACTTCCTGTCGCGTGAAATTTCTGGGGATATCAACAGTTTCTAATTTGGGCAATAAAACGAATAACATTTTGCGGATGATGGTATTTTTGTCAACGCTGAACAATATACCGGTTAGCAGGAAGCCTTTCTCGTGCAACTCATCTTTCTTCTTCGTGAAGTGGCGATTTCACCTTGGCTAGTGATGAAATGTTTGTGATCTAAACGCCGAACTAAGCGATCAAAACCCCATGAAAAGTGACAACCTGAGCTGCGATCAACACAAATTTTCAAATCTATTAAGGCAAGTTAATACTTCTACTCTCAGTTTTGGGAATTTCTATTGTATCAGTAAAATCCTAAGGTATACTTTGGCAAATCATTCGAGAATTTCAGGTCTGCAGCCTGCAGCGTATATATATATAAATATAAATAAATATATATATATATATATATCAGCACTGCTCCGAAAAGCCGCTCCCTTATGTGAATGATCGTCAAATGTTTGCCATTATCTACAGGGATATCAACATGTCAACTACAGCGCATCATTCTCATAAAAAACCATCGCATGTGCTCCCAAGACTTATCGCTAACCGCATCTTGCACACGGAAAATGTTATTTCGGGAAATTTTTGTTGACAAGTACACACTCATCAGATAAGCTCATCAGTACTTCATATCCGCTCGCCACAGGGGCTGAACGAGGCAACGTACAGCTGGCCAGCATCACAAAATGCCTGCACCAGTCTCCTGGTCGAGGAACGTGAATTGCGGACCGGCAAAGATGACGGCAAAATAGGACGGAAAGATCTAATAGTGAAACAGATTTTTCCAGGGATCAGTAACGAACCACGGGTCTATCGGGTGTGCGTGTGCTCACGTGTTGCTTATCCACGGAAGTAAATCGCTGTTTAGAAGGAATTAGAAACAAAGTCTGAAAGCTTGGCATCCTCATTCTTTAGCAACTGTTCACCCTCTTTTTACCGATTCTGTCAACTTACCCACATCATCCATCATCTACCGTGAGTTGGTGGCGTCAAACAAGATGGACGCCCGGATTCAGTGGGGATGCTAAGTAAATCTACATCGTTTCGCTGGGCTCCACTGCGCTCAACTCCATGCATACACAAGAAGACAAACCGGCCACTCATAAACGGGTCAAAGAAGAGCGGAAGTGGGAAGGAAATCAGAGGAGGACTGCGTTGTTATACCTTGACTTTTCCTGTTCTTGTTCTTCTTCATATCAATCTTTCTTACCTCGCATTCATCCGCCCCATCTCCCTCGCCAACTCGACTCTCGATTCTACTGTTCACTGTTGGTTGCCAGATTATAGCTCATCAACTTTGCCATGGGAACATACATGCACCACGCCCACATTATTGCTCATCATTCAATATATGACGATTCGATAAGACTTGTCTGCACCCTGATTGGTAGTCAAAAAGACAATGACAGCTGTGTTGTGGTTTTTAACTTTTGATTTCCAAATTTATCAAATCCTAACCGACTGGATCAAAAAGAAATTGAAAATTTATGAATTGATGCGACCTCAGCTGGATACAGTTGGATGTATAAACGATTAAAAAATAGGTACACACGAGTAGATTTCGAAGGGTTCAAACGACAATCGAATTGTGTTCACTATGATTTGTTGATAATGAAAAGTCTTTCTCCCACTGTCCCACATTTGAGGTCAGCATGTATTTGACGTTTCATAAGATGAGCCGTTTGCCGTTTTCCCATTGCTAGCCAGTCACATTAGTACTGTTCAACGGTGGCTAGGTTACTTCCAATTTTTTCTGTCTCTGCATGTATCGGTTTGTCTGAGCAAAATGAAACCTCTTTTTTGAGTTTGTTGTCCTAGTGCCAACTTCTTGCTTTCCTTTGTGATTATACTAATAGACCCGAAATGTATGAAAGCTAGCTTACCTAAGTATCACCTAATTTGAATGTGATATTTTTCTAAGCTAAACAAGCTCAACCCTTGGCTTGGGATGAGTGTGTTATGTGAGGGACAATTGCCACAGCCACTAGGAGCCTTCTACACGGGGGATAAGGTGTGTGCATGTGGTGGGCGGGGGGTGCTAAGGAGAACCAGCAACAGCAATCCTGAAACTTGGGATGGCTAGGAAACACTTAGGGTCTCAACAGGTCAGGTGTGATAACAAGCCGGGCGACAGCGAACTGTCATCTATCGCCAAAGTAGCCGACAGAATTGGGATTCGAAAATCTGATCACTTTGGTCAACGGCGCTTGATCCACCAGACCATTCCCGTTTGCTACTCTAGCTTTGTTTTTACCCCAAATTCCGGATTTACTAAGTAATTAAATAGAGTTAATAAATGCAATTATGAAAGCGACCTTCATTAGGGGTTTTCCCTCACCAATGCAGTGACACCGATAAGCAGAGGGATTTCAGTAGGTCAGATTGTCCCCTAAATTTAGTACAGGAGAAAGATCGATAATGCATATTCAAAATAATTGCAGATTGGTACTTTTTTTGTCAGTCAACAGCGAATAAACTATTAGTGCCAAACTCCGAACAAAACTGAAATCGGTATAACTGGAACTAACCTCTTTAACGTCATTTTCGGAGGAGCATTGTTTCACCAGCACCCATTTATTATTCCACAATGAGATTATGCAACCTGTCTCTTCTGTCTCCAACCCAGTGTCTTTGCCCGCTCTGTTTACCCA
>LUCM01010804.1:342276-368813 GCA_008360955.1 Fasciolopsis buskii | reverse complement strand
CTTAGTTGCCACTTCCAACAGCGGCGTCTCTCGTGGAAATACTAATGATTCGAGTTCTCGGCTGGCAAAGTCAGTCTTTCTCAGGCTAGCTGTCAATTAGCTGAATCAAAAATGATATTTCAGTTAGCTAAACGCTAATTCAAGATCATCCGATGTAAAAATGCCCAGTTAGTCATAAACTGATACCAACAAAATAGGTAGCTAGTCAAAACTCATGAGTAACTCGGGTCATATTGAGGTTCATTCATTGTTTGAATGTTCAACAAAAAAAGGTAATTGACACCAAACGTTAGAGTTGGATGACTCAAATTTGTCAGATTAGACATTTTGCCACAGGTCCAGAGGTGCACCAAGCATTTGTATGAATTATATATATATATATATGTATATACTGGGTTTCACTGGACTACATACAAGTATGGTTATAAGCACTTCTGGAATACGATTTATACACTTGCACATCAATCATATGAGTGTCATATAAATTTCTATAACCAGTTGTAGAGAATAATTTATGCGATTCTTGTTGCTCGATGACAAATGAATGTCATAATTTTCATGCGAAAGATCGAGTTATTTGAATGACAAAGAATTCTGATAATTCCACAATTCGGTATTGGTTTTCACATTGGAACAGGGCACATCCGAGACACTTCAGTAATAAAGAAGCCAATGATAGCTGAGCGTGAGTAGTAGCCCAATGACTAGACAGGTCATCTGGAGTTTGCAGTGGAAAAAACCCCAAAGTACAAATCTGTTGGAAATACTAAGAGTGTGCTCAATAATACCAACCGATTTTCGAGGGCTGTACTCTTAAACTGTTCAAAAATCGTTATCAGCTATCCGAAGATGATTGGTTTACAGCTTTATATCATACTTGGCAGGATCTAAATTTCGATGAGCCTATTTTCACCGCGAAGTTAATGAGATATTGCAGATATATGATCATCATCGACTGGTGACGGCCGTATATAAAGTGGTCATTTGTGTCAGCACCTGAACCTCGGATCTTGGGTTGGCCAAACTGATCGTCTGACGATTGTTATTTGAACAAAACATTGGTAGTCAAGTCAGAGAATTTAGTGGATCGATCAGCACGGTATATTTGAACCGGCAGTTGTGATAGGTCGGATGTGCCATACTGCTGAAGCGAGACGAATGCAGCCCGCAATGCTCACCTTTGTTGGCAGGACAAATCGAGAACTAGGAATATGCTGACTTAACTTCTTCCAATCACAGTCCTTCGTTATTGCTATTTTCTCATGTGAAACTACTTGAAACTCATAGGATTTCCTATAAATGAGAAAGTCTTGTATTTAGTCGTTCAGTTTTTTTTTGCACCAAATGGTGACATCATGCGCCTTTCATCTTCCCATTTCGACGTACTCGACTAAGGACACAATAATTTCTGCGAAACTAATTCATTAGGAGGAAAAATTGTCCCCTAGCTGTTGCTACTAATTTATCTGTGAGTAGTGCGTGTAGTTTTTTCTGAGGGGATGAGAAGGGTTACTTGGAACAAGTTCTTTCCAAAAAATTGGTGGCAAATCAGCGCCACTGAGGGCAATGTTAAATGCAGATTATCTGGAAGTCCGAATGACGCCCGGACCTGGTCGCCGTGAATTAACATTTATCGTACAGCGAGCACTATGGTCCCCCGGGGTCGTTTGAAATTGAGTTCGTTACAACAGCTGTATCAGACATGGCATTTTTTCTTTAATGTCTTTGTCTGTTCTCTAAGGATTAACAGGAACTGCATGCATAGGTGCAGCCCATACTTTGCCCCCGACTGTTATCTAACCACTCAGTTAAGTGGATATATCGAGGGAAGTTTGGGCATTCCAGTTAAGCAGCATTGTTTATCAGACCAAACTGCCTTATATCAATTGTCATCTTCCCAGAATCGTAGTCCTTCGCTCTTCACAAAGGTTTATTCTATAGGTTGAAGGGTATCACTGACGTGGAATGATTAGTACCTTGATGATGTATCGAATGTTCTTGCCGGTTGAGGTGCAGTTCACCAGTGCGACAAATCAATCAATTATGTTGAACAATACAGTAACAACCCATTTCCCAAACGAACAAAAGAAAGTGGTCATACCATTATTAAATCTCCTATGGTCTAAGTGAAAGGATGCTGTGAAAATTGGCGAAACTCGAGAAGGTTAATTTGATTATAGCCGTAAATTGTGCCTTGTGCAAACTTTACGTGCTACATGAAAGTTTAGAAAAAAGCCGAAATTTTAACCAAACCAGTTTCTTTGGTTGCGTTCTTGAATGGGTCGAGATTTAACAAGGAGAATGGAGACATTTCTCTATCCCGATTGACTAATGTGAATTGCTCAACAGCTTGGGATTGTGGCCACTCCAAGAGTAGGTATTTTTACTACTCCTGATAACCTATTTGGGATTGAGAAAACCGGTCAGTCCATCCCAGTTTGCCTCACGAACTTAATTTTTTACTATCGAAGGGAAATTTTTTCTCGTTTCTCCTGGCAGTATCTCATCTATGTCTTTTTGTTATTCGTATTCTATAGAGAAACATTTTTCGATGGAGACTCGGTTCGTTTCGGTGAACACTGAATGTTTCATTTATGCGACACGTCTCATTAGGCTTAGTAACTGGATACGGAAACGATAGGGCAGGGGTTGAAGAAAAGAACTTGACGATTTCCAATTGTCCTCAGTCTATCAAGGTAATTAAGCAACTGGAAAGATAAACATGGGCACACAAAGTCACCTGCATGTGCATGGGTGATCATGTCACTCAAGTGAATGGCAAGTTAAAGGACACTTTGATTTTCCAATGAATTTCTATTGGTGTGTAGGCTTTTTATTGTATTAACTAGAATTTGACGAACCCAATTGTAATTCTAACGGTTCTTTTGACGGAAAACAATTGCGAATGCAGTCGAGCGAGGGCTTCATTCAATCTTCGGTAATCCGAGGTAGCTGGGATTTTTTGGTGATATCTGTAGCATAAGATGTGAACTCAGATAGGGGGACAGGCGTGTCTGTTCCTGTACACACACATGGTGATTAATTCGGTCTGGCATTAGAATCTCGCATGAACGTGCATGAATGATGACTCCATTGAATAATCACATTGTGATTTGTGGGTAGTATAATGATGTTTGGTCAGTCAGGTACCGCATAGCTATAAACGATGAGCGGGAGCAACTGCGGTGTTGATCATATGCTTCCGGAACAACTTCATCAGTATACAGGCGGGTTATATCGTTTAAGTTCATCTCTCGACTACGGCGGTTGCAGATTTAATTGGAATGCGGAATTGTTCACCATTCGTGGCAGGAAGCCGTGGAGGTACTTACTGTACAGCTGTGTGAATGTCTTGTTAAGAATTGTGTGCAATGGGGCGTGTTAGCCGAGCCATGAATGAGAGTCGAGTGTAAGATTGTGCGGTACACCTAGCCGAACATTAAGTTACCAGTGATTAAATATCTATAGTGAAAATATTTTGTCAAGATATATATATATATAGTGATGTAATGGCATGAGTACGAATCACTGAAAACGAGCTTGTTCGCCAACTTGTGTTTTTTCAAATATCTACACCATGTAACGGTTTTTTATTGTGCATTGCATCATATTACCAGCACAGCACGGTTAGCAGACGTTGTAATTCACCAAAGCCTCTGCTACTGCTGGCAGGCCTTCTCAAAGCAAGTTTTGGATTGTAAAACTTGACTAGAGAAAGACTACCCATGGTAATCGGAACGTTAGAGAATTAGAACATCAACCCACAAAGCTGTGTCACGAAAATTGCATCATCAACATTAAAAAACGTCATTCACTGTTTTTAGTACGGATAGCAAACAAAAAATTCAAGCTTGGTAACTGACTTTCCCGATGCACATTTTTCGGGAAATTCGTATCTTTCCGAAAAAAACTGCTTGGATTGCACGAAGAAGTGCATCACCAGTCATGAGCTAGGGTTCATCCGAAGAAGTGATGTTCGTATTCTGGGATGTGATTCAGCTGAAGCAGCTTAGAATCCTTCCGTGTAAAACAAACTGAATTTGAATGCTGAAATAAAATCTCATGTCGGTGATCTTCTCTCTCTCTCTTCGATTAAATTCTTTGAAAGACTATCCGGTTAATGGACATTTCCGAGATACAGTCCAGTCTGAAATCATTGGCCTGTCGTCGGCGTTCGATCCGTCACCCTTTTTTCTACTGATGCTGTTTGATTTTGGTTCTTTAGAGGTTGCTCGGGCGTCTTCGGTCCTTACAACTACTTCCGCATATCCCGTACACTGGGAACAGGCAAACATCATACTGTTTCCGTGACCGCCGGTCTTGCTTCCACCTTTCAGTCGTCTTCTAACCCCAGATTGCAAAACTCCCATCCAGTTTTCCACTTTCCTCCCTTACTTACTTTGCAATCTTTCCCACATTAAAATTGGCTGTTTAGTGGAAGTGCTTTCAGCACTCGCCTTTTAGAGTATCTTTTTTTATCTCGGTGCTTCTTTTTATCGCAGGGCAGGGTGCACAAACGGAAATAAACTACGAAGAATAATGCAATAGTCTTCGTTTGTAAAGCAAGTCACAAATTTAAGTGTTTAATCCAATTTCGTTTTGACATACGGAACTGTTTAAAAATTCAATAATAACCTTGTCGATTGGACGGCTAACTGGTCGACGATTCGGCTATCTTGAGTGGTCTTTCTCAAGGTAGGATTTACAACCGTTTTTATACATAAAATCATCAAATGGCGCATCAACTTTTGATGTTCTGAACCTTGTTCGGTAAGGATATCATTTTGCTTTAATTTAACAGCATCCTAGAGATCAGCGAAATTCAGCATCGTCCATATGTCATGAGCACCGTATAAATAAATGCATCAGTTCATTGAATTACCAGTACGCGCAACGAGCCCAAATTGTGCAACGAGGAAAATTAACCTTTCATAAACCGCGGGCAACAGCCTGCAAATGGATCCCTTTTACAACTTTCATGTCAATTCCACACGATTTATAACACATGGTCCGAAATTAGAATGGAGTCACCAAATTTTGGAAAGATAAGACAGTTCCAAAGCTATCCTAATCCTTTCGGACAATATGAAACATCAGCGGTTCAGGAACATTAGTGAACCACAAGAATCAAATGTTCTAAAACTTGATCCGCAGATATACGCCATTTATCGAAGTTTTATCTGCACAAAAGCATATTGGTAAAATGTGGATCCACTTAGTTGCTTAGTGACGGGAGTTGATCCAGGAAAAGATCAAGCTTGGGCAACTCATGTCAGTGATCTTTACGTTGGTAGTTGCAACAGAACAGAGAATTCAGCAACTGCCCAGTAGCTCCTACGGCCTTGAGCTGGGGTAGATGCAAGATCGAAAGGCGGTCGCCTGCTACTCGCATGCAGTGCAAAGGTCAGTTTGTTTTTCCCATTCTCGGATTGTGGAAGCCGATGGACAGTTATCATTTCCGTATCTCACTTAAAAACCAAATAAATTCAAGGAAAGAAACTTTGTAACGATCTGGCTACTTACAGGATATTCCTCTCACCTCAATCTTACCTAGATCATAAATGCACAGGAGAAGCGATGGGGACGGTAAAGAAGGGAATGGTTGAAACAAGAAACTCATTCCAGCAATTCACTATCATCGTAGATCAAACATGCGAAAAATTCCGAAATGGCAGGTTGGGAACGGGGAGTGTTTATTACTATCTCAGTGTTTCTGTTCACCAACACACCGTTCGTCCGGTTTTGGGTTACGCTAAACAACAACGTTATATTTCGAGCCAACATCTTTATTTGGAAATGCTTACAGTGTGAATGGTGTGAAAATAAGTACCGAATAGGATCCATGTCATTTGCTGAATTTTTGGATTAATTGCTGAACCCATTCTCGATTGGCTTAGCGGGTTAGATATTCGATTGGAATTCGTTCGTCCGTGGTTCCTACGCCAGTTCGTGCGCTATGGCGGTAATTCACAACGAGGAAGCCAAATTTGCACAATTCTTTCATCGATCCTTTATGAATAATTCAGCGGTCATGATACCACTCGACGAATTATTTCGTGAAATGTTCGGATGACGTTATCGGAAAGTTTAAAGTCCCACATGGAAGACCTAATTTTGTGGCATTGCAAGTCGGTTGAACAAAAGAATTTTAGAAATCCGTTTCTCAGAATAATCACCATAGCCATCGTTTGCAAGTGGAAAGTTAAGGAATAATCCCGTACGGGGAATCCGTGCGCCCCGGTATTCACTGGGTTTCTCCTTTAGGTGCCGTTTGATGAACTTGCTTGAGATACCACTATCAAGAAATACGTTAAATATCTTATGCAATTGTTTGTGCACTGTTCCATATTAATATATCAGACTGGTTCGTTGAAGTGAGCAATAAATTAAATTTTGCCTATGGCAGATGGAGCGGCTACTGTGAAAGTTTTCTTGTAAGCATTCATATCCACTATTGTCTTCTCTCCTCGAGGCTATTCAATCCGTGAATGCACGTTGTTCTTATACTCATTTTGTCCAATGTACGCCTTCATATGCCTAATCGTATCTCGCAATTGATTGCTGAGGGTTGATCGATTTGTCATGAACTATTTATCAAAGTGAAACCTGTCCAATTGGATGGACATTCAAACTAGCGTCAAAGCCACAGTCATGAGCACTGCTGTTCCTTATCCTTGTTTGCGAGCTATCTGTTTCGCTGAACATCTGATCAACATTGAATGAATGAAACGAATTCTTTGTTTTATCAATTCCCAGAAGAACAAGTAGAGATTTTCAATTACAGTGCTTATTTGGTTCTAACATCATGCAGATCACCAACAAATCCACACAAATGTTGACGAACCAACTTTGAGAGGACACCTAAATCGGTGTTGAAATGTCTCGAATCTTCGTTAAATGTTACCCGCTAGGTTTGGCTAATTCTGTATTTGGTAAGTGATCCGAAGTAGTGTGAAATACAAGCTTAGGTAGTGTATTTCAGCTAATTTGATACCAAATTTCTGATTTGCATTCATACTGTCACTGGAAACACAAAATAAACTATGCATGAGTAGGTTCGTACACACGGAATTGCACGGATCAAGTGAAAATCATCTTTACAGCTGTGGTGTTCCGGGTAATGACAGAAAGAATGCCGTATTACTATCCGTTGCCCAGAAGAAAGGCACAAAGCAGCTCCTTCCGTTATCCACCAGACAAAAGTTAGAGCTTATGGGACAAACTCGGATAATTTATTTAGCTTTTGGACTGTTGGGCTGTGAAACCAGGCCTGGAAATACAAGAATTTATGAAGCACTGCCGTTCCCGAAATTTTCTAATCGATCATCTTTCGAGATCAACAGAAACCATTCAGTGCCCGACAGAAGATTTGCAATTGTTCCCCACCTTAAAGTAGTTAGGGATTTCCATCTTCTTCGGCTCCAGATTAGGTCTCATTCAAAAGCTACAAAAAAGTTTGTGAAAATCACAGAACTTTTATAAAATTAGCTGCTTGCCTTTGATTTCTCACCTCTCCAGTAAGATGTTTAGCATTCATGGGTCACAAACCGAATGTGGTTAGAAGCCGCCAACTATTCTACACTTGTTCAAGAAAATATTATATCAATTGGCAACCAGGAATAAATTTGAAGGCAGACTCCTGTTAGTAGTAGCAATAGTTGCCTATGACGTTGGAGCTATATCTCTCATTAGTCTTTGATTTATATGGTCCGTTTGTCCAGGCCAAACACAGAAGTGAGCAGTTTCCCCAGATGTACCCGAGTGATAAAGAGGAAATTTTTCAGGAAACAAACGTGCAAACCACAATTTTGCCGTTTTCTACCCATGGGTTCAGGTAATCAGCAAGGCTGCATGAAGGTTTATGTGTAAGGCATAAAATATTGTGGTAATATAGTTTACCATGTTCGGCTGAAATAGACAATGGGTTTGGCAAAGATTACTCGCAATTCCGCCCTGAAGAGAAGTTTTCAGCCACGGGTGAATACGAATGTTCTTGTTGCAGTAATGAAGGCGTTGAATGTCAACGCTGACTTCATCTCCAAGGTAATTTCATATGAATTTTGTTCTAACTGACGCCTGCATTTTTTATCTGCCTTATTATGTGATTGATATGTTGATATATTAAATACTTATACTTCGTTGGTGGCGTGCATGAAAAATCAGGCTGTTTAACCCGAAATAGGTTAGGAATATGAATAATCATCTGTTAAGTAGCCTCTGCAATGTAAATGCGGCGAAGCATGTTGCGATGTGCTCGGTATGCCGGAAGTTTTATTGCTTTAGATTAGTAATAAGTCTAAAGAGTAAAAGAAGGCAGGGGACTCATAAGTCTAAACACGTGTATTTCCTGTCAGAAAAACGAATTGTTGAAGTACCGCAGATGCGAGATGGTACTGAAGCGTATCAGCTTATGTGATCAGTTAAATTCGACATATGGTTCAGTGAAACATGTCTAAAAATCCTCTCCTCGCGCAGTTCAGTTGATTTTTACAATTGTCTCACCAAGCACTGGTCGAGGAGAGTTCGTTCTTCAAGGTCGAACATGATCGAACAATACATAATTATCGAAAACTGTTAAGATTAAAATAGAAAGAGTGTACACCTGACGAAACCGCGAGTATGTGCTAACACTAGACAAAAGCAACCATTTGGCCAATATGAGTATGAGTAAAAAGCACGAGACCGGATTCGCTTACAGGTAGGCGAAATATTTGACTTGGTGCTGTAAAAACTGAAATTTTTTGAAAGATTTCCTAATGTTTGTTTACGCCCGAACATTGGAAATGAAGAAAATAACCGGTTGTGCTACAACGCAAATTACCGGGGTGAGATAGTCTAGACATGATTCTGGTATTCTTAACAAGAAATGCGTGCATTTAGTCAACAATTTTTCTCACATCACTCCTCCCGAGGCTCAGCCCCCTCCTAGGCTAACCGAAGTAACCGTGACAATATTTGACGGATTTGTTAGGATCAAAGCTAAGCTTATTGAAGAAGTAAAATAACGGACCAATTTCGCGTTATCTTTTTTGCTACTGGCCTAGTTATTACAATGAGGGCCGGGACAATGGTTATGGGCTAGTACTAGATTACGCAATGTTTGTAATAGGTGATATACATTAGTTCGACCAGTTCCTATTTTGTTCACAAGGGATTAACTTAGACTAGGCACATTTGAATTGTTCACATCTGTTGTGATCGAATCACTCTCTACATATTCAACAAGCAGGACGCTTTTGTCGTTAATACCTAGCAAACGCCAGAAGGTTGAATGAATTTGGGTAATATGTTGGACCTAGCCATGGTAACATCCACAAACAAGTTTTTTACCAACCCGTTAGCAACGTAAATCATTCACTAATTAAAAGAAATGTATTGCAAAAATAAACTCAGAGATGACTAACGTTTCGGAATAAAGTGTGTGAAAGGCGTAGGGTAGACCCATATATATGATGTAATGGGGGAATACTTACAAACTGATACCGAAACTGTTCCTTGTCGGTACGTTTTCCACTTAGAATTGTCGGACTGTGAGTAGTAGCGCTTGTGGACCAGAATGATGTATTGCAATTCGTTGTCCCTATTTCTCCCAGTCTCTTTAGTTGTATGCGTGTCCCGCATCATCCCAACCCCAACTACGGAATATTCACACGTCCATGTGCATTCGCAATACGGCATCCGTTCATTCGTGAGTTCAACCCCTTTCTCTCTGTGACTCCTCCTCTGCCTTTCCTTTGACTAAATTCTTCGGGACATCCGTTTGGTGAATCCGACTTGGAGTTGAACAGTTTCGTCAAACTGGTTGGTCGCTGGTTTTCTCCAGTTTCACGTGCTGTCGCCGCCGCCTGCCGCTGCTGTTGCTGCTGCCTGTTCCTTGGTGGCTGTTTCTGTAAGGCTCGTCTTCCCTTCTCCATCCGTTCCCCCTATCTGCTTTTGGACACGTACTCAAAACAGGGTGGATGAACTTTCAGGTGGTCTCTTGGTTGCCTGACTGTTTAACTGTCTGGATGGCCATCAGACTGGTTGGCGAACCAGATGGTTGGTTGATTGGTTGACCAACCATCTCCAGATTATACGGGCAAGATGAATCGATGAGCGGGATGCAACCTGCTCGACTTACGTGTTTGTATGTACGCGATGGTGAGATTTTGCATTGGGTGATGGTCGCGACCAATCGGACTGTCGGGATGAGGATGAGCATGTTTCTTTGCTTCATTTCGAGTTATGGCGTACGCGAGCAAAATGAGGTGGGGATGCAACTACAAACACACATACATACATCTGCACACAGGTTGCTCAAAGTGTGATTGTGTGCTTTTTGTTGATTTTTGGCTAAACCGAAAAAGCCGTTAGATCTGTCATTTGATCCTGTTTATCATTTCCTTGCAACTGACTCACATCCCATTGGTGGTATGTGTGTGTGTGTGTGTGTTCACCTGCATCCATACAAATTGTGGGTGTTTGGCCTAAATGAAGGGATTTTATCGCTGGTCAACTCACCTGTAAGAGTCTAGGCTGTCAGTCTAATTGGTATGTCCATGTGCGTATCCACGCCAGATTAGTCGCGGACTGTGATATCTACGACAGTTGAACAGCCGGATAAAACTGTTCAACAGATATTCAGTTCTGGTAGTTCAATTCCTCTGGTCGTGTCACTAATCTTGCATGAACTGTCTTCAAAAATTCGCACCTATTTGTGAGGATTCGTTTGTGTATATATGTTTCCGTAAACGTCAGAAATAGCGCATCACAGATTGAATTCAGTTCACTTGGTAAATTAGCCCGAAAAATATTAGCCAGAATCGGCTCACACTGGTAAGAGGGTCGATCGTCGTTCGATCGTCGATGTCGAACAGATTGGGAAATACGGACCCATACATGAAGCTGGCTACCCTCGTTGGTCTATCGTTCGCATCGTTGTCCGTTCGTTGTTCGGCAATGGAAAATAATGTTATTTAAGTTCTTGCTTCATCTGTCACATATGATTCATCAGTGACGGAATAATGGTAGCCATAAAATTAGCATGTACGTGCAATCAGGAAGACGGATGCGAAAGGAATGCATACAAACAATCATTCACCGCGAAATTCAAAACTGAAAAATAAAGATGTACAGCTTGAAATTTTAAAAATTGGAACGTAGTTAAACAAAGACAGATTCGATCTAATACCGAAAATAGGAAACAAAAACAATACTGATAATCAGCATCATCAGAAAACTAAAATTCTTAATTAAAATGCACCAACAGAAGTGTAGAATTACATTAACGCAACACTCAAATCAAAATGATACTAAATTAGGCTGGAATGAACAAAAAGATCACTTTACACCTAATCGTCACCACCATTACCAGAATCGTTTTTATCATTCGGAACGTTGCCATCATCCCCGTCACCATGATTAACCACTTCACGAACGTCATCCTAATCAGCACCAAGGTCATTATCAACATGTTCCATATGATAACCGTCATGGACCACTTATTTTTGTCATTACTGCTATTGTTAGCAACTTTACGAACCCTACTGTCGTCATCATTATCACGCGATGGTCACCATCGCTATAATCGTCAATAACAACGGCACAAAATGATCATATTGATATGTTAACAACCTGTTCATTTATCATGATCGTCATCATCGTGATGGCATCCTTCTTATCATCATCGTCAGCATTTTCATCCAGGACTTTCGTCTCCTCCTCCTGATCATCATCGTCATTTGTTGTTTTCATCCTCACGACAGTTGAAGTCATTTACGATGTAGACACCTGGTCTCTGTTGTTACAGTTCACGTTTCTTAATCTTTTTATAGTATCTTTTATCAGCACAAATAAGTTGCCCAACATTCTCCGGTGCACGGTTTAATTCTCTTCTCTTCTTTCACTCCTTGAAATTTTTCACGTTAAAGATCACATCATTTATGCTCTTCTGATATAAAAAAAATTGATTGCTCTTTCTTGAAACTTAGTGAAGTTATTAGCAAACCCAGTGTACCATGAAGACGGATCCTGTAACGAAGACCATTTGCGGGGATTTCTGTATTTCATTACTCAAATTTAATAAAACCAAATTGGGTAATCTCTCTTTCTTCGTGCAACCATAATCACATAGTAGTCAAGATTTATGATTAATAAACGTCCCTCTCCCTAGATATCTCATTAACCCACACATACACATACATTTTCGTACACACAACGACCCATACACACACCTCTTAATGTAAATGGCACTATAGACGCCCATTTGGGAAGAATGGAGTGCAATGTAAACTGGGTGGCGTACACTTATTTTACTATGATGAAGTCAAACGGGCGGATAATGTCGGTCAGGGCTGCATGCCGTTCATCGACTTCCTTTGTCGGCTGATATTTTTCATCAAGCAATTTGTAAGGAAATAATTTTTAGATACGTGTAGTACGCACACACACACACACACACACACACACACGAAGATACCAACACGTAGCATGGTGGTTTGTTTTTTGCTAATATATTCCGGACGCAAAATTTTGATTGGATATTAGATTATATTATTTTTATTCCACTTCGTTCCCGGGAAAACAAATTGTGCGCCGGTATCTTGCTTCACACAACTGAATCAGGCCCGTGGGTAGAACACAGAGGGGTACAAATGCATGGATTTGGAGAGAGTAAGGTGAAAGGCTACCCTGAGCAGACAAATTGGAGGCACCATATTGTCCCCTAGCGAAACGCTTTGTCGCCAAAATTGCGTTTCTGACCGGTAAGATAACTATCACTTTGCAGACAATTTGATTAAAAGGAAATACCATTCATTGTTAGTCCCGTGGTCAAGTAGTAAAGATAGGTTGACAAAAAAGTGGCTGTACAAATAACATCCGGACCCACTTGACGGTGGTGGTAGACTGGGAAGGGATTTTCTCAAGTGAAAAATTATTCGGAACACGAATGCCTGACCGAAACAGAGAACGGAAACAGAAAACTGTGAAAAAATTATTTTGTCATACAGTCAGCGTATCCTCGACCTCCTCCACAGCATAGCACGGGTGGTCATCAACAATTTTCCCGTTTAAAATCAACCCCCGCCCTGGTACGAGTTATCAGAAAGCAGTGGTTAGCTAAAACGGAGGAGCAAATGGAGACGGGGATGAGTGGGGTGGAACAGAAAGTCAATTTGTTCCACATTACGGATGAATAGATTAAGTCCATCTGTTTTCTAATCAGGTGCTGTGTTTTACCAGTAGGGCGTTTTGTGATGACTAATGATATCCGTTTGATCACACGAAGACGAAGAAGCAAATGAAGGAAAAGTGACGTCAAGTTGGATAATTAACGCGAAGAACTTAGAAAGAATAAAGTTATCAACAACAAATAGTATTTTGCTTTTGTGGTTAGATTCTACTCAACTCTTTTGAGTCTTCTGCACAAACGAGGACAGACCCAACTGGAATTCATGCTGGAAAATTCCCCGTGACTGCATCACCCGGTTGGACATCGTTATGGTATTTTCCATGACATCGTATGAATTACGTTCGTCTACTTGTTCTCTGACTGCGGTAACTGCAGCGGAACCCCAACAAGAGCGAATTAATAGTGCGGTAATCAATGCATTCTGTTTTAGGAGTATGCATAAACATGACTTACACAATCATAATTGCTAGTTGCACCAAACGAACCGAGTTTTGGTCACGTATCATCCAAAGAACAATTCTAAGTTATCGGCTGAGAAATGTAAGGCTTTCCTAGGCAAGGATCGTCCAGTAAACCATACAGTTTGTTCCCTGTGCGTGTAGCTCATTGTACATCACTCGGAGAACACGGTGTAGGGATGAGAAAGTCTGTCATTTAAAAGTTGTATCGGAGGATGTCAAGCGACTAACTAGATGTTGTTTGGTTGTTCGTCTTCCTGCTTGACTGAACTCCAGCAATCGACGGGCATTTCCAGAGCTGAGAGCCTAAAGTTTGCTACGGCCATTATAAGGCGGTACCATATACATTGAAGGATTGGAAGAATACACAGCTTATAACTTTGCTGATGGAGTATGCCGCATTTTTTACTGAGTCTAAGCAGGAAATGAATACAAATGAATACTATTCTCCAATGCATCCCGGAAAATAAATTTTGAAATCTCACATTTTGTTGTTTTTAGCCTTTTCATTTAAATCAACTAAGAATGAAATGAAACTTTATCGATGGTTCACCACTTAGAATTAACTATCTCCAGTTTTTTGCTCTATGAAAATTGCACTTCTTTTGAATACATTTACCAAAATTCCAACACTGGCGATTACATCTTTCATCTTATCGATAGATGGAGATTTTGGCAATCTTATGTGAGCCTCAGCAAACTACTTTAGTCTAAGCATCTTGAGTACTAGAAATATACTTAACAGGCGGCTGTAATTACAAAAAGGGACTGTGATACTCACATGTAAACCCGAACTTAGCCGGCCAATATTCCTGATGTAGACCAGATAATCGTGAGTTTTGTGGTATCCCATAGACCGACACTTGTGCCTGAAGCCACACACTTCAGATGCAAGATTGTTAACCGCTCGTTATATTCATTTCAATTTAGTAAATTCTGAAACTGTACAGTAGAAAGAGACCAGCTCACCTCATTTTAAACTAGAAGCTATGGGAGAAGTTTACCAATTATTCGGTTTATTTTTAATAAACATTAAACTGACAGTGATATGTTCAGGTTTTCGCTTCATATCGTAGAACGCCGTTTATCCAAAAGAGAAATTGGGAACTATATATGGTCAAATATCATATAGAGCAATACTACTAAGAATGCAGGAACGCCAACTGTTGTGGGACGCAGTCACATCTAAACTTTCCACATATCGATAAGGGGATATCGTAGACCAGGACCCGGGGTTCTGAAAGTACGGGCCAATCTGTTTGTTAATGGGTCCCCTCCTTTCTGGGATGCCATCTACTGGCTCTTTCGACCCATTCTTCAAACACTATCTACCTCGAAGAGCAGCTTACAACACGACGGTTGTTGTGTAGATATATGCAAACAAATTCAATTCACACAATAATTCAAACATTTGAGTCTATTTAGATTCGACATTACTGCTAAAAATTGAACTACTAACGCCCGTTGCTTTCTGCACAATATCACAGGTACTGACGAAATTCTCCGCCGTATTCCACCAGTATTACGAAGACCACTGTGTTCGATTACCGGCACATCGGCTGTCAATGACCGTTTCTGAGCTGCACAGCTAAGCCAATTTCATTGTTGGTGTGCATGCTGGAACTGTGGTCGATAGCCGAATGCCACATCCAAACCGTGGATATCGCAAATTGGTGAGTACGAATCGAGCCTTCTGTATGCAAGCAGACAGTTCACCCGTTGCACGATCACCAAGTGAAATGCTGCTGTCCAACTAATTAGACTTACCTACGGCATCCAATTTTCTGCTTGCAAGGACATGCACGATTCGGCTTCGAGATACTCCAGTCGGTTAACCCTATTTCATACTCGAAGATTGCAAACATCCTGAACCTGACTAGGTTGTCCTTCAAGGGATCGAGATGAACTTTCAACTTACTTGAGCCCTCACTCAGAGGCACATTTGCAGTTTTCATTAACATCTCAATCAAAAAGCTGAAAAGAGGGCGTGAATGGAGACACTCCTGATGAACACTACTTATGGTAAATTCGGGCGAAAGATTGGTAGAGACACGAACTCACTTTCAGCGAAGTGCTCGGGCCCACCACTGAATGCAATGCAGCATCAGAAAACTGCCGAATCGCCTGAGTCCAGCGCGGCTTTTAGATATAGGAAGCCAACTTCGTTTGTCCATGAAACATATTTCTGTCCTAAGTTTTACCATAGAGTGAATCCATGTTAAATATAATCCCGTCCGCATCCAAAATTGGCTTGACTATAAACATCTTTCGCGACTACGAGATAATCGATGAAGAATAATGCCATTAGGCAGTTCGGATGCCATACTTAGCAAACTAATTCTTTTGTGATTTGTACATAAGGACCCAGCACCTTTCTTATAAATTGGCAAAATCATCGATTCACAACTTTATTTGGGTGTTCGCTATCACTAATTGACTGATCCCGGGATTTTTTATTTCCAGTGTTATCCTTTCGCAACCCCCTTGGAAAAGAACTTAAGCAGTTGATTTTGTTCAGCTGCTTTATATCTACCTGAAGATGTTCATTTCTGATAGAGTAATGAAATTTACTTGCACTATTTCACTTGCCGGCATAACTGGGAGCTCCACTGTCAAACTAGACCAACCAAAATGCCCTATCGAAGGGCGCTGAAAGTGAATCCTGAAACCGTGTGACATTTTGATCACCTAGCTTACACCTAATTTTCATGCACCAGTACTCCTGATCAGTCGGAAAAGTTTGCAGCCATTTCTATGGGCCACTATTTCTCTGTCCACCACAGTCCATGATCAATTATCAGGCTTCTGGCCGGCACATCTCTCAGGTATTTAATGGTCTCATTATACGCGGCATCCGGGCTTACGGATATGCGAAGATCCAACGGAGGAACTGTGCTTGAAGGTAGTCATTTTTTCCGGGGTCCATATGGCGTGGAGTCCTGACTGCCTATGAGTGCAGGACAACTTTATTCTGTCCCCAAAGTTCACTCGAGTCCTATTTATTTCTTTGCGGCTATCATCGCGTTGAAAGGTTCAAATGGGACCCATAAAGGCGTTCATCATTCAGAATCAGTTCTGTAAGATGTGCTGATAAACAATGTGGAAACAAAATCGTACTCCGCGTGAAGCATAATCAGACCCCACTGGTGTGAACTGGGATGTTTGGCGATCCGCGGCTGATCCAAGCCAGTGGAGACCGACAGCAATGGGATCAAGGCCGTGAGGGCGGAGGGTGCCAGGTAAGTCGATTTCTATTGCTTTGAAAACTTTGCGCCGGCCGCGAACAATGTATGGTCAAAGGGAATCTGTATCAGGGGGTCCCCCTTGCCGGGTGCATCGGCTAGAGTGAGTTATCCTCTGAGATGGTATTTTGTCACTGTTAAGTAGCTAATTTAGGCGCTAAAATCACCAGCAGCGATCAACAGGTCTGTTGGTACCGTTATTTGGAGTGATCCGGGTAGAACTTTTGAACTCAAATGGACTGCAGTGGGTTTGTATATGCACAGATGCGGCAGATAGAAGACAGTGGTTCAATGGGCTGCCTTCGAAAAGCACGGAAACCGTCACGTCGGATTGCAGGCAAAGGCCCATTAACTGGGAACCACTTCTAACAGTGAACCCTGGTTCTCGTGCTTGGAGCGATCCCAACTCCAGCATAATCACGAGCACTGACGACCGGATTACCTGATGTGCAAAAAATAAAGCAAGAGATGGAGGTTGTACCTGATTTATGGAGAGTGACTGCTGGGGTTGCATGCTAGCTTCGGGGACTTTATACATCCGTAACAAGAATTTTCAAGAAATTTCAAGAATTCTAGCCAGTGTGGCTTTTTGCCGCATCTGGTCCCGCGTAGGAACATCAGAGACAGCCAAGCACAGTGAACAATAAGGCAAAAGTAATATAAGCAGTTTATTTCCTGCTCTTAAAGTAATGCCACCACCAACCGAATAAATCGAGCAGCAGTCATTTGCGGTGTCTGGCATAGTCGATTCATCGGAAGAAGCGCAGTAGATAGAGTTCCCCATAGACACAATGACTGAGGTATTCGGATCAGAGGTGCTTCGCGTTAGTCGACATAAAAAAGGTTTTGGGCACCCTAGTCGGAACGTTTAACTCATAAGTCTGACCCCCACATCAAGTGCATTTTTAGTCCAGCACAGGAGCTTTTAAGCTTTCACGTAAAAGTCAGCAAAAAGACCGAAAAAAGAGGCGATCATTCCCAAGCAGACGCCCAAGCTTTGTCTATGCGAAGGCTCATTTTCCGGGACGAAGAAATCAGTACCCCGAGATCTTCCTCACAGAATGTTATCCAAGTAGATGCAACCCGCTGAAGTAGGCCATCCAATGGTCTAGGTCCCTTTGTCTTCTCAATTACTGGACGGGATCTGGTTTTGGATCTCCGTACCGATTCATTTAAATCTTTCTGAGCACCCCTTTGTCCGCCACCGATGTAACTGATCAAATAGCCGATCACACGCTACTAATTTCTGTGATACTGCAACGACAACAATAAGCCACCGCGAGAACAAGTGAGCATCTTCTTCAGAGAAGAACCGCTATCAAGAAAACCAACGTGCTGAAGGATCATCGGTACCAGTGGCAAACAACCATACAGAAACTTGTTCGATGTCATACCGTGCAAACAAAGACGAAGTACGTAAGTTGTACTGCCGCCAGTTTCGAAGAGCAAAGAACAGGTTAAATAAACGTGACCGTTCCCCCCAGAACATGCGTTACTGCGGACTTAGTAAACGATGGCTTCCTTTTTGATCACTCAGCCTAGCACCGGCCAATCGCTCCATTATGAATGACGGGCATCACATAAAAGAGTCATTAATTAATTTTAGCTACCTTCGAACCAGACTGTGACCGATTAATTGCAACGACCTTTTGCCGCTCGTTTTTCTCCACTTAAAAATCTTGGTAGAAATGATATTACATTTGATTTCCTTTGGTTAGATTAAACTACGTGTCTAGTTTGACGACTGCATTCTTGTACGTAAGGGATCTTATTTCACAATCTAGCTACTGGAAGATAATCAGACAGTCCCATTCACGTTTTGTTCAGCCAAACTAAAGCCAATAAAAACTGACGAGGTATTATATACTAGCTTTTTTGTGACTTAGTCCCTATGAGACCGTGCATTTCAGTTTACAATAAACAGCCACCATTTTATGACACGCTTGAAACATGAGCACAGCACGAGGGACATGTCCCTTATCCACTAGGACTCACTGACGGTCCTGAATCTGAAACTTGCAGTGGTATGGAACCACACAAGGGCTTATACGACCCGGCCGTTTGGATCAGTCCCCAGATGACTCGTCAGATGTAAATCGGATAATTTTTAAAGATATCACCAAAACAGAATGCTAAAATGCACGATGAGATTGCCTTGTACCAAAAATCTGTATGGAATGCGCTCAATGAAATAAGCCGTAACTGAGATAGCAATTGATCGTCTTCCAGCTCATTGTCACATCTGACCTATTGGGACGTCATGTGATTCCTTGGCGCCCGGATTTTCAAGGTCATGACTGTATGTTCCTATTACCACTCTCCCTTATGGTAATGGACCATAGCCCCCATAGGATGCACTCCTCTCACTGTAATCAGACTTGAAGGATATCGCCCTGGACAAAGATGAACACAAATGAGTTAAAACCGCACGGAATATGTCAATCAATAGATTGATAGAGCAGGCCGAATTAAGAAGTAAGTTATTTATGATGGGCTGAATTATTCAGTGAAAGAACAGATCGGTGAGTGTTATTCACATATCACTATAAACTAGCTAATTTTGATTAACAAACGAATATGTTTTGGCTGTTGAATTTGGCTATTCTATCATGAACTAACAAAGACGGGAAATGGAAGCCGCCATATCCTTCTGTTTTCCGTTTCAAAACGAAATCCACTGACAGCCCGTGTACAAAGCCGGTATCAGCAGTAACAGTGAACAAAGTTGTTGCTTGCACAACCGATTGCCTCAAATTTCGAAAGTTTAAGTCGTACGTGCACAGGTCAGAGGAGCATGATTTGCGAGAACTGTCGTTTGCATTTGCATGTGAAGTTTAGCAATAGGGGAATGACTTCTGTTCGGATAGTCCATGATAGACAGTCTGCAGTACACAGTTACAATCATAGCTGACTTATTTATCCACTCTGCTAAGCTACTACCGACCAAGATTTTCAGGCATATCCGGAGTTTTTATTTTATACGCCAGTTGTCGGCCATATCAACCCCGCATCAGTTAATAATGTAGAAACAAATGAATTTTAGTTTAAGATTGACGGTTTCTTCAGAATATCCGCTTTCATTATTCGTTGAGATGACCTTCAAGGACATCTTTCGCTTAGGCCATTTGTCAATACCGGATTGGTAAAACCAAGTGTCATACTCATGTAATCGGGAGATCCTATTGTCAACTATAGGTTAGACGTTGACCGTCGAACTGTTAATATCAGAACGGCATTGAAATCGTTCATGATTTTCATATCCATCAGCATGTGAAACAAACCTTTAATGACTATTTCTGCATCCACTAGAGCGGTCGAAATCAAACGTATCTCCTAACAAGAAATTAGACGAGCAGATATGAATCACGTGACCCGTCACACATTGATCCGACTAAAACAGTCTACTCCGTCGCCTAATTGGTCATTTCATCCAAATTTGCCGTTCGACTCACAGAAACGTTTACGCACTTAAGGCAACTAAAATAAAGATTCACTGGCAAAAAGAAATCAGTCGGAATGGAAAAATAGTCTAATTAGAAAAGTCACGAAATCTTAACTGTTTCGCATTCAGTGTAACAAAGGTTAGGTGAATCTGAAAACGAAAGAAACTGCTCAGAATGGCTGTTTTGCTGCTTCAGTGTAAACTGTGACTTAAGGCTCTGGAACTGCAATATCTGACTTATAAATAAGAAAACGTAATGTTGAAAACCTTAGCCACAGTCCTGCTAAAGTTTTTGTGGATATCGTGGTTGCTGAATAGCAACTTCCATGTACATGCAGCGGTCGTTATCAAGCAAGTAGGTATTATTCAATGAAACTCGGAACTGCAACAAGTAATCTTGGTAAAAAACTTACCGGAACTTCATGCCAATCGACAGGTGAAAAAAGGGCTACTGTCACAGTTAGGATTAAATAAACACACATCTCTCTCTCTCTCTCACTTCCTCCGTTTATCTCCTTTTCCTTCTTTCTACTTCCGTTTATATATATATATATATATATATATATATAAAGTTTACCATCAATTAGGTCCATAATTTTCTGTGGAAGCAATACAGGCAGGTAGCTCAGGCCAAAGCAAATAATTCTCCGGTGGATCCACAACAGGGTACTTTAACTACCGTTGGCTTAAGCCGCGAATCAAATAGACGAAGCTTCAAGTTCAATGGACAGTGGCAGTGGTGGCTGACTATGCGGTTCGCTTGATATCGGACAACCTGGGTGCCCGGTAATCATATCTCCAGCAGATGTCAAATAGCGCATTGTTATAGGCTTTGTACACCATTTGTATTTGGGTTTCTACTCTAGAACGAATAACAGCCAGCTCGGTGAAGAGGGCCAGGGGTTCGATTCTGACCTCAGGTTTCGTTAAGAATAGCGCCACAATAATCCGGTGAAGAAAGCTCTTTCAAAAGAGGCTTACTGAAAGTTGTAATCATGTGGAAACATTTTCTGAGGCGTTCTGGGAAAACAGCCTTCTATGAGTTTGTAAAGCCTATTTCCATCCATAACAAGGCATTTGAATGCAAGCGTCCTTTTTGGACTAGTGATCTAGGAGCACGAAAGTCAGGATGCCGAAAGATCGTTGCATGGATAAAAGGGACGTTCCCGATCAGTCGGTCCAGTAAACCAACAAATCACGTGTGTGATGAAATAAACTTCAAGGAATTCATAGCCACAACAAAATTCAAAATAATATATGCGACTGCGGATTTAACATGGGTTGTAGGAGTATACAAATACTCACAAAAGTTGAAGCAAGGCAAAACGAATGCAAACGAATGAACGGCGCAGTACAAAGAGAAAATTGACGAATAAATTCCGACAAAGAAGGTGGGAAATCGACTGGTAGAATTCATGTGATGAGTGCGCAAGACGGCGAACAGCGTGTTAATCGACAAGTCGACCAGTCAACTGAGCGACCGTCAGATCAGGCACCATTTGAGGTAAAGCATGACATCCTTCTCGAAAAACAAGTTGAACGGCAGTGGTGCAATGTTAGGACAACATAGGCAGACTCAGTCTCTGCGGTAGGAATAAAGATAGCATAACAAATACAAATTTAAACGAGCACACTCGAATTATTGCTATTATTTTGCGATGATTACCTGGTCGAGATATGCTGATCAGCGTCTTCTTATCATCTACATCCCTCAACAGTAGTACACAGAGGTGAACGAAGTAACTAGCGCAAGTAAAACTCTCAGTCAATTTTGTGTAGAGTTGAAAACTTTTCAATGGCTAGTAGCAATCAGGTAAGCAATTGTGAATCGAGTACACTGGAATGACAATAAAATTCAAACAAATTTGTTGGTTCTTTTTGATAGCGAAATCTGAACAACGCAATTTAGACAGTATACCATCTGGGATAAATGGAGTCATATAAGTGACGGGTTGGTTCACTGTGGTTGGATGTAGCGTGTGGTTAGCGATTTGGCATATATTGTTTTTTTCTTTTACTTACCTTGGATCATACTTTTACTAATGCATATATATGTATATATCTATGTACATGTATATAAGTTTTCATTAGAGAGGCAAACACCTTACAGGTGAAGTTATTCTGAAGTGTTTTAAGAACCGAGGCAAGGCAGGCAGTTGAATTGATCAACTGTTTCGATGGCAACAAAAAAATGTTCGTTTCCAACGCACGTGTTGAGAACGCAGCCGGATGACAAACTTTTCTGTTTAAGCTTCACTTTGATCCGCGACCCCGTGCATGATGAAGGACGAGCTGGATTGATACACGCATATTGACAGGTGCAGTGGAAATGGGGATACGGATGGCGCTCAGTCAACACGGTACCACAGAAGTGTGTGACCTTGTGAATCCAGCGGAACATGGGATATCAAAGTTGACTTCCGGCAGATTAGAAAAAAATGTACAGACTCTGAAGTTATCAACGTCCGATTAATGGAATTTTCTTGAGAGAATTTCAAGCATGACGAATTCAGCAACGTTTATTTGAACACAATTGCAATCGTAATTATGTTTATATAAACGAACATTTATATAATTATGTGGAGTGTATTAGCACTGGCCGTGTAAATACGTAGATTTCGTTTCCACTTTGATTTTTCCTACAATGTTTCCTAAAGCAGTCAAACTAAGTATTGATCAACAAAATGTGTTGTAAATAAATCTTAGTCGACGTGAGTGTTGTCTCAGCATAGACTGCTTTGGTTGATGCGAATTAGTAGGTGACACGGGCCGCTCAAAAATTCCCAAGTATCGCCGATCCTACGTTCATCTTCTCACCTCGGTCATCAAACATCATCGTGACTTGTACACAGACGCCCCGTACATACACACGCACATACCCCGGACATATTCGTGAGATTTTTCGGACCCTTGTGTTGCACGGATTTTACCTTTTTGCGAACACAGTGCCTTATCTCTCGTAGGGCGTGGAAAATTTACGGCACCTGTTTTTGTTGATATTTGATCTGGTAGTCAGTTCTGCTTACTCTTTCCTAACCCATCCGATGGATGTGCGTGAACAGAGACATACACATACGTGCAAACAAAAAAATGAACACGGCCTTTGCGTTCGTGTTTTCCGGCAAATCACACCAGTTTTGTCGGTTCACACGCGGCTTCCTCGGCGGCCCTGGCAGGAGGGTTTTATCACTTGACACGGGATGCCAACGGAGACCGCCACCTATTGTTCCCGATGTATTTACTCAGACCCCCTTCATAGAAAGGAGCAGAGACGCACGGACGTACGTATTTGATTCCGGTCGAATCTTCCAGCGGAAGTAAACATCCGCACTGTACTCAAGTCATTACTCATTTACCCATACGCACTCGCGCGCACACATATACAAGCGTACCATTGTGAATGTTTGGAAACTGAATCGGAACAGAGCGAGAAGCGATAACACACGGAAAATGACGCTCATCGCGCTCATCTGTCAACCCGCTTTTTCGATATTTCACACCTATTTGCTCACTGATCGTGGCAGATAATGCAATGGAACTGAAACCTATTTGTCGGCGATACCAGAATCATTTGTTTCTCATTAGCAAGTCGTTTGCATTTCCCATAGTTGCTTCTTTTCTTTCTTTCACCACTGTGACTGCAAGTGGGAGCATTCATATCTTCCAGCCCAAAAGGCAATCAATCCATAAGTTCACTTTCTGATGCTGTGACGATGACCCTTCTCTCAACCGTTATTTGTGTGCATGAAATCACAAACAGAGCCTCTAATTTCCTGCTGTTGTACACATAATTCACCCGAATGCAAGCGTTCTTAATTAACATTGCGCTCTAACATCCGGTTTTCCTCATATATATATATATATATATATATATATATATATATATATATATATATATATATATAAGCGGATACACATCTACATAGAACTAACGTCGACTGTGATGCTTTCGTGGTTTTCTGTTTTTAATATTTCTAGGTTTCTAGTAATTACGAGGTGTAAGAAAGAAGTATCAGAAAATATTGTGAATTTACTTTGCACGTTTCCATTATTATCTGTTCGCAGATTGTATTGGAGCCAATTAAACATGAGTGACCTTGGCCGTCAAAGTGGACGAATCTTCATATGAAGAATGAAATCTTACTGTTGTATGAAAATTCCATAGAGATTTTTCGAAGGGTAATAGAATTTACAATACACCGGCTTGTTCCACAGAAACACCTACATCATCCAGTATTCCGCCCAACGTCGTCTCTATTTGTAGGATGAACATAGGTAAGCGTTTATTTGGATGTTTTACGTTACTTGGGGTCTAATAATCAAGGTTGAATACTGTTTAAGGCATCGATCAATGTCCGTGTTTTAGCATGCTTCAGAGTATTTTGAACTAAATATGGGTACCACTTAGTCGATCATAAACGAATGAACTATACTCAGAGCTTGTGTTTTATTGAGGAAATCGATCACTTTCGAAAGTGCCAATACAGTTATTCACATTTACGGCAAAATTTTACGACAGAAGTTCTTCTCTTTAGTCCTGAGTTAGTTTTTTACTGATATTTCAAACACTGATTTTCGGACAGAGTTGAATGATATTTAGACGCTCCACGTGTCAGTAGATATGAACTATCGTTCAATCGTGCGATAATGGACAGTGCCGCGTGTCCCAGTCAGTCGACCAGCTAGTTTTGCTGACGGATGTTTGGCATATAGTATATTGCGGCCCAACTGCAAAATGGACATTTCTAAAGACAGATTATCTGCAACTGTCTTCCCATTTTCTTATTCCCATTCAAGTAGTTTATTCTTACTCGCGTAAAATGAGAAACGTTTTACAAGCGGGTCAAAAAAGAATGCACCAAAAAGGGGGAAAATTTCGTTGTAGTGGTGAAGGAGATATTCCCTTGATTCTGGGGGTGCACACGGCCTAGAGAAGCCAAAAGTTTCCCAAAATTAGCTTCATTCTTTGCTCTAACAGTCTTTAGTAAATTTTTTTTGAGTAAATTGGTTTTATCAGTATGAAGCAAATAAAGTAGAGGCACACTTGGGACCGGAATCTTGATCCTATCTAATGTACGTCTAGCGCTTTGACGTGATAATTCATTCAGCTAATTAACCAGTGAATACTGAGGAAGAAATTCTAAAACTTTTGGCTTATCAGGTGAAAACATTTTCATAATGGAGTCGCTGCAGGGTACAGCAAAAAAGACTAAAATGTTACTATTAGAATACTAGCGGGCACATCGATTGCCAGGGTTTATTTAGGCTGGGCTTCTAGGAATAGTCGGGCTCAGTTTGTTATCAACATGTTCTCCGTGGCTCGCTGGTGGCGCGTCGTGAATGAGTTATCCGTATGCGGGCTAAAATGGAATACCGTCAATTTTTTTAGTTTACTTACTAGCTGCATGCAATTGAAGTTTCCTGCTTATTAGCAAAAAAACGCGCCAGGTCTCACCGAATAGGAGGAACAGAAATTCAAGTATTTTTGTCTTTTTGCCGACTGCAGTGGAAAGCGTCCATATCACACCTGTTGCACGAGTTTCGGCAAATCATATGTACATATATATATATATATATATGCAATTATACGTTTATATACATATATATATATATATATATAATTGCGACCATCACCAACCCTGTTCAAACTACGATTGCACATCGGTATGATAAATTTGAGGGCAGCGATAAAAAAACACGGGTAAGAAAATGGCGTCAGAAAATCGTCTAATATGAAATTCAGAACGTCTTATTACCGCAGCTGTCTACTATGCCTTACGCACATCCGCAGGAGTTTTCCTATGCTTCTTCTTCCCCACAGCAACAGTCGAATGCCTTTGCCATAGGAATCGATTGCTCTTTGACCACTCAAGAGTATGGTGGCGAACGTCATGTCGATGCGTTGGATTTCAGCTTGTTTATGAGGTTGGAAAATATTACCGCCACGCCTGGAGTTATTACAAGATTTGTAGAATGCTCCTTGCATTCTTCAGAGATTCTCATTTTCTGGGTTGGAGATACGGCCATGTGAGGGGCATTCAAATATCAAAGATTTGACTTTGGGCCGTTCGTGTAAAATTTTGAACATTGTCATTGAGCAGGGCAGGAGCGAGAAACAGGCAGAGTGAAAGGGATTTCGTGAAGAAGCAATAAGGTTGGTTGTGTGAAGGTTACGGAGGCGAACCTCGGATTTGGTTTGTTTACCAGAAGAATTATGCTCTGTG
>LUCM01010804.1:15243-339005 GCA_008360955.1 Fasciolopsis buskii | reverse complement strand
GACAGCATCAATCGTACTCATTCGTCCTTCCACTTATACTCCGCTCATTATTTGGACAGGCTGATGATAAGGCAGTTACAAGATTGTCTAGAGACGAGGTTCTCGACCTTCTGTGCACCACTAAAATTACCACAGCGGTTGATCCTGATAGTCTATCCTCAAATCTTTTAGGTCATGGTGCTGTGGTTCTGGTCGATGCATGTAGTTCTCTAATTAGCTCGTCATTTATCTCTTCTGTTGGAGACCCGTCACTAATATTCACATCCCTATATCTAACAGGTCTACTGCTTTCGCAAGACGTTTTCGCCCCATCGCCTTAACGTCTTCCGGTCTTAAACTGACGGAGCGTTCTATACTTAAGTGCCTGCCTTCTATGTGTCCTCCTGACGACCTTTCTTAGTTTGCCTAAAAATCTAACAGATCCACTTTGGACGCTGTTGCCTCCCTCATTCACAACATTTGTAAGTCCTTAAACGCATCAGTGAAATCTGTGCGTCGCACCTCTATAGGCTATTAGTCGGCATGCGATTCGGTCTCACGGTCTCTTCTACTTCACAAACTGGAAAAATATGGTTGTTCCATGCCTTTATTAGCATGGCTGTTTGGTTCCCTTAGTAACCGAACCCGGTGCATGTGAATGAACAGCAAAACTTCAAAACCGTTGAGTAATAACTCAGGAGTGCTTCAGGGTGCTATTCTTTCATCGTTTCTTTTCTATTCTCTACTTACATCAACGACTTACCAACTAGCTCCCCCTGTTATCTGTTTAAGTATGCTGATGATTTCGCCCTCCATCAAGCCGTTTCGAACAACGATGATTTTCAAAATTTTTCCCAAGAGCTGATTTAAATCTCAACACATTTAAATGTTCTGAATGTCTGTTCTCTCTCTCTCTCTCGGTCAGCTTACCCGTCCAAAATGTCTTTCATCAACCCAAAAACACTTACCAGGGTTGAGTCTGTAAAATATCTGAGAGCTACTATTAGTAAAAATCTGAAGTGGACTTCTCACATTTCTATTTGTGTAAAGAATCTCCGACGGTTGTCATTTCAAATCAGGAAGCTTCAACAGTAAACCTTGTTTACTATTCTCCTGTTATTTTTCTAGCTTTCCTCAAAAAAAACTTTAAAGTTCTTCCCTGGGGCTATCAGTTATTAGCCATGTATCCTTCGTACCACTTACTGAGTTGTTCTTCTATCTATGTGACCGGCACTTATCAAAAAGTGAGAAATGTACTTGCAAAATTCCTGCGGATCACACACATCCATTACACGACGATCTTTCAAAGTGCCGCTCTCATATCTCTACATGATCCGCTTCTCGTTCCATACCCTGTAGAATCAATATCTACATGAACTCTACTGTTCCATATTTTGCATGAATTTTGACAAACCTCGATCCTGTTGTAGCCGAATTCCTGAGCAACCTATCATAACGTGCTCAAATCAATCATCGATGAATTTTGTTTTCAATTTTACAATTTGATGCTTGTAAATATTTTCTTATTTCGCCACACGGCCTTGGCTGAGATGCGATATTTTTGTGCTCAAAAGTCTGCGCAACACAATACAATTCTTGCTCCACTTCCGGATTAGGTATGTGAACTGCGACCTTCAGGAATTCCTGTGTTCATCTTCATAACTTCGTCCGTCAAACTTTCGGTGGTGAGGCAGTGCAATAAACAAGTATCCCCATTTCGTAAATTATGCTAGCTTGCCAGACATATTTTACCATTTAGAGTACTGGCACGTTTTTAAATCAAGTTAGCAGTTTTCAAAGTTTCATGAATGCTACTCTTGGCTTTCAGATAGCAGACATCCCATCACCAGCCGATGCGCCTACTCATCGACTATGTCAACTCGGCTGGTGATGAAATGTTTGTGATCTAAAAGACAAGTTCGGAGCTCATAAAGCTTTGAAAATTGTTAGACATTATTCTTCCTCGCATCAGTCATTTCAGAATGACAACGATTTTCCTATTTTTCTACCAGTGAAGATCACCCAACACTAAATGATACAAGGGCAAACCTAGCCTGGGGTTCCGATCTACCCGGACACGAAATGCATGGTTTTGAAGTGATTCAGAGACTTTCCGGTGCAAATTATGGATACGACAGTGGATATTTGTCACCGATAAGAACAAAACTAAAATCCGGTGCTTGGCGTGACTGCCTGAGGTTAGGCGAGAGATACAGTCCGAATGACGGTCAGTCCACCAAATTGCCATCAGCTCTGCAAACTACTCGCAAGTAGTTGTTCAAGAAGCAATAAAAGTTCACAAGCAGTGTCCAAAGCGCTGCACATGATGGATGGGAAAACTTTTGCTTCTCACTAGCATTTCGAGTCCTTTAGCAGGCAGTCCACCAACTCGTCTTCTTCCCTGATACTTTAGAGGTTTAACTTCAATGCCAAGTATATAAGTAATCGACTGAGTTTTGTCCTCCGGATATCAAACGAAGTTCGATGACATCACGTTCAAGTGAAATGAAACAGACTTAAGCACAAGCTACGTCAAATAAGTGTCAAGAAAATCGCTCATTTTAAGTTTTGCTAATTTCGGATTTTGATAGGTCATAGAGTGAGGCTTTTGATAGAAATAACCATTTTTAGTACAAGGTTTAACTTCGTTAAACATGGTAATTTTTCTGTCGTTGCAATAAGAAATTTACCTCGGTCGTAGTTGTACCACACCTGCGAATTTGTTTATAATTCTTCCAAACTAGATAAGCTCTTGATGAAAACAACAAAAAAGATAGGTTATCCATGGGATTGCTTTAAGGAAATGATATTTAGGATGGCATTCCATGGATTACCCATAACTTAAGCACACGTCAGTGTAATAGGTGAGCGATAAAACCTATTCGCATTTGCACTGGTGAGACTAAATTTTACAATGCAATAGATCTTCATTTTAACGATAGGAACTGACAAAGCTGTGTAAAACAGCTAACCAGTGCACAGTAGTAGATGATAAAGGCAAGCAGAAGACAAGGGAATGCGGAAGAAAACAACGTCGCGTACATATTATAAGTAGATCCGTTGTTATCTTGTCCAAAATGGTCAGCACCCATCCCACAAGGGGAATAAGAGCTTGTATAGATTTAGAAATGATCGAAACGCGGAAATTCTTCGGTCTTGGCGAGATTCAAACCAAAAGCATGAATGCAGTCTGTGCATTTTCACGGCTTTCGCATTGCTGACTAGCCTACAAGGCCAACCGGGAAATCATTCGGTAATTATAATTGGGTTTATTGGCTAACCGACGAATGATTGGGGTCGTCAAGCGCACTGACCGAGTATCCTCCCGAGGATTAGCTTTATACCTCAGCCGGTGGTGTACCAGGGGTAAAAGCGCTTCGGTTGCGTCCATGTTTAGTTTCAAATTTCGCTAGAGTTTAAAAAGACTTTAGTCTTGGATCATCTTTACATTGGTCGAATTTACTACGCGGAACCTTTATATCGTTGTCTTCTTAGTGTGTTTTATTAATGGAATAACGATGTACAGCATCTCCCAGGGAAGGGCCGCGTCCAGCTCGGGGCTGCCAAATGGGAAGCTGCCCGGCAGTGATAGAACGGGAAGCTGCTCGCTGCAATCCCAAACACCATGACTTTATCCGTTAAGCCACCGCCTGCGAATGAGTAGCCGGGACGAAAGATCTGATGACTGACTGCAACAGAGGACATACTAATTTGAATTGTGAAAAGTGGTTTGGATGTTTTGATTTGTCGTGATCAAGGGCTAAGCAAGAATCAGTTTGTTGATTGCAACGTTTCGGGACAATTAGGCCAAACAAGAGAAATGAAATAAAACTAACAGCCAAAAAATTGAGACGCATACTGTGAAATTCGGCCTTGATTTGATGTGCTGGAATATGAAAGTAGTTTGAGAACCAGAAGTGAATTTGTGTGGGACAGGTGGAAGCGCCACGCTTCAGATAATCATGAATTCGGGGCACCGGACCAAAGGCTGAAAAACGGCCGCTAAGGACGGAGCAGACAGAAAACACTGTTAACCAAGGAATTAATGATAAAATGGACTGAACAAACCTTAAGACCAAGGGTAAACCTTTTTGTAACTCAAACTGAATGAGAAAACATTCAGATGTGCCTGCAGAATGACGAGAATAGATTTAACAGTGACCATATAGGCAGCAGAAACGGGCGGTTGGGAATAAGCCATTTCACTGCAACACAGGATTTGAGACTTATTTGAAATGAAATGGAAGGGCACGCTTTCCTCGCATTATTTACGTCAAAGTCGATCCAAGATATTTAGTCGTTTACCGGTGTTTGCAAGAAGAAGTATCGCAACAAGCGAGGGGCAATCGATGAAACCCAGGCTGATGTAGTCTATTCGAGGCAGTTAGTACGCCCTTTTCGACTTCACTAGTGAAATGAGAACAGGATCGAGTTATGAGTGAGCAGAAACTCAACAGAGAAACGAAGTGAATGAGCTACCCATTGAATGAATTACTGTAAGGTGATTTTAATCATGTCGGATTGAAAATCAGTCAAAAGGCGAACCAACCAGGGGATAACCGGGGGAACCAATGAAATGTCAGTCACTAAAACGTAGATATGCCTGCGTCAACTTCACAAAAAACGACCGGTTTTTTTGAATGCAAATAGATTTCTATCAGCCTGACTTGTTCCTATTAAATCTAGCAAGGACGGACGATTGCCTATTAATAATAGGAGTGATACAAGATCGAGAATTAAAAATAACAACAAAAAGTGGTTTTCAGGATAACCGTTGAGCTTTATAATGGTTAGATGGACCCCATAGACCTGCAATCGGGCATTTGATCAGACCTATGATGCCTGTCAGTCTACTTCATTAAGGATTTTTAAAACCATTAACCTTAGGCCGGTATCTTCTGATTTTGAATGGCATCTCACAGCACAATCTACCCAAAAGAGAAGAAGGAAACTAACAATAAAGAAAGATAGACAAAAACGTAGTAATTTGAAGTGCTGTAAACAAGAGGAAAGACTTCGAATGGAAGAACGCCACAGGCTGGGGAATTAGACCATTTCATTTACTGTGTTCAAGCATCACTTCGGGGGATCTCTACGATCCCAATCCGGCAGTTCAACTGCATCTACACTGGTCAGTCAACTGATTAAACCTTTTCCCTTCTGTGACGTCACCGACCGGATATCTTTATTCACCCACCAGCCATTACTATCCTCAGTTAACACTACAACGAGGAAGATGATATTTTGATATGCCAAGAGAATATGATACAACCCTCTTAGCCTAATCATATCTAGTGCTTTTCCTAGGAAATAAAGTCTGGAACGCATTTTTTTATTCGTAACCTCAGAGTAAAAGAAAACTCTCCCACCAAATACCTTCAGTACCACGAAGACGGTAGCGTTCAAACATCGAAAGTCTTCATTTACCTTCTGGTAGCAACCACCGTCTTTTGGGCCTGATGGTAGAGCCAACAGCACTGCATCTGCGTACACTCGACCGTTGATTGATAACTAGATGTCAGGCCGACATCACGGATGCCTTAGAGTAGCGAATACTAGTTGGGCCTTTTGTATGAGCGAACAAACTTCGTCCAATTTACGAACACAAGTTGAGATGCAGCTAGCTATGTAAGTAAACTTAGCAGCTTCACTGAGCTCTCTTCAACTTCAAGAAAATCCAGTCTTGCCACAGCTCTTAATAGTTTGAACGTCAAAAATGAATCCCATACCCGTGCACACTGTCGTCTAGACGATCGGGGATAAATTGAAACTTACTTGAATCTTCGCTTAGTAGCACAACATGGTCCGAATATTCAGGGTCAGACAGTTTCCAGTCTGACCAAATATCAGGGCTATTAATCTCCCTTGAGGATAGCACTGTCTTCATAAACATCCCAATAACAAATGCTAAGATGAAATGGTGAACGGAGGCACCCTTGACGAACATCGCTTCTAGTGGTGAATCCCGGGTGAAAAATCACCGGCTTTGGCTTTCGAGTACAAAAACTGGATGAAAGAATTTCTCTCACTTAAGGGCAACGTAATATAATAGCGCGGGTGACTGGGTCGCACGCCGCTTTCAGACAAATAAGGATACTGTCTGTTGGTTCACGGTTTGTCTGCCCATGTGCTAAAATTTACCGTGGTCTAAAGATTTGGTCAGCACAACTACGGCCAGGCCGGAAACCAGCTTGGTTCTCCCACACTGGCGAGTCGGTGCAGAATGATACTCGCCAGCAGTTTGGATGGCCAGTGTCACAGCTCGGTCAACCCCTGTACTTGAGAATCGTCGGATTGAGATAATCAGGATCGTTAGACGGTTTTAAAAATGTGCACCGTAAAATGAGTTTCACGATCTGTGTGAACACGCGAAGAATACGAAAGAGATTAGCCATGATAATGTATAGATGCCGCTTTAAGATGGTCAAGGTCGGTCTTTTCGTTTGTGCATTTGCTCTCCTGACCACAAAAATGTAAAGTAAATAGTTTTCAACAGCCTTAGTCACAAAGGACACATCTAGATGCTTTATTTCTTCCCTAAACACTTTCAACGGTCTTCTGAATTGCCGAAGTCTGCGAGGATTTTGGGTCGCTTTTTATTTCTAATCACTTTAAGCGGCAGTGAATTTGTTCCATCACCAAAGGCAAAATAATTTGAAAATGGCTCGTGCGAATTAACTGTTTTTCATTCTAAATAAGTAAGGGTTTAACAGAAAGCAACCACACAAGAAACATCGGTGAATGCATTGGGCAGAGAAGGGTTTTGAAGAAGGAAGTTACTAAAATGAAATTCTACCTGAATTGAAAATGCAACTGATCTATGAATAGGATGTAAATAGGCCTTAATTCCCTGACGAACCAAGTAGTTTTGAAAAAAAAGCAGAATCTGTTAATTTTTGTTAAATTTGGTGGCAGCCATTGATTGTTACTTGATCTGACTGTTTCCTTTTCTTGCTAGAGACGCAATGGGAGCAGGTTTAACTCTGTCTCCACCTTACACCACATAATCCCTAACCATTCTGTCACACTTTCCTTTCGAATACTTCAAGACTGTAGGTATCAGCAATCACAACCTAGCGCCGGACAGACCCATGGTCTATTTACTGCCCAAACGTATTTCTTTCAATAAAATCAAATATGACGCGCTTCGCTAAGTTGATCTTTCCACTGGAAACTAGTCACTTGAGTTAGTCAGTGGCTGCTTTTCTGATCTTAAACCAAGCCATGTAGATATGACAACTCTACCGGACATTCTTACTCATGTTTTTGAGGTGTCTTGTCCGAAAATTACTAGTTCCACAAAATGGAGAAACGCCAGCGTTCTTCTCAAACTCCGTCATCGTGAAACGAACCGTTCAACGCAGATAAAGCAAAATGGCTGAAGCAGGATGTGCCCCACAGAAGCTGAAATACGACGTCCAGATTCCAGTTATACTAACTAATTATCAGGACCAATTGACGTAAGGAGTTTATCGAAGAATCGATGCGCCATGTATTGGTTTTAATTGTGAATGATATGATGTTAATAACACAGAGTTGTTACGATTACTGTGGATAGTCTTTCTCAAAGCAAGTGATTGTAAAACTTGCCTTGAGAAAGACCACCCACAGTAGTCGAAAAGTTGGTATTAAAAAGTATTTCGGACCGCTAGCACCCGGTAGCTTCACACACGTCCCCAAGCGGCAACTCAGGCGCATCTATCAAAACACTTTAAACCACCACCCTCACTACTACTGAAGTTGAACTGATAGACTTTTAAGTTTTTCATAACTATGGGAATTCTTTACCATCCGCAATAACTTTCATTAGGCCTACTGTAAATAAAATCAAAAAACACCAAATATCATCTCCCTCCTGGTTCACCTAGTTCTTAGATATTTCAAATGCAAAATACCTTCAGTGCATTTGTTTGGTTGTTGTTCACCGTTGGAATCTGTGCACCGTCCTCTTTTTCTCTGCAACTTGTAGTCGTTTGGCTATCCCCATCTTGAATCCTTAGTGGCTTCTTTTTCTATGCACACCACTATGCCGAATTGGGATAATGACAGTACACTGCATCACTTAATAGATCTGGCATACTACAAGGTGTTGTCTTGTCGACTTTTAATTTTACAACTCAGATTAGTAATCTACCTGCTACCTCTTCTGTCCGCGTGTTCAGATAGGTCGACCACAATTCTCTTTTCCATTTCTAATCGGTCAGAACTCAAACTATACAACAATGACCATGCTGACCTCATCACATATTCTTAAGTGTCCCATCTAAAAATTAGCTTCGGTGAATTTGCCGAATATATTCTTATCCAAAAGCATTTATCGGGGGCTTCAGAGAACGAACAGAATAAAAAGTGACCAACGGGCATAGTTGAGCACGTGAAGTATTGGTCTCGAAAGCCATCTTCGGAAATCTTTATGCACCTTATTGAAGAAAGACTTCAAAAGCTTTGGCCAAGAGTTGTCAATTATTAGACAGGTATCTTTCATATCAATGAATGAAATGTCCACTATGCTCTGCGATATCAAACCATCTGATTGCGGAAATCTTGTACAGAAATTGTTTTCCGGTGTTTCTTAACCTCGATTTAACGATCTTTCTAATTCTCGCACTCCTGCTTTAGTTCGTCCTACCGTCTGCTCTATCAAGACATCTTAAATCTCCTTTTGTATTCTGCTAAACGGCATTTATGACTACCATAATGATGCATGTCTGAGATTCGCAGTTAAATTTCTGTTTGACAGCACCCATTCATAACACACTGATCTGTTTGACTACAAATTCTACTCTCTGTCGCTGGGCTCACTTTGCTTTTTTATTCCACTTCGTATATCCACACGCATGAACTCGTTCATACCCTATATTGCCGAAATTTTGACCGACCCGATAGAGAGTTGTACTGAACTCTCGACTTTATTTTCTAGTTAATCAACATTTATGCGCACACGGCCAGATTTTGTAATTGTTCGAATGCTTTTTTTCTTGGAATTTCCATAACATTTGCCATAAGTGCCCGTGGGTGGTTAAACCACCGTATACTCTGCATTGAGCATATCATGTTTGCACATTTCTGCACGCTTTCGTTTGGCTTCCTCGATTCCTGCTTCTCCGCTTGCCGAGATCACACAACTAATATAGTTTTGGGTCAAACGTGAATATGCGAAATCTGCTACGAACTCCGTGTCGTTTACGAATACAATCGAATGTTTCGAACCGCAAGTAAATTACCCAATCCACTTCGGGTCGCATCACTATTGGCATTTATCTTACGAAACTTTACAAACTTGCTACAACAACTGAAAGACGAAATTTTGTCCCCATAATAAAATCTTAGCAGATCGTTTAGCCCTGTTTTATAGGAATATCAAAGAGAAATGAAGACATCCTCAATCCTCATCTAATTATATCTGGTGTATGGAGCCGTCCAGTGATTGAATCCACACAGCCTTGGTTGCCACTGGAAGGACCTTCAGAGATGTACGAATAGAATGCATTTGAGGGAGGAATATGTCACAATTTATCCGACATTAGTACCAACCAGGTGAACTGGGCAAATTAATTAGCAACAGTCTATTTTTACTTATCATTTCAGTTCACATTACACCGCGGTGAAAATTTCGTACGTTATTCTATAGTAATTGAGAAATTTTACATCAATTAAAGCTTATTAATCAATAAGAGCATACCAAGATTTTTATTCGGGTGAATTTCCGGTCAATATCAACCTGAACCGGGACATTAATTTCATTTGGATGTAGTCACATAAGCTCTTGTCTCTTTCCACGACAATTCCTCTAGAATTTTCCATGGATGGCGTTTTTTTGATGCTTCAATGTAGACTGAAACAGACAATTTGTAAGCATTCGAAAACAACGAGATCTTTGAATAGATCGTGTTCAGCGATTGCAGATGAATAGAAACATTATTTTATGGTTCTTTGCAAAAAAAACATTAGGAAAAACTATTTTGGATGAGAAATGTTCAACGAATTAGAAATCGGAGACAACTTCGTGTTTCTTAGTGATTAAAAAAAGCCAAAAAAACTGTCTATGGTACAGCAAGCGCACATGTCAAATAAAGAATACGCAAAACTAATGAGAAAACCAGACATATGTGTAACACTCTGGATACTTATTGTTACGTGATGCGGATTGTCCATTGAATACGCGAGGAGATTGTGTGCCTGACGGTCTACTCTCAAGTTAAAGTTGGCAGGGGTCGCGTTTTGGTAATCCAGTGGTTTAGCCAATGAATGCATGGTAGGTAGGTGCTCAGCGAAACATGATTCGTGAGATGTTCTTTGCGTTAAACCGAAAAACAGAATCGTTTCACATCTTCAGTTGTTAGTACAAGCAAACAGGTGAATGAATTGCGGTCGCAGACAAACTGACGGGTGCGAAATTTGTGATACCTACTCGGAAAATTACTTTTGATTAGCCATTTCAAAGGTTGCTTGGAAAAAATTATTGGTGTAATGGTTAATTTACTGTACCATGTCTCAATTTACACTTAGTAATTTGTGGACTCACAGCCCATTTTGGACCTTTGTACACATCAGGATGGAATTTGTACTATTTCATCTGCCCGATCATAAAACCACCGCATTTAGTTCTATTCTTTTAAAAATACTAACAAAAATAATTACAACCAGTGGCTGTTCGGATTCAGAGTCCAAAAATACCACATAGGTATAGCTTATACACACTTTGGGAAATTCGATAGTTGGATGGATGACCAAAGCAAAAATGATAACAAGGACATGAGCTCTGCAGACTCATGTTTAGTTTGACATATATCCAGTCTACTCCTCCTACTCATTGACATCATCATAATCATTATCACCACCTTTCGGCGTCAGACATCACAAAAAGCCCACCACCAGTTCCGTTTTTCATTGAGGTGGACAGGTAGAGAACCTGCATCAGCGGTAAAAGAAAATGCCGTGGTAGAAAACAGACGGACGGAAAGTGACAAAACGATCGCCACTAATCATATTTCGCTGTCATATCCTGTATCCAGCTGGTCGAAGGAGATTTTGGATGCCAACCACGAAGAGATGGAACACTTGGTCTACCTAAGTTCAGCGCTCATTTTTTCATTTTGCGATGCCTCATCATCTGCTGACCCTCACGTGGCTTCTTCCATTTCGTGGTAGGAACGCAAAATATGACGCAGTATAGGGGAAGGAATGTTCGGCAGACGTAACGCATGACCCACTCAATGAAGTCAACTAAGACGGATACTCTGTAATGGAATATTCTCTGAACGGGGCCTTAAAGGATCTATTCCTAATTTGGACAATGCTCACTTGGTCACTGCATCCAAACTTGTTGATCGACAGCATTCACGTGAAGTGCATATTTAGTAATCAACACTAAGTCTCACAAACATGCAACTGAACTGACGTCACCACCTTACAGCAGATATGGCCTTTCAACTTTATCAAAAGATCAAGTTAGCAATGCAAGTCTGCTCCTGCCATCATACCATCCCTGGCCAAGAGGCTTCCAAGTTTATTGAAACGGTGAATATCCATCAATTCCCTTCCATCCAGTATCAGGTTTGCCACTGTTGTCTACCAGTCCTGTGACAGGACTTTATACCTTGAAGGTGCAAAGCATAAACCGAATGGAGCCGTAGCTCTTGCGATTTTGTCTGGTGCATGTTGCGCATGCCCCACACACGAAGTCGTCTGTGTGATCTAAGTCACACGGTTTTTACGATTTGTCAGTTCGAGGACGACATCCTGATGGCTTTCTAAACCATCCTTCATTATGTGATCGATGAAGAAATTAAACACAAATGGAGAGAAGGGATACCGCTTTTGAACAGATCGCCGTATAACGTAAAGTGACCACAGCTAACTGATTACTGGATTTGCATGAGATTCAGTAGCCTCTGTGACATGCCGTTTCGGTGAAGTGCACCGGATAGCGCCTTATGGTTAACGGAGTAAAAGGCGCCAGTCAACAGAAGAAAAATCACCCTTGTTGGGTGGTTGCGTTGGTGTTCTGCGCTTCAAGCAACTGGCAAAGGAATGCTAACCTGACCCATTCAACTTCGACGTTCGTCGTTCATGGACCTTAGTCTCGCGAACCGATGTCAGACAGTGCAGCATTTCCGAAGCTAAAATATCGGTAACTATCGGAACTAAACTGATCCCACGATGTTTACTACAGACAGCGTATGCTGGCCTCCTAAAGGTGAGTACTGTCAGTGATTCACTCCCTGATAACGAAACGGACTGTTCGTTCCAAATGTTATGCAACAAGGAGGTAGGCGAATTTGTCAGCACACCTCCACTCAGTGTGAATAAAAGTCGCATAAATTTGTTGAGTCCTGATATTTTCCTTCGTTCAGCAGCTTAATGTTCGACTGTCTCGGTAAGGATTAATTGACGCTACCCAAGGATTCATAGTGGTTAACGTTGGAGCGACTGTGCTAGCGTGCGGTCAGCTAAATTGTTCCCTGAGGTAATCTAAGTCTAGCGCATACGGCTTCACTAGGAGGAGTGCGGCACCCAAGGGCATCACATATAAGCCTAAATATTGTATGACTGTTATCTGAACGATCTGCTAATCTAATTCCTTCGGCCAACCTAAGACACTTGTTTACAAAGTCTTTCTCAAAGTTTGCCATCGCTTGATGTCATGGATGCCGTCGTATCTTATTCACCTCCTTACAGGTGGAAGCCGGCGATTTTGTTCCAGTGAATACAATCACTCTTGCGAGATCCAGTGTTCTTGGTGAAAGACAGATTTAGGAGCGCCGGTGAAACGTTCTTCCAAGACCATGGCCTACTTGATTTGGCCCTACTGATCATGTACGTTGGTGCTTGTCGGAGTTCTCAGATCATCTGATGGCTTTACTCGTAAAACATTGGAATATCTGGATCAGACAAACATTGTTTAGCTAACGGAGTTTGAAGTTTTCATCGATGGTCATTAGGCTACAGTAAAAAAGCCATTAAAGCAAATCCTTACTTCTTTGTAAGTGGATCAGCAGGATCTACAATGTTGGATAGAACAGCGTCCACGATAGCTTGCGAAGATGAGGTTAATTTGATTCGGATTACTAGGAATGGACGACTGTCTACACACAGATGGAGAAGCTTGTCTCCGGTATTGATTGAATGAATGATAAAGCACATCGCCAAGTTAAACAAGTTTCCGACGCGTCAAGATTTCCACCTTAAAAGTGGTCTAGTAGTACTAAGATTTCAGAGCTTTTGTTCTTGTGAACAAGAATGACAAGTTTCTTATAAAACTCTTTATTTGCGTGTCAGTACTGCCGCCTGTAGGAGTGAAAGCAAAGATGATGGCTTAGTTGCGCTTGAAACATCTATTCTTTCGAAATCCAGCAACCCTTGGAGTATTATTCGGGAACCCATCGGAAAGTGTTAAACTGTATCGTAGTTTTCTTAATTCCCTAACCGAATGAACAAAGATATCCAGCTACACTAAAAAATGCATTAGAGCAATTGCAATCAAGACACGGATCGAGTTCCTTTATTCGTGAGGTTCAAGGCTGCATATTCATATCTTATTGCAAGTAGATGCATGCATGAAAGATAACAAATAACTAGTTTATGAACGGTCATCGCAAAGGGTAACCTCACTAATCCTACACCAAACTGAACGGTAGCCGGAGCTGCCTCATTTCCTCATATGATCCAACAAATTCCTCATGAGATATTAGGTGAAGCTAGCTGAATCTCACTACCGGAAGGCTGAATTAGCGTTTTAATGATACAACAAGCATCAATCATCAGCGACTCCATTGTGAACGCTGAACATACCTGTCAAGCGGTCTGCATGGAAGTATGCACTTAGCAGGAGCAGAAGATTCAGAGGCTGACGAGACTTGAAGAAATATGAATCATTAGACTGAAAATCGACTATAAATTATTCGGCAATATACCGTTGCACGTTATCAGTTTTAGCATTAGGGTTAGGGATAGAGGGCAAGGAGAGGCACTTTGGGACAGGAGACGGAGTTTGAATAAAAAGGAAAACTCTAAGCAGTAGGATGGACGTCACTACCCATCTCGTTCAGTGAAATGAACCACTGGGTCCTGGTTATCCTGCTCAACGACCGATGCAGTATGGAATTCATTTTACTCGTGTAAGCCATGGAAGATGGTGGACGGATAGTGTTAGGGAGTTCGGTCTCTAAGACGCATAGAGAATAGGATTCGAAAGCAGGGCTTTTGATTCTAACATGAATCTGTCCGCAAGGCAGCGCAAATTGACTAGATGAAACCCTGACTGTCTGGATAAATTAGTCGTTCACTAACACTTCCGATTAAGTTTCCAACTCGAATCATACCCGAGCCTGGGGAACCAGGAGACCGCCTCGTTGGAACTCCATCCACTGACCTTCCAGGCGTGGTTGGATCTTCAGCCTGGCTTAAGCCATCATGGATAGTTCGTTGAATCATGGAGTATGGGGGGAGCCATCGTATCAAGCCTTACTGCCATAGTTGTACACCTAACATAAGTGGTACCAAGTGGTTAAGTTCAAAAATCAGATCTTAATTTTCTTGCCCGGTTATAAGGAAAACCTTGTGGGGAGCGCCAAGAGTTATCGTCATCAGGAGAGAGCTGCTTGTTACTGGTTGCGTCCTTGGATTGCAGATAAAGGAACTGTCACCATACAGACGGATAATTGGGGACAGTGTGAGCCCAAACCAACTAAATAGGAGGCGCCGAACAAGAAGCGGGATTGTGTAGGGCGTTTTGGGATTTTGCATGGACAGAGTGACTCGTCAACTAAATACGGCCATTTTTCCTTGCCGTGCTCCACTGATCAGGGACGGTTTTCCAAAAGAAGTGCATGAACCGACTATTCGACCACCGGCTCATCTGGATTGACTCTGCTGCCCTTCAGAACGCGGTTGGTAGCGCAAAGGTTAGAAATGCACCCGCCATTCAAAAGGCCTACTCTGGAATGGCCCACCATGTAGTATAATGGCCTAAAAGCATACAGAGATGAACGCGACTGATCTTCATACGAATGTTTCTTATTCTTGGCTCATTCAGAAAAACGATCTTTCATTGAACCCAACTGTTTTCTACTTTAATGTTTCATGTTAACTCCATTCACACTTGATTTCCTCACATTTACAGTAACTGCAGTGGGCCATGCTAGTGGTCGTAACATGGGAAGAAGCCCTGTCCCTGTTCTATAGCCTTCTACCTCAGATAGCATCCCATCATTTTATCAAACCCGAGAAGGTTGAGGCCTCACTATGCGACTGGATCCCAGGCGACAGCCGGCTAGGCCCAGAGAGACTTGAATGTTCATGCAACTTAAACAACCATCAATCTGACAAACACAGCTTGTTTATCGTCTCAGCGCACGCTCCTAAAGATTGCAGCCCAGATGTAGTCAAGGTTACTTTCTATCAAAAGCTGCACGATCTTTTGCATATAGCAAGACGGGTTGAAACCGTACTCTTGGCAAGAGACATGGATGCCCGAGTAGGTCGGCTGTCCCGGAACCAGACCTCTTCGGTCCCGATTCCTGTCGTTCTGAAAAAGAGGAACGTCTGTTGACCCTGTGTTCGGACCACCGACTGCTTCTCGCAAGCGTTCGTACTCCTCCAGTCAGCAGTGGACCCAAATCGACCAGATGGCTATTGACTACAAATGATGGAGCTATCTGCATAACTGCGGTCGTACCGGAGCACTGCGCTCGACTCCGAACACACCTTAGTGTGCACCAATTTGTTCTATCACTCAAGTTGGCGTCAAAAATACAACATACAGCATTAGTTAGATTTCGATAAGCTTTCTGATCCCACTCGCCTATCACTATCCTGAAGCGCCCTGGTTGAGAAGCTAAGAGTGCCGCCACCCGACAACATCAGTCAACGTTGGTCTTTCATCAAGAATAACTTGCGTTCTGTTGGCTTAGTTAGTTGTGGCCCTACACGTTGTTTTGTGAAAACCTGGATTTCTGCCAAGTCTTTGTTTCTTCTTGATGCACTCTAGCACATCCGGGCTTGTAGGGAGTATAATGAAGCACGACACGTAATGAGACGTGAACTCAACACAAGCCTGCGTAGGGATCAAGAGACCTGGTCATCTTAATGAGCTTTAAAGAGGGAATCTGGACCGGTCATAAGGAATTCTTATAAGCTGTTTCACTTCATCCGAGCTACGGTAGAAAAGCATTGGGTATGAACTAAGCGATCGGGGACGCTGAAGGTTCACCCATCCACAATCAGCAGCGACGCTTTGCACGCTGGGCGGAGGGTTCCCATTCAGTTTAGCTGATCCTCAGCATTAGCCCCTCCGGTGGCTATTTCGGTAACGGTCCCGTGGACTATTACTACGCATCCACCCACTGAGTTAGATATCTACAAGGAAATCCAAGCATTAGGACGTCATAAGGCGCCTGGACTTGACAACCTATCCCCAGTCCTATTTAAAGTTAGGAGAGTGGAAGTGGTCAGAGAAGTTCAAGTTTTGTTCTTAAAAATGTGATATTTCTAAAATGTTCCGTCTCTTTTAGAATCTTGTTTAACACAGTTGTCATCTCTGGTGCATTCAGTCGGTCGTTTCAACTCCAGTCCAGTCACTCCAGCCCGTCTAATCAAGCGAGAAAGACCAATTGGCTTCTGGCCACTCAGCACGACAGTTTTGCACTTTTATTTTTCGTATTCACACCGTTTATATAGGTGCACAGCATAGAGCCGATCCCACCCCGTCTTTCGGGTAGATTGCTTCTTAGTTGATCTTCGGTTTGAACATAGCCTCCGTTAGCCTCTGAACGTGTCACCAAAACTAGACCTTAGTTTCTTTGTTTCGGAGTTCGGGAGAATCGTTGATTCCCCACCTTTCCGTTTGATCCACACCCATTCGTGTCTTTAGCTCGTGCTTCATTCATCCATGTGCCGACGAGCTTGTTGGTCGGTTGCGTTTCCAACCCAGGCCTGATCCATCATCACTGTCACATGACTCGTAATACCGAAACAAAGCATCTTTGCAGTTTTGAGATCAGCTGGTAGCTCCAAACTTACACCCTCCCAGAGCTGCATTGGTGTTCAACATATCTTCAAAAAGGGCTGGCGTAGTGACTGCTAAAATCATAGGAGTATTAGCCTAATCGCGATAGCGACAAAGCTGGTAGCGTCTGACATTCTTCGAAGGCTGCAAAATATACATGAAGAGCTAACTCTCAAGGAGCAGGTTGGATCTTGCGCTGGTTGCGGGTGCGTCGATTCAATCTCCATCCTCAGATGGTTGTCAGAGCAGCGTCTTACTTTCCAAAAGGTGGTAATCATTGCGTTGTCAGACATTTGTGCATCCTACGATTCTTTCGATGGGTCTACACTTTAGGACTGTTGAATGTCCGAGAAGTATTTTTCAGTGTTCAAAAAGGTGTACTGTTGTATCCTTTCCGTTTTAGGACTTTTAACCAACTTCCGCCTTCGTTCATCATCTTCATTGGAGTACGATACGGCTGCTCTATATTCCTTTCGTTTCAGACTTGTCATAGAGGATTTTCTACAGAACGGTGGAGCCGAACTCCTCCCAAGGGACGGAGTTCTTGCTTTAGATTGTTCCGATGATATCAAGTTGTTGGGCGACGGTGTAGAGGAAATTCAACAGGCGTTAAACCTCTTGGTGATAGAGGCATATGCGTTGCACCTTCAAAATACTAGGTACCTCTGAAGTACTGGCTTATGATTGCAATCGCTCTTTTGGTTGATCGCTTGGAGATAGTCAGTAGATCCAAGTACCTCTGGACTTTGATTGGAAATGTTGGAGAGATCACGTCAAGAAGAGCGAAAGCCAGAGCAGCTTTCGCGAACCTGCAGCACTAGTGGCTCCGCCATGACATCCGGCTTTCCCTCGACTGAAGGGCGTACAATGCCGCATTTCGTAGTGTTCTTTATTACAAATCATTACAGATCTGGCTTATCCAGTGTGAGGATGCCTTATGGACTTCAGTACTCCACCACCAGTGTCTCCGAAAGATTACTTGAGTCTGGTAGGAACATTTGGTGAGCAGTGATGAGGCGTCATCTTGAAGTGGACGAATACAGTCGCCCTATGATTGAGGCAGTCGCTTTGAACTGTATTCGGTTTATTAGAGACGCTTCGGTTATGTGTTCCCATTGTCTACAATTTCGTGCTTTTTGGTTTTAATTGGGCAAGGCTGGAAGAAGGGATGCGGCGATCGAGCTTTGGCTTAACATAGAGTCGTGAAGAAGTTGGCTTCGGCTTTGGCTTCGTTTGATGTTTTCCTCCATACTTGAGGCACAAGATATGAGGGTTGTTTTTGGTAGGAGACGCTGAGAGATATGGGTCAGAACCGAAGTGAATGGTGTAAATGCCATCTGGCTTATGTGGTCCCTGACTTTCCATTTCATTGTTACTGTGGCCTCTTCTAGACAACAAATTGATTTCATTTTCACATTTATTTTCATTATACGATCATTGCCGTCAAGGGGTTGAAGAAAGGAATTTCATGGACAAAGTTATCAGTAGTGCTGCGAGCAATTAATAAGCGTATGAAAATAAATACTAAAAAGTTTAATAATACCAACAATCCCCGTGTTAATACCTGAGTCCACAGTGCAGTTCGTCAGGACAAAGCATCTTAGCGATGGAATAGTAAGCAATAGGCGAAAGAATGCAAAGTGAGGCAACACATAATAACAGACGTTCATTGCAACTGCAATGTGATTAGACCGGGTAATTGACGAATGTATTTCATGAAACCAAACGCAAGAACTGGACCTCTAATTCAGAGTTTACCTATTCTCCATTGTTCTTTTTAGTTTGTTCTTTCCATTTGCTCTTCTCGTAGATCCCAGCACATCGATGGCATATGTTTGTGGACAGGCATGATAGTCATCTAGACCGAATTCAATTTTTCCATGCGTTGAAAATAAACGGTCAGCCGCCTTCTGCTTTTGAATTTTTAGGGCTTTGGAGATGGCAGTTCAGTTCCGTACCTGTGTAGAATGTGCTAAGTTAATAAAGTTAATCATTTTCGGAGAACGGCCAAATTATTCAATTTAGCAAGGACGGGACATCGTTACAATGTTTTGAAATGTTGTTGGCTTGACTTAGTTGCATCACGGACAGAAACAAGCTTTCGAATAGTGCCTAACCTCTAGAATTGTTTGCTGAGGAAAACATGGACTCCTATGCTACCGAGAACACCAGAAACGGATGTTAGTCAAATTGACGTTCTCTGCGGCATCCCCAATGTTACATAACGCATTGGGTGGCCGAATGTTTTCTGCTTTATGACGTTGACTACTTGTTAGTAGCGCAGATATTTTGTGACTTTTGTAATATTTCAGCTAATGATTCAATAAAACGCCATTCGGTGTAGATTTCTTGGCCCTTTCTGCAGGCAATAAGAATCAAATATAAAAACAATCACAATAACCTCCATACTATTGCAAAACTTCTGAATGAAACTTTTTCATTCCTGTTCTGTACTTAACATCATAAGGAGCGAGGCTAAATTATGCATAGTAATGTACTAACACTCCTGAGCCGGGCCCTCGCATTCGACTGTCTGTTCCCTTCTAGTCATTAGCCAAAGTTACGAAGCGAAATGATTGGATTGGAAAGTTTATCGAAGCTATTTCGTTGCGCGTTCGTCGCGTACATGCTGGAGTTGGGTCAAATTCCTTTGAAGTCAGAAAGAACGAAATACGTAGATCAGATACGTTGCGGGAGCAATGAGAGCAACAATTGTCAATTTTCATGAAATGATTCACCATGTGATATCGCTGTGAGCTAGCGGACAGTAACCGTGCAAATCAGTGACGGATAGGTGCAATATCATGTGGTGAAGTTCAACAGACCGTTCAGAGCCTGCCCGGTAGCATAATGACTAAGGTGTTCGACTCAGGATCGTTCGTCCCGGGTTCGCGTCCCAGTTCGGGCGCGGTGGATATGCACTGCTCATGGTTCCTAACAAACTGGATGAAACAGCTGTACAGTGCCTCCATGGTTTCATGAATTATTCATGAAAACGTTCAATCTCCTTCTACTAATATTGCCAATTTTTCCAACGCTGGAATCCCGGATGATCGCTGACTTGGGCTTTGTGCAATTGACGCTGCCAACTCACATTCTGTTAGAATTGCTTCTGATTTGAATTCGTTACTGGTAACTGATATTTGGCTCCGCAGTGAGAATATTAATAACAATGTTTCCAATAACTGTGGTACGATAGAGACGATTTATTGCTTGCGTCTTGAATGGATTATGGTAAAAGAAGTGCCCCTATGACTTGTATAACGTTACCCACATTTGGCATGCGCATGCGGCTACAGATAATCATTATTGATTGGACAGAGGTACTGATGAAATACAATTCACCACTTGCTGAGTTCCACGGAAACATTGATGGATTATGAATCCCATTTCTGTGTGATGTTGAAATCATTTAGACTAGATGGTACCATGCACAGTGAAACTAAAGGTGACAATTGAAATAGCTTGTGAATATTGTTTACGATTTCTTCATTTTAGCCAGAAAATGCGGCGGAATGTCAAGCCAAGCTGAGCTTGGTGAGCGTTCAGCATCGCCTACTGATGTTATTAACATGAAGTTCTTATCTTTACAGTTTCCCTGTTCGCTTTCGACTGTACAAAAAAGCACCATTTGAGAATAAGAAATGATTTTTGCACTCGACAATTTATTTTACAGATATAGTTTTTGCGGGGCAGCGAAGAATTACAGAAACTCCCTATATCTAGTTCATGATGTCCTACTACTTCGGGTCATGTGATGAGGGACTTGTTCTCGGGAGTCAAACTCGATTTCACCTAACAGGCAATCTTTCCTGTGGCCAACCACTCCCTTGTACCCTACCTTCCACGTACAAATCTCAGACCGTTCGGTCAACCTAACATTCGGGGAAGCAGCGGATGCGATTCAACCTCACTAGAGGTGGTCATTAGTACATGTTCATCATGGAACCGAGGTGTGAACTCTCGCTTTCGAACTTGAAGTCACTCGCTCTACTACTATGCACTGTCCCCAGTGAAAGCCTAATAGAATCACCGAGTAAGGTAGATTTAAATGACCTCCTAAATGAAACCCAAGGGTGTAAGACATCCTCGAATGGAGACAGTGAATGTCCCACTTAATTTAATCAGAAGGTATAATCCAAAGGACATACAGTTGACCATACAAGCATCAATCCTACACCTTAATCACAAGTAATTGTTAGCTCGTATATGCACGCACATGTATATTACTCCATTTAGAAACAATCCTTGTGGGACTTATGCATTGACAGTGATGCCAGGTCACTGAGTGTCAATAATGTCGTCCCAAAAGGTCGACGAAAATTTTGTTTGAACGGACCAGTTGGATGGTTTCGGAATAAAGTACACGGAATCGGAAATATGTTCGCCCGTGCACTATGTTCTTTTGCGTGTTACGAACTATGGGTTGACGCTCCGTCGCAAATGCTAAACACGTCAAGTTGGATTTGGCAATTCCGCATACGTCCACGTGACATCCGTGACCGTAGATTTAACAGCGTATATATTCCTATGGTTATTCTCCGTAAACGACCTTAGTGCGTTGCATTCAGTTGAAATCACAAAATTGTTGGCTAATTTGGGATTTCTTGTTTGTAAGACCAGTTACTCCTCACACTCCGAGAACCGAAAACTACTGTTACAGGATTGCAAACTGTTAAAAGCCGCCTATATCAGAGATTTAAACTAACATAGCACCAGTATGATGTGTTGATTAAACAACTCAGTTGTTTGACTGGTAAACAGTTTTCAAAACATTAACATGAAGCCGGCCTAAAAGTGGTTAGATCGTAAAAGTATTTGAGCATTTGGTGATGAATGCATGTGACCGGGGAGAAACCAAGCAGCGTCAGTCAGAAAATGCCAGGAATTTGGGATATAAAGTGATGGTTTCAGCTCACATGATCCGATTTCCGACTCGTAGTTGGATTACGCCGATGAAATGTTTAGGAATGTGAATGGATAATAAATGCATTTACGAATCACATGGTGATTTGTCGATCAGATGAGGTTAACCTTCATAAAAGAAGAACGACGTCCGGAAATACTATCTCTTGTTCGCAGTGTTGTTTCTAGTAAGAAACAAATAAATGAATGCACGCGTATAGGGATAATGGGACAGGAGAGTACCGGATACGCATTCCTGATGAGTGACAGTAACCACGAAACTGGCCGTTTGCTTCCGAGAAAACTTTATTCGTCTACACTTATGTGAAATATACTGCTAAAAACAAAAAAAAATGTTGACAACCTGTTTATATTTCTGAGCCACTGACATTAAACAAAGGGTAAAATCAATAAGCCCTGATTATTTTGCAGGAATATAAGTGCAAAAGTCATCTGTCATAAAGTTCTTGATCTATGATCAACTAAAGCAAATTGATAGCCGACATACTTGAAAACTGAGTGGAATGGCATTTGATTTCCCTCGGTTAATCTTATTTAAACAGAAATCTGTTCCCTGTGACGGATTTACATTCCTCCGGCTTCATGTGTATTTTGGATAAACAGAAAAATGGCGAATAAAAAAACAGCTCAGGAATTCGATAGGGATAATTCACTTCAAAACAAAAAAAGCTCATTTCTTTCCGAGTTCGTCTAAGCCATGTGATCATGTGTACAATTGTACAGACGATAAAATAGCGAAATCGTTCTGGGCAATGTTTCGACCAGTTGGGTTGTCCTATCATTAACTCCACCCGGTAAAGAGAGAAAATTGGTTAATGAGCTAAATATAGAAAAAAGTGAATTTTTGCTCGACCGGCGAAACTCTTCCGACGAAGTACTGTGATGTGATTCTTCAATGGATCCATCATCTGTGCCCATGACTGCACTAGAGGACCAGTAACACGTATCCTAATCCTACCCCTCCGAATTTAATTCACAAGTTCAAAATTCTCTCCACTTATTCAGGCAACCAGCTGGAACAATTTTGCTCCATTCGACGTCACCGAAAGTGCCAATCGAGAGCGCTACAAATTAGTTCGACTTTTTCTTACAAAGAATTGGGAAAATCCTCGCAATCGTGGATAACCACCATTTTGCTCGCATGATAAGTGCTCCAATTTTCGACCTTGACAACTACGGGTTTGATTGGGTCAGGAGTATAAATAGCTGGCATATGCTGTCCACACGTGCTTTCGGGGTAGACGTTGTCCAATCCGGGAAGGTTTTGGTTTTGTTGGGTAGATTTGCGTAAATATCAAAGGGCTTTTTTTACACCGTATATGGTCGAAAGTGGGAACGAATAATTCTGCGAGTCCTTGGTTTATCTTACTTTGTTGGACTTCTATCGTTCAGTCTATATCATTTCCTGGGTAACTTCGGAGTCACGTCAAAAACATGACTTTTGTTCACAAGGCTTCTCAAAAGCACGACGGCTTTCAGATTGTGTAACAATGCATAGGCAACCAGTGTACGTTGCGGTGCGTACACATAAGTATGTCCTTGTCAGATGAAATAGTTTTCAAGTTTACGGAAACGAGACAACGATAAGTCAGCTGAGTGACACTTCCAATTAAGTTTGACATTAATCGGAATAATTTCGGCATAGTCCCGAAAAACTGCGGAGAAGAGTGTAGAATTTGGAACTTCAATGCTCGCTGGACAGCCTTCCTTCGAGACTACAACGAACTGCATAAATATTCAATCCAATTTGGCATTTAGAGCTCGCTCATGTTCCAGGAATTTCTAACTCATTTTAACCCGGATTTGCTTCGATGATGGTGTGACAGAGGTAAGATTATTTTCTATTTGGGTTATTCTCTAATCAAACAGATGTCGTACAAAAAGCTAACCCGTTAACGTGTGCAGCACATTCATGAATCCAGCGTTTTGAATGTTCTCAACATAGTAAAATGTCTTAATTTTGTTTAAATTTGCGAACTTCTCAACTTAGAACAGTTCTGAAAATGTCACGCCTTCTGCCGGTTTTCGCGTGGTCCTTATTCCTGAGATTGGCTTCCAGGTCTAGGTAGGCTTAGTTAGCAATAATGTTGTGTTTTATAGCATTGCGATTAGGCCAAACCTTGAGGGCTGTCGACGATCCTGAACTAGGGAGAAATGGGACTTCACTGTTCTCAAGCTAAATCTCGAACTTCCAAGGGTAAAATTCAATATGTTAAAGGCCAGATGCGCAATACCCAAAGGCTGATTTTGGTTCGGGGTCGTCGAGAAATCCAAAGTCAAGCGATCACATGCACATACACACACATATATATATATCGTGTTTGCTGTTAAGTAAACGCATACGCTGACCGCGTCGCATCAGCTGACTGCTGGCCGCTTGTGAGACAAACGTTATGCTTACGTAGGATGACATGTTGAAATCCATGAATTGTTAGAGGTAAACGGTTAGTATTAAATAACACACTGTGGTCGAAATAGTTGGTAATCTGTCGACTTCTCGGTTATCACCGGTGATCTTTCTCAAGACAATTTTCAAGCAAATGAAACGGATGAGAACCTAAAACAACTGGTGTCATGCAAAGTGCATTCATTAGTTTGTCTGTCTGTGTACAATTGCACGGCTTTATGTGGTGTTTTGAAGCATAGCTGGTGGAAGTTAGGTCTCCGTTCCTTCCATCTTGCCGTCACCTGATGTTGCGATACTTTGGGTGTTTATCAATAAAGTTTAAAGTGGTAACCATGTGCTTGAAACCACTACACCATCTTTCTCGTTGAGGCACGTAGAATGGGCGGTAATTGTCACGGCTTTGGCGTAAAGCCGCAAAGTGTGTGTGTGTGTGTGTGCGTTTGCACAAACCACACTAGGGGCCCTGGTATAATCAAAGCCAATGGCCTGGCCTTCGGGGATAGCGGAGTCGCGCTCTGGTCTTTTCAATTTGTCTTGTCCTACTATACAGAATGAGAAACTTGTTTCTCTCATAGGACTACTACCGCCAGTCTTAGTCACTGAGTGAACGGAGGATTCATTGAAACTACAGTGATGTGCACACGAACAAACATGTACACATACCACTCGCTCATGTGAATATCCGATTTTTCAGTTATTCACCACGTGGCAAATGCTCTTTTTGTTGTGTTGATTCACGCTCGTGGATCATTATCAACAAATGCATGCATGCATCCCCTAAACAGCCTACTCAGTGAATGTTTAATTTCCATCGCCAGTATGTTGGCCTCACAATACCGCGATTGTCGATGCGGAATCAAAGCGTGCGCGATACCAGCTGGTAGCAACAATTCTTACCAATATTACCACAGTTCGGGACTCAATAGACGGTCGATTGAACTATATTGGTGGACTAACACCCACTACTTCGAACTAGAAGCCTTTTGATTGTACGAATCAGCTGATGTATTTGAGGTCTAGGCCAAAATGTAACGAAAGCCAACGCAGATCAAGTTAAGTCCAGCCAGTTATCGCACTCGTAAATCCGTTCGCACCACGAACAATCTGGGTGATCGATAAACCAGTGGAGTAAGTGTGAATTACAAGATCATGAGGAAGGATTTCGGCAAGGAATTGATTCGTCCAGTCGATGGATGCCTGGGAATAAGAAGTGTGAGATGAAATCATTTGCAACGATTGCGAATAATCTGACCTTGCTTTCAGAAATAGGAAAAACTGACGAGCATTCCTATCTCTCTTTCTCTCTCTCTCTCTACATATATATATATATATATATATGCGATATGACATGCATAATGTTGGTAGTATGAGGATAGTCGTAATTGCATTGAACGTGGTTTCTCTCACATCTCATTGCTGCAATTGCAGCTTTCGTTCGAACTTCTAAACCTAATGGTATCTAGTTGGCAGTTGTATGTGACACCTGATTGGTGTTGGACATTACATCGACTTGGTTCTGTATTTTCTACTTTCCAATCTTCTTCAGTATCAATTCAAGACCAAAATGCCTTAGGCAACCAGGTTGGTGTCATACAAGAAGATATGAGAGCAGACACAAATGGGAAGGATTTATATAACTGATAGTCTCAGGATTTGTCACGATCGAATAGGGTGGACGTGGCTCTGTCATCAGTTTGGGTGCACAGAACTCGCTTAATCCAACAATTTGCTTCCCGAAAAGAAGGGGATTTCCAACTGTGTCCGGAATATGGTCGTTTATCGTCAGTCGTTTTCATGTATACGCAGAAATCTTAGGTAAGTGAAACAAACTGATAAGTTGCATTACTATAATTCTCATAAGACGAGAAGAAACTTTACAAAATTCTCATATTAACAAGAGTATATTGCTAATTGCTGTTCGGGAATTTTCTACCCTGTATTTACTGTCGACTATTGTGAACTGGTGGAATTTTTGGCCGATCAAAATAAGAAAATTGTGTAGTTTATCAGCAGCGATTTGATGTAAACCTGAAACAGCTGGAATGTACAATCAACAACGATGCACACGTGATCACGGGAACAGGAATCACTGTAAATTACCGATCCTCTCCTTAAGTTTGTTGTTTATATTTCAAGACAAAATGAAAGATTTTAGAAAAAAAATTTCTTTTTTTCATTTTTGAAGGGTTGCTTCTGCCGAGGGAATCTGGACTCCAATGTGACAAGTGCAGCGTGCAGAATATAATTAGTATACTGGTTTGTGGAATCCCATTCTATCCAGACTATTTCATTACCAACGAACAAGGCACATTTGACGTCAGTTCCGAGGCGAATGATCGAGGAACATAAATCGGTGTTTTTGTCTTTCGTCCACAGTGAATTTAGCGTTAAATTTACACATGCTATCGGTTTTAACTGAACTAAATTTTTGCTGACAGACTCGTTTCATTCACCTAGGTAGTGCATAGATGAGAAGTTCAGGATACCAGTATGTAGTATTGCTTCCAGTTACTCGTCCTCTAGCCCTTACAACTCATGTGTTCAAATACTTTAAAGGCGATGGAGACATCCCCGAGATCTCTGAAGCCGCGCACAAATACTTCTGCATCTCAAAAACTATGTTGACTAAGTTCTGCCGCATATCATTTTGTAGCGATGTGTTTCCACCAAGATGGGCGAATGAAGACGAACACCGCGGAAGGCTGGTTGAACCCGGATTGTGAATCACACGAGTGATGTCCAGCACACAGGACAATGCGATTACCACTATCAATGTCCGATGGTTGTAATAAATATTCAAGATGTCTAGCCTTCTGTAAAAGGCATAGGGGCCGAGAAAAATACCACCAGACCTCAAAAAGCTACGTGATCACTTTATGGTAGTTCTACGTGGTAAATTAGACCTCTTGGTCAGTGATGTCCGCCTCGGAAGCGAAACTGTTTCGTAAGAGATATGGAGACAATAGAGCTGACAATTCCAGTTCCAAATCGTGCACACATGCTAAGGTGATCCTTGAGTATCTTGCTTCAGCAGAGTGGTCCACAAATGGGGGAAGAATCAGGCATGAGTTAGCTCCATTGTTCTTGTTTCAATAAATTCACCTACAACAAGCATTGCTGTACTTATTCAAGTTCTCTGCACCTTTTGTAATAATTGCTGAATCTACCGGATTCGTACACATTCACAAATTGTTGTCAAAAGCTGGCGTGATGAACGGAAAATCGAGGTACTAAATTCGTTTCCAAAGTGGCACGTCAAGAATTGGAGACGAACCAGCTGTCTTTCGTCTTCCAAGGGGAGCCCCGTTCACCGTTAGGCTACCGCGAATACGGCCACTGAACGCGAGTTACGTGACCGGAAATACCGTACTGCTTGATTACTCTTCAAATGAATTTTACCAGGTAACTTAATTGCAGTCGTTGGATCAGCATTGCCAGTTGTCTCCAAATGGATTCAAACAACATGATCTAATGGAAGCCGAAGGAAGTTTTGATATCTTGGCGTGGTTTTTGGAATACGAACATCCACATCTCGCATTGGAAGTGGCCCTGTCGACTGTTGACACCTAATAAGTAAGCATATTTTCCAGCCTAGAGGATACCCGGATCTTCTTACCAAATCCGAAAAACTGAAGAATTTCTGTTGCCCATCTGTTCGCTGAAACTCTCTTAGAATAAAAATTAAAACTCTACCACGCACGTATTTCGGAATGATATCGTTTTATGCTCGCCGGAAAGCTAATGTTTTTTCGCACTATTTAGACATCTGGTGCACTTATTCCTACCAAACGAAGTTGACACGGGATCTTCGTGTGCTTTATTTCTCAACGGATGAAACGTTAAGAAAAATCTACACGAGCATATAGTGCGTGAAAATGAATAGTCACTGTGATCAAGCATTTAGTTCAGCTTGCACAACCATTGACCTTGCACCAACGTGCTGTGGTCGTGGTTGCTACCTCAGAACTACTCAAAGACAAAGAAAACGAAGAATTGTGAAAACTCAGCTGCGAAACAATCAGTTGAGCAACTATTCAGAAGAGAAGGAATTTCTAATTCGAGAATATCACTGACAACAACAATCAGCCAAATCACTCACTGTGTCCGACCAACCACCGTTACCAAGAAATCACATGAACTACAATCAGGTAGTTTAACTACACCTACTAAAGCCAGTCCGTTAGTTAAAATTTTCATACCATTTTACCATGTCAAAGACTGTGAACTTTATGAATCGTGAACCTACCGTAGCCCCACGGAAGGAGGACGTTCGTTCAATACAAGACGCATTTACTTGCAAATGTAGAAAGGACAACGGTAGTGTTTCATGCCGCAAAAGAGTAAACGTTTTGTGATAGGAACACGCAACAAAAATTGAAAATGACACCCATCTCACCATGAATATCTTTGAAAATTTGTCCTTCAGTGTAAGTTCATTGAAACACATGGGGCAGTCTGTTTTCAGTGTTTGAAATGTTTATGTCAACGTTATCCGACACATGTATGCATGCATGCAGGTTTTTCCGAAATCCATGCCACAAGTATTACGGAAGCATTAGGGATCAAATACTTGAATTAGCAATCCAATTATTCCACGACAAGTCGTGAAAACCTCTTAGTCATCATCCTAGGAGTTGCTCACAAAACACCACCGAAGCAACACTTCAGTCGACATCCCCTACTACTCAACTTCATGTCACAAAGTGGGATGTATTCACAGCAGTATGGTGCACTGTACTAATAGGAATACCGAATGTATTAGCACTGTTATCACGCAGGCTAGCTTGTCTTCCCTGAGTAAATTTTGTTTATTATGACGCGGCATCTAGAAAATCAAGTATGAAATTACACAATACCTTATGCCAAGACGTTCTAGAATTTCAGCGATACTATCCACTGCGGGGTGGTTCATCAAATAAGCGCACCAAGAGAGCGAGACTCGGGTTGGGGCGGATTTTTATGTGAAAAGTATTCAACCTTAGTGAAATTGGAGACAAATCAATTACTTGAACAAAAGTAATATGGCTACTAAATTCTGGTAGTTTGCAACACTGAGCTTTCTTCAAAAAACTGTCACTTTATTATAATCCCTAATTTTTTCGGAATTCGGGGAAAACTTCTGAAAACAAAACGACAGATTTTTGCCCAGTTACGATATTTCCTGTGTTGATTGGTTAAAATGATTTCCCTCATTTAGCTTTGTGTCAAGATGAAGAATTTGAACTGGTAGGTAGAAGTAGGACAACAATTTCGGATAATGTTTTGCCAGTAACTTTTACTCCGACAACAATTTAAAGGCCATTGCTTGTGATTTATGCTCTAACTAAATGAACGGGTCACCAGATTGGTGAGCTCGACATTTTTCACTACTGCTTGGGATGATTTCATTGCCTATCTTAGTGCACTACTAACCCGTACCCCGTATTCACTAATGCACGAAGCGTTTGCTCATTTCGGGTGACCATTGGGACCAGGGTGCATGGAATTTTGGAGCTGATCGACCTAAACATTCAGGAAAAAACGTTTTCATTAAGATTTTAACTAGAATATAAATAGTTGCGGGTCTGCCGAATACAAAATATGCAATTATCACAGGTTATTCGTTTAATTTTCGTGTATATCATATTCCTATCTAATTTACAGTGCCCGGTATACGGTAGCAAATCAATTAAAATAAGTCTGATTAGTTCTCTGCCATCTGCATCAGGAAATCGGACGGTTTTGGTGTGTCCAACTCACTATTCTACTGCAACGATAACTGCGCAAACGAATTAAGGGGAGCGCTTGAGTGACCCCGAGTCAAGAACAACTTCTATGGAAATCAAAATCTCTCCTAGCAAGAAATTCTCAAGCTGACGACCAGCAATAATTAGCGAAACCCCATTTTGCGTAAAATATACCAATTATTAAATAATTAACCTCAGTCTGCAAACACCTACGTAATTATGGGTGAAATACTCGATGGAATAAATGCTTCAGTTAGACAGGTGAGCTTGATAGCATTTTTAATAATAAATAGAATTCTAAGACCCATCCAAAGACGTTGCGGAATTTTCCTTTTCAAATTGAGACGAGTTTGTTTTGACAACTAACGAGACTGCCGTTTAACTGGCAATAATATGGCCTGCGAACAGATATAATAAACGGGATTCGGTGAATAAATTTAAGGTATATGCTGACACGTGTTTGTGCTTTGCAACTTGCAGAACTTGATGAATAGAAACACCAAAAATCGGTGGAGGCATCACATTCAGCCACATGCGTGCATCGTTTCCGTAACAAAATGTTCTCAGTGGTTCAAAGTGGACGGTGATTGGTCGATCCAAGTCCATACAATTGGATTGGGATTTGGAAAAAAGGTACGAACAACGCCGGGTTTTGAAGAATATTCGGTCGTTAGCAAACACGGAATGTCAATCACATGCTTCCGGTCATTTTATCTCTCTGGTATCCGTGAAATGGAAATTTCTCTCGAAATCTTTAGGGGGATAAAAAATTGTGTTAAACGTTTGTCTCATCAGTCAAACATAAATCATTTTGTTCTTCCACTAAAAAGCAAAACATTGCTTGTGATGAACAGCGAGGATAAAACAGATGTCCGGCTCTTCAGTTCTTCCCTAGGTGATGGGTTGTCTTCTAATACTAAAATCTATCCATAAAAGCCGCACCGAAATAGCGTCTTAACCATCGGAAACACGCGAACTGAAAATGGGCGAGCCACGTCCGTTTTTATCGGACTTGAATTCAGTTCAAAAAATACTGTTGCACCTCACAGTTGTGCTTAGGCAATCCATGTTTCCTTCTATCAAATTTCATGTTTAAATGAAAATTTTTGGGAGTGTATATAGGAACTTGTCTTTCAGATACAAAACTTCTACACGAGCTGTTTTGAATCCCAAATTGATATCTATAGAAATTTTTTATCATTTCTTATTTGACATTTATCTTACCAAAGCGATACCTCGTCTCACGTGACCGTCTTAGTGACCTATCAAGACTGGTAGCGCGGTTCATGTAATGAGTTTTGTGTTCTATTTCCAACTAGGTGATGAGTACCCACTTCACTGATTTAACTGAAGTTCGGACATCTTTGTGTAAGACGTTTGTACAACACATTGAATTGTCCACCAAGTCCGGGCAAAGTTCGTCGGCCAGGGACTGCCTAATTTTGGCCAAAATGATTTGCGAATTGAAACGTTCCAAGTGGACGCCGAATTTCAAATAATATTCACATTGTCGGCCCCAAACAAACAATTCTCTCTGGACGGTTCGGACCACTCTTTATCTGGTTCTTCCCAAATCCTGGACTTTCACATTCCAGGTAAATTGTCGAGGCTTAGTTGCCCTGTCTTACCATGTTGTTGTGGAATGTTTGTGAAATGACTCAATCTGACATTGGTCAAAATAAACTATTTAACAAGTTAGGCATTTCAGAAAGCCGTGAAAGTAATTTGGAATTGAAAAGTTCATAACACAACTAGACCATGTGCTTGGTGCTATTTTATTAGTTTCATAATGTTTGGTTAATATTTGCCTCGATCGCTTCTCACTGATGATATGGGAAACTGGATATTTGTTTATCTTTACCTACTATTGTGCCAGTATAAAAAAAATTACATGATAACCATTTTGCTGAAGTAATAACATGCTAATTTTCAACAACAAGTGGAAAATACCCGAAATGTGAAAGGAAAGAAAAAAATGTAGTTTTCATCAAAACATTTGGAAAATCCTCTCAGGTAATTGGAGTAAACGTTGAATTTTTCACAGGAGTTAGGTAAATTTAACCTCCATACGGTGGGTGGTACAACGCATTTGAAATCGATCATATTGTGGCTGGAAAAAAATGCACGCATTCCACGGGGCTAACACGATCTATTTGTTGCATTGAAAATGTTACTAGTTTCATCATGTACTCCCGTTGTTGGAACTATATTGTTTGCCTTACAGTTTGTTTGACGTAGTTTACCAAGTAAGAAGGGAGTAAAAACTATTTTGCATCCCGTTGCACTTGCATTTTTCCCGTCATTTTTCAACAAATGACAAGCCTCTACGCTTGCAGTTTTCCATTCAAGTCAGATCATATGACAACGGTTTTGTTTATCCCGTTATCTGTTGAATTTTACCGTCAGTAAGTAGAACAATACAAAAAATGCAACATCTGGGCGTTCCAGGACATTGAAAACATGAGGTTTGAACACTTCGATCGATACAAAGGTATTCAAGCCCCAGCGTGAAACCACGAAAGAATAAGAAACCTTTCGTGTTGATTACGTGAGCATGTTCACAACAGACTCGTGTTCAAGTTATTCTCGAGAAATGAAGATTAAATGACGTTTTTGCAGTGGCATCTCTACGTGTTACTTTTTTCTAAACTGAGTCTTGAAGTCATCGTTAGTTTGGGGAAAACGTGAATTACTGCTTGCTAAAACAATCTATTGAAATTTCATTTGCTATGCCCTATCTATTTGTTCTTCACTGTACTTCAATGGTCTGAAACAGTCACACGTCTATGTAAGGTAACCGTTATAATCAGTTTCGCTAGTGTTCCGTTGCCAATTTCACTGGTTTCATGAAGGTTCCCAATTCCGAAATGGTGACACCTGTCCCGTGGATGACTCATGGTTTATGATCCATGGCTTGTTGCATTTTTACAATCCTTCAGTACTTTTCCTCAGTTCACCAGTCAGTGCTAATATTCATGGGTAGGCTAAGGGAAACAGGATTCATTTCAGTAGTGTGTTTTGAATACGGATGGATGAATAAAGTTTTCCCGAAAATACACAGTCGATTTCACGGTTATTGGCGTTCTTCATATATGAGCACCTGGTATTCTTCTCTCCAATTATCCCTATACCAGGATTCATTTATGAAAGATGAAACGAAGAGAACATGTAAATATCATTACTTGATTGTTCTCACATTGAAAATACATAGCTAGGAAACCATCTGAGAGCAGTTTTGACAAGTGTTTTTCGAGAAATCCAAGGATTATTATTACTTTTAACGCTGAGAAGTCCATCAGTAGGTTGTGCCCTTCAGCGCATATGCACTGTTCTACTCGTGTGACTATTCTCACTAGTAAATTCACGTTCGAATATAAAATCAAAAAGTTAACGAAATTTTTGATTTCGTGGATTGTCAAAGATTCCGAGACTGGGCATCAGATTTAACTAAACAGACAGATAAAATTATCACTTCTTTAAAGGATTTGTTGCCTGGTCACATTTTGATAAAGGTTGCATTCCAAGGAGCATTGCTAATGGAAGCATGCAGCTTATTTTTTTCTGTGTAGCATGCAGCAGCCCGATCGACTGTCATAAATTCCATTCGAGTGCGCTTCCAATATCAAAAGAGTTTACATACGAGAAGGAAGTTTCTGTTGGCTATTGAAGACGAATATTTCAGACATTTCCAACTTCTTTCCCGTGTTTCCTCGCTAACATTGACTTCACGTTGCATGTGATTTCGTTCGGAATCAGGAAAAGTCCCGAAATCGCTCACCGAAGTTTGGTCAGAAGACCCTTATGATGCGAGCTACTGATTTATCCTGAAATTCACCTTAGGCTTCTTGGGCATCAGTGTATCGTTACTGATGACCCACAGATTGATTAGGCTCAATGGGAAACTGCCAATCACACAAACTAACCTTTACAAGGATGAAAAAGTGTGTTCACTCTGGTGCGTTACTTTGTCGTCAGCAAAACAAACATCGTTCTGCCAGATAGGTGCTAAACAGAAACAGTCACGCAAATTCAACTTCCACCTGTTTATTTCCCTTTGGCCTTTGGAATCGGCGAAAGCAGAAATGTTGCACTTTTGTCAAATTTGCATCCTTCCACATGTTTTGTGGTGTTCTTCAGGCGAACGCCGTGTGAGTGATTGATTCGATTTCATTCAGCAGATTTTCACTCCCATAATTAACAGAAACTCGTTGACCTGTATGCCCAATCCACACACGCAAGCATGCACGCTCCCATTTGTGCAGCGGTAAAGTCGGGCTAACGGAAATCGTGACTATCCCAGTGGTGCTTGTAACGTACGTCAGACAAAACATCAGAGAAAGCGCGAAAGTGCCCGGAGGAAACCAGAACTGAAAACCTCATTTTGTGAGTGCAGCACATGATTTGTTACTAATATATTGAAGGAAGTGATGCCCACTGTTGGCAGTGGTAGATTATCATATGGTATCCAAATCAGACCATTAAGAAACTGTCGGAGTGCGGCACAGCTCGTTTATTCTTGTTAGGAAGCATCAGCAACACGCACCCAACGTGCCATGTAAATCAATAACGGATAGATTCTGTCTTCGCGAAGTTCAACAAACTGTTCAGATTCGGGTCGGATATGGGTTGGACACGTAATCGTCCCTTCCGAGTTCATGACCTGGTTCGGGAAAGATGGACTTTTCGTTTTGATGGTTCCAAAAATTTGAAACACTTATGGGGTGCCAGCAGGATTTTTGGATGGTGAACCGAGTGTTGGTACCCGGTGCCGAAGAGTTTTGTACAAAATGAAATTATTTTCGTTATCAACAAAAACAATCGGCTGATTGCCATTCTATTACAAATAAAATGCTTTTCTTGATGCATTTGATAGACATGGTGATTTTCAAATGAGTTTTGACGAATAGCACCCAACCTATTTCTGCTTCGCTTTCGACTTTTCCCGTGGTTCGTATCTTCTTAGTTTTTCACTAATTGTTTAACCAATGATTCCTAACTGTAGAACGAGTTACCTCTGTGCAAAATTTCCCACCAAGCGTACCCCCTCTGTCAGACTGACTCATGCGACTGAATGGCCGATATCTTTAGCGTTAGTAACCTGTGATGTCAAGTAGTCACTTTTTAATTTATATTTTAAGATGGTTTGATCGATCGGTGCCTCATAATGAGTGGCTAATTTCAGATGTTTTTACGAAGTACGTTTAATGGTTGCACCCGGGGTCAGCATAGTGATAGATTTACGCCATGCTTCTGGCAGAGTCTGTGTCGTTTTGTACGGCGGTGAGCAAGCTGACTAAGTCAAAGCTTCTGTACATGAAGGCCCAAAGGTCAACATCCTGCAATCGACTGTCAAATTCTCTTCTGGGTAGCCTTTTGCCGGTCCTAGGTCCCGTCCTGAAAAATATATGCAGATACTTGTTTCAGCAGTAAAGAAAGTAAAATGGCGGAAAACGGTAGAAACGAGCAAAATTGGACGGGTGTCGTTTCTGTGACTGTTGTTGGCGTAACGGAACTCTCAGTCTTGATTACCTAACTTGCTAGTTCATTCCTCACTTGTGCGGCTCATGATCTTACAGGATTTACACTTTTGATCGAATCTAGCTGCAACAAATCCCTGGTTTTGTCTGCGAACGAAGCTGATTGACAGAGTTTTCGGCCGCCTGTCTGTACTACAACCATGAATAAGATTTTGGGCACAGCCTTCATGAGAATGCAGTCAATGGGGAAATATTTCGGCTAATGAAGTTATACCTCCATCATTGCCCACAGTATTAGGCTGGTTCAATATCCCCTTAAGATATCAAGCTTACGGTCGCATTGAACCTGACCAAATATCCCTAAATAACAATGCCAAGCACACTGAGGTTATGTTCTTATAGAAGAGGCCATGCAACACCGGAACCAAGCGAAATGAATTGTTTTCATTTGTGACTGAAAAACTGGCCTGAGAAATATTGGTTGTGGCAACCGGACCGTTGACTTGCTGGTGTCTGCATAAATAACAGCGGAGAGTTGGCAAGCACGAATTTGTGTCAGAACGCACCAGTGTCTAGACCTATGAAAGCAACGAGATAAGGTAGTCTACAGTTACAGCGGTTCACATCAGTCTCCAAATAACTGTCTTTGTGTGTTTCTGTGTGATCGTGCGTGAAATGGATAAGTTACCAAAACGCTGGCATCAGTCAGCGGTCGATGCTTAGGAAACCGGCAGAGAATGAAAAGCACGGTCAATTTTATAGATTTGTTCCATCAAAATGGAGTAACGTCTAGCCATCTAATTAGTTGGCTTGACAAGAATATTATGCACAAAAAATATTCACATATGATCTCCGGTTTGTCCCAAGTATTTTAGCTCAAAGTGCTTACTTTGAATCGCGGATAAATGAGACAGTCCAATGACAAAATGGGAAAATAGTAAGGATTGGAGCTTTGAAGGAACCCATTTACGTATCTTTGCCTTTCGGAGGTGATGTGGCAGTGAAGATCATTGCGATGAATGCTATCAGATAGAGACAATAGGGCAGTCTAAGTCACGCAACTCATTACGATATCCACATCCGGGCTACTAGCGTATGCGATTAAGGAAGGAAATGCTAAGTTCTGCGACCTCGTTTTGTGTGGGTGTGCGTGTGGATACGTGTGTGTGTATTCATTCACTGGATTCCGTGAGAATAGGATTGGCCGCACGAAACTGACTTTATCCGACCATATTCAATGAATATGGTGACAATCAGGGTGGCTACAGGTGAGGCATTTTCCTGCTTGACTGTGTCTAACCTCTCGGTGAATGGGATCAATGTGTTGCCTTGGTTTTACAAATTTCGGCTTGAACACCGATATGTGCATTCGTCTGTACAGCACTCCTGGGTGGAGTCCGAAGCAGCGTATCATGTTTGTATGTGAAACTAACCGAATATTTGCCACGGAGATCCAGTTCATGCACACACACACACATGCACACTTATTTAACGGTTGCTATGACTCACTGTGATTGTAAACCACTGTTCCTCAAGGGCTTCCTATATTATATAAAATCTCATTTTCGGGCAAAACATGTTTCAAACAATTACCCATCATGCGATATCAACGCTCACGCTGATGATGATGATTAATAATTGGGAAATCATGATTTCCCACTAATAAAGCAGAAGAACCTGTGCACTAGTTCGCTAAACTGTTTTGCCCATTAGTACCATTTGTCGAACATTTTGAATAGTTTAACCTGTACTCCCAAAACAGATCACATTCGTCCGTCCCTTTGTAACTCAATCGGGTTCATGATGGCAATTCACGTGGTATACACGAAGGGACCAAACTGCGTAATCGATATTGGTTGACTGAATTAGAGTTAAAAAGACTACTACGATGAAGACTGATAACAGAAAGCCAATTTACCTCCTCGGGTAAAAGACAAGCAAATTGGGGTATAATTTACACCCTAATTCAGTAGGTCAAGTTCCCCCTTGGACGATGACGTCAATGACTTAGATGGGACCACGTTTGTATTGGGATTATGTTGCACTTACCCACTCACATGACCAAAAGTCCTGCAGTGGAGTTCTTAATCCGTCCGTCTGATCCGACGACTGAATAGAAGCTGACTACTAAACAAACCAGAAGAGACCATCCTGAACCCACATCTAACATCTGCTGACGGTATAGCCTTCCAGAAACTAGTAGAAGATATACACAGACGCAGGTCCTGGAACGGACAAGTGACTTCATACACTATTCATGTGTTCCATTCCTTGGCGGAACATCAAAAGGGACGATGCATGCAGTTTTTGCCTGGGAATGCAATCTGCCTACGTGAAAATTCGGCACCAATTGTCCACTTGACAAATGCTTCGACATGTGCCCTTGTTTCCTAAGCAGGGAACACGTTCCGCTCTCGTGGCGGCCACCTGTTACAGGGGTCATCATGACGCAATCGATTAAAACATCCCGGATAGAAATCTAATTAGAGCGGCGTTTCTGTGCCTCGTGCTATTTTTGTTAACCTGTTTTTCGAATGCGAATTGCACTTGTTTGTGGGCGACATATATCACGGCGGGCTCGTCACTTGTGAATTATTTGTCAGGCAGTGCTACTGGAGAGGTTCGAGGAAAGCTGAAATCGTCCTGGTATTGAAACAGCACAAACTTGTGTTGGAAGATAGAATGAATTCACAATCAATACCCTACTGGGGTGAGAAGTAGGATACCTGAATGCAATGTCTTTTGGCTCAATGGGCCACTTGGAAATATGTTTTGGCATCCTTTGTGAAAGAGTTCTATCCGATTGGTGATATCAATGTCACCAAAAATGCAGATGAATTGGTATTCCGAATGTGAAGCAGAAGGTAACTGCGGACTAAATTCAAGCTAAATTAGGATAGCTAACAGCATACTGGCTTCCAACAAAGCTATGGTAACCAGGTTACATAGCCCAGTTCTTCATAAGCAGAAACTATTGTCACAGACCAAGGGTTTGCCAAGGAGATTAAATCATTCCCGTACTCCAGTGACTCTAACCTCTGTGCCAGTTCACTGGAGCTAATAACTGTTTTACGTAAGCGTTTTAAAGAGTAATAAGAATTGTGAGCAACCCTCGATACTAGTGTTACTTCCTTATTTTTCAACAGGAGAAAGTCCAGTCTGGGACTAGTCTGATAACAACAGTTGGATGTCACTACCATCAGACAGCTTCTAAATGATAGCGCGGAGCTGATAAACGACAGGCAATCATGCAATACTTTTTCAATAGATTATTCAAATAAGTAATCGTGGGTTAAATAAGTTTGGTTTAAGGCTGCCAAAAAGGGGCTATAGATTACCTCACCTTGATTTTTCAAATGGGCACACTGTATGTTGGCCAGGCTTTATTTTGGAGAAATAATATTATTTCCATGGTAACATTAAGCTTTTAAATTAAAAAAACACAAAAATACCTGAGACCGTCAGTGCAGACATTTCGACTGATGTACAGTTTTTCCAAGTATAAACCGACCAATCAATCAGTAAATCAATCAATCAATCGATCAATCAATCAGTGAACCGGTGGTCCCGCTGACGTTTGCACTCCAGTCACGCATTGTTCTGTACTTTGCTGGATGACGTAAGCTTTGTTATTTCGAATGCTCACAAGTTTCCCGTGTGTTTACATCCTGTTTCTCTGTGAGCTGGGATGAACAGAAACTTATCATGAGAACAGACGATCATTTCAATTTTTGCATTGGACGAATGACAGAGGGTTTTTCATACTGAAATAATATGGTCAGATGTTTTCACCTAGCAGAATACTGCCGAACAGCTCCCGTTTGGAAATCGTGCGGTGAATGAGAAGTTATTTTATGTTCGTTGTTTCTAAGGCATAATAAATTTCAGGACAACAATGCTGAAAGTTATGTCCTATATTTTTATTGATTCATTGATTTGAACAACCAATGCACAAGATTTTCTCAAAGGTTTCGTGATCTTTTAATGGCAGTCAAGTGGGAAAATAAACAAACATCAAAGGATACCGTCGGTAGTCAAGAAAACAAGCCCAAACTGTTTGAAATAGAACCAGAAACAAAATCTTGTTAGTCAGATACTTGCCACTGCAATTTTGATTTATATCCTGTGAATGCAAACATTGTTAGGACATTTCAACTGGCATAATGAAAAAACATAAGTTGGACAAAAAGCTCATTGTTAATGATTCGTACTCCGACCATTACTTCACGGTACGCGAGGAAGAATTCAATAAAAGGAGTGGAGTAGTCAAATAAAATGCGAGTGATTAGTAACTGGTGGTAATCCGACCATAAACAGAAAACGGATGAACAGGTAGCGTTAATTATGTTGTGATTGCGAGTTTACATTTCGGTGAAGGGTGGGCCAGGGTCGTTGAAGAGCAACCGCAAATTTTTTTTTCAGTGCATGTTCGAGTATCATGAAGAAGGATCGCGCCAATTTCCACTGTGCTGAAAACACAACATTTTACTGATCTAGACCGTTGACTCTGAACTTTATAGAAGGCCCAGACAACTTGCGTCACATGCGTGGTGTGGTTAGTCTGTCTCAGGTTTACTGCTGAGTGGCTCTTTTGTTCCAGTGCTCAACCATACATGATGGTGCTCAAGGACGCTTTCAGGCAAGGGCCTGTTCTTGTGGCCAGTGTACATTGTCCCAAAGGACCTTGTGAGTGTATAAACTCAAAACGAGACTGGTGAACCAAAAACTTTGTCTTTCAACTGTTGTGACACCACGGAGTGGAATTTGAGCAAGATTCGAAGCTAGATTGATTAAAATATCTTATTGTTAGCGCTAGTCAGTCTTCGCGTGATTTCTGCTAGCGTGTCACGTTTGAATGGCAGAGATTATATGTACTGGCTTTCTCTCCGCACACATCCCCATGAGAATTTTCTTTTTTTATCCCTAATACCTAACAAGTTAATCCAGTTGAGAAGCCATTTTTGCATAATGCTCTTCATAGTGTTTAAATTTTGATCTAGCTGTGAGGTGCCTAATAAGGTTCCTTTTTACGCTAGGAGGCACCAACCTCTGAGAATGGATGGATTATCTGTCCCACGCGGCTTTCTTGTGTGCGATCCCTAAATGAAAAGTCTTTTTGGCGACTTAATAATACGCCCAGGAATGATGTTTCATTGTTTAACTCCACTTCTGTTGTGAATTCCATATTCCGGTGGGACGAAGTGAACTTATTTAGCGGTTGATTAGTTCTGATCGAGGATTGGAGTACACCGATACTTTCAGCCGCTAGAAGTTAGCATAGAAGCAGAGTGTGGATTGACGAATCGAGTAGACCACTTTCCAACTTTTTCATAAAAATGTCGGGAAGTAATGGACCGAGTGGGGATTCAAATTGCTACGCTCTCCTTTTAGTGATCAATTTGATTGTTATATTTAGACTGGACGTTGTGAGTGCAAAGCGACAGTGATCGTTTCAAGTCTGCTATCGGAGGACTTGTCGCCAGCCCACTGTTCTCGAAGAACTCGTAGAGGTGTCCGATTGTTTCCGTGATCGAAACGTTAGTAAAAAAAGTGAATGAAAGTCTGAAGAAAACATTCTTCGTACTTTCACAGGCAATTGCTTTACGGAATGGATGAGCTCAAATGTGACGTTGGGACTGTCTTACCATCTTTTGTCTAACGAGCTGCAATAACCCACCCAACAACTTTGCAACAACGTGATACGACAAACAGTACATGTCGGAATAAACTTCAAGCGAATCTATCTTCATGTATTTTGGATAAAATGTACATCGTTGGAGTAGTGGTTCTGGCAGGCTGAATTTGTTCGAATGTGATCGAATCTTTTATATCGTTCTGCTCTAACCCTCTCAAGGTACTGGATAAGTATTTCTCTAACTGACGTGTTTTATCATTCGCCTTTCTTAGATTTGCAAATTTTGATTTGTCATTCAGAATAACTTCCAGTTTCGCCACACAGTCAAACTTGTCAAGGTGAATTATGACAGCATCCTTCATAACATGGTCTTCAATTTTCAGCAATTTTCTCAACTGTCTCTTCCGTTCTGACCTCTTAAACTCGGTCGTTCAATGTCTATTGTCATGTATTCACCAAAGATTATCCAACTCTTTGCTGTTCCATTTATGATTACGAGGATTAGCTTGACAACTGAGAAATTTAGGGCTACAAAATTAACGAAACGCGTTCTTCGGAGTTCGAGTTACGCACGGAACACCGCCAGTTGCTTCCCGTCTACATTTTTATCTGATTAATCCAATCCCTCATGAAATTCTCCCTGATATATCATGATGTAATGGGAATACAAAAGTTGTTCCCGGTACACAATCCATGATACACGAAGTAGGTATCAACTAGTTTGACAATCGATGCTTGGTAACTTAATTTTTCCCTTTTTTCGCACTGCCTAGCCCTTTGTGAATGGATTTGCCACTCAAGGGACATTTTCTTGTGTTCTCATGTGTGAGGCTGTTATTTCCAAAAACTTAAGTCCAACAGACTAATGCACGAAAAGTAGTGAAAATCGATCTGATATGGGCTAGTGATAACGTGCCTGCCTACATGTTGGCCGGTTTTTTGGGATATGAGATCTACTGGTTGCGTTTCAACAAGAGTTAAAAGCAGAGACAGATTGTGTGGTTTTACACGGTCATTTACCTAAAATCTATTGATTTCTAATGAGTCATTTTGTAAAAGACAGATGGACAGGATACAGAAACAGAAAAATCCCAAGAGACTTGCTTCTAATCAGTCAATGTTTGTCTTTTCTGGGTTATTAGTTTAAACAAGGACAAGTTGACCGATTCTAGGTCACTTTGTTAACTCATGAGCAAGGCAGTAAACAATAGTAGTTTTAGCCAAACTGTTTAATTATTGATCATTTGATTGTAAAGCTTACCTTGAGAATGACTATTCACGGAGGTCGAAACGTTGGCACATTACATCTACCAACAACTTTGTGTTATTAACATTATATCATACATCACTTAAACCAATACATGGCGCAGCGATTTTTCGATACATTCCTTACGTCATTTGGTCCTGATTATTACTCATTTCAGTTTATTTGCACGCACTGCGCAAATATTTAAACTTGCTCAGCTGTCCTACAGAGAGAAAACAGAAAATTAATATGATTTTTTAATTTTTAATTTGGATATAATAGGAAAGTCGCGTTGATGAACTGTTTTAACCCTTTTTCTAGTGAAGCCAACAAAGTTGTTTTTTGGACCACAGAGTCGACTTTGTATGGCTTTTGTGTCTGTCGCCTGAAGTTTTTTAATCGGAATCAATGATTTTAATTAGAGATTGATGCGAATGACAATCCCATGCGAAGTTTGAATCTCGGAGTTTTGTTTAATATATGTGGATTAGTGTGGAATATGTGTAGTAAAGCAGAAGTGACCTTCAGCTTAGGTCAAATTAGCCTCGAACTTGGATCGCTGCAGAGGTTGCTTTGTTTTAGCACTGAAAGTGGTTATGTCGTGAACGATCGGAAACGCAGCCACGATATACGGCGCCTGTTTTCACCAGCATTTCTTTAGATCGGGGACTCGTTTTGTCACTGATTTTTTTTCGTTTCTGTGGACTAAATTCTTAGTGGTTCCACGCACCGATAAGCCACTTATTCATTTATAGCAGGCATCAGTGCATTAGAAAGGGTATAGCTCATAAGGTCTAGAGTCCACTACTTCAATCGACGGAGTGAACAGACCACCGTAACTGTGGGTCTTCAAGTGGCTAATGAAAATACAGATCCCAATAGGTCATGCATGGAAGCGAGCTTGGGAGAAAACGAATTGCCACCCACTACTAATCCTGTATAATCAGTAATCCCTTAAAACACATGGAAAATTTCTGACCTAGCAAGACTATCTAGCACTATCTATTCTTGTCGCACGGCTTCTAACCGGCCCGTGCCTATTTCGTACATTTGCATATTATCTTAGAGCCTCAATGTGTGTTGTGGACCGTGCGTTGCCGTTTGCACCAGAGTCCACTTGGTTTGAACTCCAATGAAACTGACAGTCATTCGAACTACGAGCCTGAGTTCGCGCCCGGTACAAATTCTACACATTTTCCATTCATGACTTCCGTTTGTCACATCGTCATCAAGATGTACTGCTGCCTGCAAAAAGATTAACAAGCTTATTGTTTTATTCACACGCACACACACACACACACACACGCACAGCGAAAAGGCGCTTCGGATTGAAGATAGCACCTTTAGAGTGCGTCGGTTTTCTAAGCACCGACTGCTTGCATTGTTTGAACGTTTGGATTATAAAGGTTATTTGCACTGATGCCGTGCGACCAACCGAATCACATGACTTTGACGACAGGCAAAAGTGCAAACGACCGATTGTGCACGCGTAAGAATTGATTTTCCGCTTTTTCCAAGATACACTGGCAGTTTTACTGTTTTTATCAGCAAAAGATTAGAAACCAAAACGGAAGTCCACAAATCTCTGTAAATTGCACCCTCCATAAGTAATGGGGCCAGATTCCGTTACAAAGAGAAGCTATTCAGTTAGTAAACGATTGGTTATTGGATAAGATTTATCTGAGTTCCAGTCCCATTCATTTTGCGTTAATGGTCCTGCATAACCGATTGCAAACGTAATAGAATTTCGAAAATTAGGTGACGACTGAGTAGCCCCATCGAAAGAGAAGCACATGGTCGGGTCGGTCGAGTTAATTAATTTCCATCAAGTTAGCATTCATTTTGTTCCAGATATTTCGTGCAGCAACGTATTTGGGAAACGTTTTGGATGACATGCCAAGTCATCTATCCTCCAATGGCGATATGCTGTTGGGCTTAACAGAGCCGCTCAAAACCCGATTGTCAGTCATTACAGTCGTTCCAGTCATTCCAGTCTAACAATCATTCTTACACTGTCCGTGGCAACAGGTTTCGAGTCATGGTAAAGATGTTACGGAATAATCTTTATTTTGAAACAGGCAATTACTGACGTAGAAGCAAATTGTTGGTTAGCATTTTGTCGAATAAGACGTGTTCAGCATGTCCGCAACACAATATTCTTCATTGAAACCCGGGACCTCGGCATCCAGTGACTCCGCACAGACTTTGAAAAAAGCTTTGGTCGGATGTCCATGTTTAGTAACCGTTTTGATTTCTTCCATGGTTGAAAGAACAATGCCGACGAAATTGCCACTTGGGGCGTTCATATCAACAGCCGGTGTAAAGGTCCCGCCTTGCGTTGTGCCCAAGAGACCGCTTCCAGTGCCGTAGATTTATTTGCTGTTTTTAAGCTCTTTGGCCTGAGGATGCCAAAACGCCATTGCTGCACAACCAAGGTCCGAATCCGAAATCTTCCTGCTCTACGAGACAGTCGATGAATGAAAATGACTAGTTGAAGTAAAGCCCAATCCAGCCTTCAATTAGCAAGAAAACAAACGGAAACAAATTTATCCAAGCAGTCCCTATCTTTTGGTAGCAAACTTACGACACGCCCTAACGACTAGCCTCAGACTTCATAGTACACTATACTGACATTCTATTAAACTTCACATGTTGAGCAGCCAGAGAAAACTGGTGCTCCAGATGTAATAGGTTCCTCATCACAACGGAGTGCATCAACCATAAAATGATAAAACCAGGCAATGCTAGATGCATTTTTAACGGATGAAACAGGCAATACAAAAAGGTCATGGACTTCAAAAATAGTCTCATTTTGGACAAAAGGAGCCCCTCGTCACCAGTTCATCAGTTTGGCGATCAACGTGTGCCGGGTTTGATTTCAGCCGAAAATGACCTCGAGTATCACAAATGGCTAAAACAAGCCTTGCCAGTCTGATGGACACTTGGCCTTCTTTAAAAGGAAACACAATCATCAGTTTTGATTGAGGTTCTTTATAAATGGTATGCAGCTTCCGGTACTCGACAAAACTGCGCTAGCACATTTCGGAAGATTTGTGTTGCGTGACTGAATCCCAGCTCAGTTTCGTCAAGTTAATCTGCTTGAGACACCTACATCTCACCGACTATAGATATCTAGAAATGCTTCCGAGATCTATCAAACCGATCTGATGCATCAAATAATACAGTCAATAAATTCTAGAACGTGTTTCACCAATGCATGGTGTAAATAACGAAATAGTTTTTTGACCCCAATATTCTACGGATTGTACAACTCATCTTGTTGTTGATCGGGAGATTTAACGCATCAGAAACACTTCGGATAAATTTGCTGGGCTGCGATTCTAAGAGGGCTTTCTCTCACCTGTGATTAGTTTAAAAGCTGATGAAACCTTGTTATCGTAGTCAACCTTAGCATTGCTTTGAATTATACAAATGAATGGAACCATCGTCAGCTGGAAATTCTTGAGGACATTATTTCCCTTCTAAATGGGAATGATCGCTTTTCATATCCTTGTAGATTCAAATTCATCCAATTTGTCGAGAATATTTGCCACCGGCTAAGTTTACCAATTAATGAATCTTTTTTTCTTTTGGCATGAAGATAGCCTCTGGGAATCAGCAACAAATCATTGATGCCATGAGTACCGAACTCTCAGGCTCTGCTGCATAATTTGATTATGTAATCACTGCCCGTCTATCTGAAAACGAAATCAAGAGACAGTCATTAAAGTAATCAGACAATTCTAGCCGTCGGAGTTGCTTTCTCGCCCAAATGCATGCCCACTCTTGCTCTCCTTTCACTTTGGGTTCGTGTCAGATACAAGTGAGCGATGCTCAGATCATGAAAATGTTTCTTCCACGAAATGGAAGCCGCCATTTCTGATTAGGCTTGCACTAGGTGTTGGTCTGAGGGTGTTGAACTATTACAGTTCTCTCACATTAACACTGCGCTACGTACGTACAACTTTGAGCACTTTCTCGAAAAGTACCGCTCGATACCCGTTGGTCAAAACCATGCGGCCAAATAGCATAGGGACTTTAGTCAGATTGTGAAAGGTCCCTTTGATAGATTATCCAAGCGTGTATTTGGGGAGAGCTAACCACTGGTGCTGCGAACCGCAAACTTTTACAGCCCAGTTTCTGCCCACTTAGGGGGATTTTGACTCCAGTATTTTAATTCAATACCCTTTCTCCTGCAGAGAACTTTGGACAATCCCGCTCACCGTAGCACTTGATAAATGCACAGTCAACCAAAAGCAATCGCATCGGGATAGGCGAAATACAAACCTAGTATGACAAGATGCAGGACTTCTTTGATCTCGTCCGTAGTATTTCTGTAGGGTTGGATGAAATGGTTGTTGAGTCCGCAGCGAGAATTGAGATCTGGCGAGCTGTCTATTGGATAGAGACAAAACAATCAAAAACTATCCCACAGGATGTGCTCATTCAACTTTGCTGAGCAGTTCATCATTTCGCTTTGTGAACTCGTGGTGATTGTTTTCCTTTGTACTTGTCGTCCAAGCGACAATGCAAGTTGAACTGTTGTGGTAATTTTCTTCTTGGGCACTCCGTTCCACTCACCATTTTTTTATAACCAATGGCGCACAATAATCGGCTCAAAATGTGCGCGGTAATGAGTCTCCACCGACGGCGCCAAGTTCGGACTAATTAAGGCACATGCATTAATAGAAGCTAAAATGTAGCCAAAAATTAGGAATAATGTCCAACTAACTAATTCAGTTCCTGCCGTCTAATTTTGAAGCCTATTGCCAAAATTCCAAGACCATATCTAAGCTGACACGGGCATAGCGACAAAAACAGAAGAACCAAGCCGAAAGACTAACTGATACATTCATTTACGCATTTCTGAATTCAGATGAATGAGAAAAAATGTAATCCACAGTTCGAAGACGTCTCGCATTTGGGTTAACGAAGAGCATTGTACCAGATAATAACCAGTAACAATTTCTGGCAAAATGTGTACAGTTCACTACATAGTTTTACAATCAAACAAAATGTTAAAAAACACTAAGATCAACTTGAGTTTAGGTATTTCAAACGTGTTTCATTATTTTTTTTTACAGAGAAATACTTGGTAGGCAGCGGCGACGGAGCAGAGGAAGTCAGAAAGCAAAATTGGCCAATTGTTCTGACAGTTTCCTGACGGGGAAAACTTTTCAATTTGACATACCGATTCGTTGTTGCCTAATACTTCCAATAAGAAGACTAAACCAGGAATCATCAGCTAACTCGTGAACAATCACGTTATTATTGATTTATAATTATATGATCACATTACAAAAAAGTGACTAGTATCAGCCAGGATAAGGGAAATGGATGGTTCAGTGAACTGAATTTTTCAAGCTTGGAAAAAGGTGAGTACACAGATGATTTCGGACCCAGTTATGGAACAGAAAAATGGACGTTGTTAGCCTGATTGGGCTACTTGGATAAACGGGGATTTGTTTTGTCTACTATCCTATCTACTTTGTTGTCATCAATAAATACTTTTTCACTAGCCGCGTTGTTTCATGTCAAGCTGACCGCATATCAGGCCTTGGATTATCACTCCTCCATTAGTCCGTTAACCGTGTCCAATCGTTGCGAAACTAGAGCTAATAGGTTTTTCAGTATATTCACTTCTGGCATTCATTCACGCTAGTTACGCTACGATAGGAACGAGTTCCATCGGAGTAACGAATCACCGGTGGTTTCGTGAGTATTGTCTCCTCGTGTGTGTGCATGTGTGCGAGTGTGTCTGTCTGAGGTTTTGCAGGACAGACATGACCAGCCTCATATATAATATTCGATTACATGCAAAGTGACTTCTAGTATTGTTTTTTGCTTCGTTATATTGGTCGTTATGTTGGACCCGACAATATCTAGCAGATTCCAATGGTTGAATATTCCTCCCAGTGAACGGTAACTGAGGAAATATAGTTTGAAGTAACTGAAGAGAAACTTGGGGGTGGTGATTCCAACAGACTGATGACTCAGCCCAGTGCCTGACCCTCGTCTTGAATCTAACGCGGCACATTTATCAAACAGTGGTGAGGTCTGAATCGTCATGGATGTTGCCATTGTTTTTACCAATTCATGTATTGAACCAGCTAATTTAAAAGACTGCACCGAAAGTGTGAAACGGTAAAACAATGATCATTCACTTCTGCAAACGGTTCCAGCCGGCCAAGTTACCGGAAACCTGATCACAATCAACTCAGACTTCCGATGCTAGTTGGGAGAAGGAGATCTACCAATTCTCAGAAATGGACAACTTCTACCCCGCCCCCGCCGATTGTCAATGGAATTAGGTGAGGGAGAGACGGGAATTTGGAACGGATACGCTTAGGTTACGTTTTCGTTAGCCAGCGGGAAAGGAGAATCCGGGAAAAAATGTTTTGTACTTTTGTGTGGCATTTGGCTTGTTATCCGATCACCTCTGATTGGCTGATTGTAAACCAAAAAGAAACACATCTAGTGCGATTATAAGTCGGTGACAGAAAAGCGCACGAAAGACAAAGTGTGATTCCGTTCCCGTTAAATGTACGGACGGACAAAATCAGTGTGTTCAGGTTAACCAATTTTGGTTTTGGTAAGCTTAATGAGTATACAATTGATACAGACGTGAAAAGTATTCGTCGCTGGTGTGATTCCGTTCGTCATTGTTCTCATTAGTAGCGTTGTTCTTAACGTGGATCGAACCTGTTAGTGCAAATTCGTCGCTTTGCCTTAATACTCCAGTCGGTTAGAACTAACTGATGAGTGGCATATACTTCCCTGATTGGTCCAATCGACTAATATTACAAATTTGCTAATTCGTTGATTTCTTGCCACCATTGCTTGGGTGGATCTCGTCGAATGTAGTAAATCTTGGACTCCTCTAATCCTCAACCTACATCGATTACCTGACCTAATTAGAGCCACTTTGGTACTATTAAAGTAATACCATCAGTTATCACCGGCAATTCAAAGTAATTCTTGTCAAATAAGATGTACAGTAACTGATACGGTAGGAGGTCCAATGTACTAAGCCCATACTAAGAGAGTCTAGTGTACAACGCATGGCTTTTTTGGCATAAGCCATGAATTAACAGATACACAAACACACACATATACTGGATTCCGAGGGCTGCAAAATGACACATAATTGATTCCAGTACGGCCTACTTTTGGGTTTAAATGCAAATATTGTACTAATTCATTGTTCTGGCATTTGTTCACTTCAACCAGAAGACAGGCGGTGTTTGAATGTTCACCAGAGAAGAGTTTTCAGCCCGAACGCTCTGGGTAAAAATACTACCGCTGAATTCGCTTCTTCATTCAACTCATCCTATTTCGGTTCGAGATTTTATTGTCCTTGTTTTTTTTTTGTAAATTTACTGCATAAACTACTGCTAATTTCGTCATTGTACGAATGTCGCTTAGTGCATTTGGAGATCTTGCTGAAAACAAGCTCAGAATGCGACTGAGTACGTAGTTAGCCGGCTACTGATCGTCATATATGAGAGTGATTGTGTAAATGTTGATGCCAGAGATCCGGAAGGCAGTGTGTGATTAGAAACTCTCTCGTGTTAGCTGCTAAAAGAAGGGTTGAACATATGTACCACCTGGTGTGTCCTGATCACATAAATTCACGCGTTCTCCACCACACATCAAGCAACGTAGCTTCACTTGTGTGTTTGCATTGGCAAACACAATGCCGCATGCTAGGAAATCCCCGGGCGGACGTGTTCACAACTAACACACCTTTCTATCCCCCTCATACGTTAGTTTCATCGAAATATACCAGCTTACTTGCCAATGAACACATGGTACATCCATTTATTTGTGCAGAGCAGGAAACAATTTGGAAATTTCGGAAACTCCAATCGGCAGAACAAAAGTCGAATTGCAAAGCAGATTTTCAAGTAAACGTCGGTTTTAACACGTACGGTAGCATGCAGGCTAACGTTCAGTCTAAATCGGAGAAACGAGAGTGTGCTTTGGAATATCCCGTCTCTTTAGTTGTGAAGATTTTTTGGTCGTTGAAATATATGCATTATTGTGTGTTTGTGTGTGTGTGTTCGTATATATATATATATATATGCATGCATGTGAATCATTCCAGTTTGTCAATGTTTCTAGAACAGCACTCAATCTTAGACAACCGTGCAATTATTTGTAGTGCGAACGCAAAACACACTAGAACCGAAGAAAACATAGCATACAATTAAAAGGTACAATTAGTGAACGACACTAAATTTTTCAATCTCTTTGATTCTCTCCAATGGAATGAACCAAGTTTTTTCTGATTCATTTGAATACTCATCAAATATTCCATTCAACCGTTCATGGAATCTGACATGTTTTGGACGATAGCATTGACTGTGCTGAGTTTCATTACTTTTTCTCGCAACGACAAAAACATGGACAACGCTATTTTTGACCGAGCACTCGAATATACTGTTTATATGGGTAGAAAGAACTTGTTCGTCCAGCTGTTGACAAGGAGGCAAAACTTGCTTTGAACAGACTATCGTCGAGCGACGAAACTGTCCTCGTAATTTAAGAATCTGATGGTATGCATCCTCGGCTCGATGACTGTCCATTGACTCAGTGACCGTCCGAAATATCTTTCTCTTGAGAGACCGGATATGTGTCTTATCCTCTTAATCTACTTGAATAAAGCCGGTTTATTGTACTGACAGCCTCCGACTCTAACTGACTGTTCTCTACTTGACATCAAATGGATTCCAACGATATGTCGGATCAGGTCCAGACTTCATACGACGGCCGATAATTAACATTACCAATTTGACCCATCCAGCGTTTGTGATGTGCAAAGTACTGCGTAACTTATCAAAATCTGTTTTATTGGTGACATTTGGAAACAATGACATTCGGTTTCAAAGCCCTTCGGTTCGTTCTCAAAAGCAAATTGGCAAGTTGCTTCAGCTGTCCCGGCCTAGAATAGACATGGCTCTACAGACTGGATCTGGAACATTGCGCAATCCAGTTACGTAACGGGACATATTCAGGTAGCATAAAAAGGGGGTTAGTTTAAATCCCCCATATAGTGTTCTGATTTCGAAGTGACTCCCAGTCTCATCTGCATGAGAACTGTCGCAATCACGGAGGCCCGTGAATTTTTTGGTTCTTTTGCATTTTGGTCGTAACAAGACGTACCCCGGTCCACGGACTAATCAAAATACCCTCACTGATAAGACACATGAACAGTTTCGGTATTCCTTCAAGGTATATCAGCAAGTCTTACTCCGTTTTTTTTCTTTTCCAAATTGCAAATGTAAATTGTATTTTCCATGCACGGTGGGATATTCCGGCATTCTCGATTCATCTCTCGCATTAAAACGATTATCAGCTAATAAGAATGTCTCGTGTTTTGTCGCTTAACCAAAGTTATTTTGAACATATTTTTCTCGCGGATGGTGATGCAATATGCACATGCACGTGTGCATGTCACATTCTAGAGCACCAACTGTACCGCACAAGTTTAACGTCAAGGTCTTCTTGCCGAATGTTGGCTTTTTCCTCGTTGCTTATTAAGTGGAGGTTTGCATATTGACGTCAACGAACAAAGTCACAGGAATCTTCAATTATATGACGTTTTATGGATCAAAGTGGCATGAATGCACCAATGCCTTGCATGACGTTTCTTCTGGTGAAATTTAGCAGACGTTTCGTGTAGCAAAACAGAAATACTCATTTTATAAGGAAATATACATTAGAAAACCGTGCTATGTATTCCGATTTGGATTACAGTACTTCAATCTCACTAGAATACAAACTTGGGCACGATTACTTCTCGAAGAAAACAGAACTTGCTTGTTTTCCCGGTTTGTGCAATTAGGATGAATTGTTTATCTTTGCCCAGTGCCGTCTCCTGTGCTTATGACAAATCTGTCTTCTGTTCATTAATCGAATAGTCTACAGGAAATACAAACAATGATGATCTCCTGTCGCGTTTGTTCGTTTAATGCGAACACATTTATCATGGTTTGGGGTGCGTATGTGAGGGAAATGTAGTGAGGAAACGTTTACCGAATAAGAAAATGGCCCAGGGATGGGAGGATTTGTAATCAAGACCTATGCCCACCATACAAAACTTGGCTGGTTACTTCCCGACCGGTCAGAGACGTATGACTCTGATCAAATTCATTCGGAATCAGAACATGAGAGGTTGGTATGAAATCAATGGGAATCACCGAAATTGGGATTCATTGTATTTTGATTTTGTTCACCGACACCACTTGGAAGCGTTTACTATGACGTAAAATTCCGGTCTTTTGTGAATTGAAATTTCTCCTAGGGATGCGCTTATGTTTCCATTTTGGAGGACCGGTTCGCTTTGAATGCATCATTCAGCAAGCTCCAGTGAATTCCATCAATTTTTCCCTCAGTCGCTTACCAGTGTTTTTTTTTGATAGTGTACCAAGCTAGCCCGGGTTTCGTTACAACTTTCAAACTGTAGTGATATTTCCAGAAAGATGGTATGTGAACCGAAGTTGGACATCAAGCTGACTGGAAATTTCGCTGTTGCATTTGGGCGGTAAGTATGATTTCGTCATGAAATTCGATGGGCACTTATGGATGGACGCTTACGCCTTGTCCATGATAACTATTCACTATCTAGATCGCTGTAGTCATGTATTCTTCATCACACCTCTGCACTTGGTCAGCGATAGCCAAGTGGAAAACGTCGTAGCGTTTGGACGTGAAGGTCTCGGGTTCGTATCCGCCTACCACCGATCAACTTCCCCACTTCTTCTGTTGGCCGCCGCTCTCTTCCTGAAAAACGATGTAAATTGTTATTTCAATAATAATTTAAGCGAAGGATAAAAAATTAGTCTTAATCTATACTTAGATCCATTCCGTTTCCCTTCCTTTCTACGGCATCTAAGAGACTGTTTTTCCGGCCACACGGAAGCTATCGGTATGGTCGAATTGTTTTCAAAACCTCCTGGGATCTTCTCAGTTTTTCGTCGCTTACCGATCTGGTCAATCCTATCAACAATAATGAGGGGCTGATGGTCGGTCAGGAGCCCTCTGATCAATATGACTAACAGATGTTTCTGGGATACTTGTGTTTTCGCGATTTTTCCGATATAACAGGGTTCCACAAAGTTCAGTGAGAGACACTCTGAAGCTGTTGTACACTGGGAATATGCACCCACACACTACGGTCAACGGTGTGGTACAGAAACTCATGCAGACAAGGTCAATCCCTTGTTACTTGAAACCAACGAGTAGCAAAGCTGCTTACGACTGTTAGTCATGTGTTAACCTACTACAGAGAAGGCGTCCATTACTTGGGTCCATCAAAGCTTTATTGCCTGCAAAAGTGCAGTGACAGATAAGGCTGCCCTGACTTGTCCAATGAACTATTGAGAGCCTATTGGTTAAGGCTTTCGACAAGCTATCGTTCTCTGCTCGACATTCAAATAAGAAACAATGGATATTTACTACTAACGACTTCGTACAATGAACAAATAGGTGCGCAGCTTTTCCACTGTTGTTTTAATGGTCATTTGGGCATTGGTGTTCTTTGACGAATGGTTGGATGTTGCATTAGATCATCTACAGCCGAAAACAACAACCGACCTGAGGACACACAAGTAACTTACCATTCTCATCTATTTGTAATTCTATGGAGCGCTGACTGCCTGTGTGAATCATTTGGCTACAAGTCCAAATCATGCGCAGACTGCCTACATTGCTTTGTGGTAAAATACCCTTGCGTTCTACTGCCCAAAGATAGGCTGCGGTCTGCAAATGGCACTCGCTGTACCACTATAGATCACCTACAAACTGATCATTGAATATGCACTTCACATGTTTCACTAAGAAATAGTTTTGAACGATATATGTGTTTACGTTCACGTGAAATACACCAGGGACGCTGAACGGCGAGGATTTACAGTAACTGTTTGAAATCCCTCCCAGAGCAAATTAAGCAAACACAAGCTAACAAACAGGCTCATTTTCAGTGATTCGCAATCAAGCCATTGCATCACAATTTGCATTAGGTAATTGTAACGATTTGAATTAGTCAGATAAAAATATGTGCGGGAACGTGACTGGGGTATTCCATGGTGTTCCATCCACAACCAGAAAACTGATGAACGTGTCGCATCAATTAATTTTCACATTAACGTGAAGGAAAGACCGAGAGAGTTGTAGAACAACCGCAAGTCGTTTTTCAGTGCACGTTGGAGTTACTAAACTAGACCGTTGACTCTGAACTTTATAGAAGGCCCAGACAACTTGCGTCACATGCATGGTGTGGTTAGTCTGTCTCAGGTGTACTGCTGAGTGGCTCTTTTGTTCCAGTGCTCAACCATACATGATGGTGCTCAAGGACGCGTTCAGGCAAGGGCCTGTTCTTGTGGCCAGTGTACATTGTCCCAAAGGACCTTGTGAATGAATAAACACAACACGAGACTGGGGAATCAGAAACTTTGTCTTTCAACCGTATTGACACCACAGAGTGGGAAGTGAACGGGATTCGAAGACAAAGGACTGGAAAACTTTAAAAAAATTTCCGGCACTCATTTTGTTCGAGAGGTCTACTTTGTTCTATGTAAATCATGCTACTCTTTTCCTTTTGTTTATTCCTACTTCTCGTATAACACTTGTTCAAGAGCACCTATCTGACACCACAAATATTTCTTCCTTGTCATTAGGGATTCCCTTCTTGTCCCCGTTAGTTTTCTCGTCAAACCAGCTTATGACTATCAGAGAATCCGGTCGTTCTGTTCATTACAAAATGCTTATATATCGCTGGCATTTGGACATCCTCTGCACAAGTATCGGCTTTTAACTAACGAGACGAAATAGAATTTTGTAACATTTTTACTTTCCAAATGGTTCTTCTTGCCTTCAGTACCTTTCTTCCAAATTGCTTCGTTGTCAATTTTAATTTTGACCATTCGTCCGAATCTTCAAAACTTGTTTTAAAAGACGCAAAAGTTGTTTTATCCATAGAATTGTGACCTTGATTGGGGCGACATTTACAACATGTGAAAGTTTTACTCGAAACAATAGCAGTTCCCGTTTGGTGTTTGCTAAGATTTGTATGAAAAACGTATTCATTTATCTCTGTTCAGTCTCATCAAGTTACTGTTGCTTGGTTAACTGGAATTATTGATCCAAAGAATGTTAGCATTCATTGGTAGTACTGGGTAAGAAGCGACTCCGATAACATCTGTTATCAGGTCTTTGCTCATCCCACTGTAAAACTCTGAACCCACCAGGCCCTTGGTGAGTTAATTTATTGGAAAGATGCAATAAAATTGTATGGTGTTTCATAAACTTTTGGAACAGAAATGTCGCATTTTAGTCAAAAAAGTGGGGGAAAATACGAAGAAAGTTATATTGATCACCTTGTAGAAAAGAAATAAAACCTTGACGAATGATCTGAACACGTTTTGATAGGTTGCTAAAGAAATTTGGTTGAAACACTGTCATCGTGTGTCAAGATACGTGCTAAATGTGGGACAGTGGTTGTGGTGACACTTCTCATCCACCAGTTTCACTCTACCAAACTGCTTTATCTTGATAACAAGCGAAGATAGTCCAGAGATCACAGAATTTACAGAGCTCGCGAAAATTGCTCAGCGCACATTTCCCCGATCAGAAGAAAGCATCGGCAAGCTTTTCAAGCCGACTGCAATCGACATAATCGCTATGTGATTTTGAACATGGAGCTTCGATGTGAAGTCCAAACTTCCCATTCATCGTTTCCTGGTTTTCGTCTAATCCTTACGCCTAATATATTTTTTAACTTGTCACTGAGCTGTCTGTAATCTATACTGCTTAACTTGTGCTTCTCACCAACCGCTCTAGGGTCTTCTCTGACGATTCGGTCGGTTCGTTGATCCATGTGTTTGAATCGCCACTAACGAGAACAACACCGGTCTTATAAACGCCTTGGTTACGTTGAATTTTGTTGTACTGTGGCTTGGTAACTTGCCTGGACGACGAATTTGTTTGACCTTAGATTGCCTAGTTATGCATTAGTCTACTAACTTTGTTTCCATTAGTCCGGAAATTAAAAAGATTATGTTAATTATACACCTGGATTGAACCGATAAAAAACTATGTTGGTCATTTGAGTGGTCAAAGTAAAGATTCGGCAAAGTTTCACTTAGTGTTCCTGATGAATTTTGTCGCCGTCAGCAGAAAAAAAAGCCATCACGTGCATGGTGATTATTTGGGGATGGGGGGGGGAGGCGGAAATCAGATACTCAAAACCTACGCATTTCAAGAACGATTGTGATTATGAGATATATCCGATTCAGCTATTTCGCGATCGCTTCTCCGCAGTGCACGAACATTCGCGTGGGGTCTGATTCTGAACAGATGACAGGACTGTGGGCACTAAAAGTCATGCATGCAGAAAAACCCGACTAGTAAGAAGGACAAGTTGGATGTAGTCACAGTGATCACTATTTCCGCCACGTAATTCAAACGAGAAAAAGTGGGGCTGATTACAGTCGCCTGATGATTGAACAGGCCAGACTAAAGACGGCCAATTTCTGTTGATTCCAGGAACCACATTAGGTGATTGGATACTCAAAATATTCCTCGGATTGGTTGGTCCTCAGTTGTGTAACTGACCGACCTGGAATTTTCAAAGTGCCTAGTGCCAGAGTTGTACCAGTGTTGCTGGAATCCTCGTAGACAGTTAGTTCTCGGTTCTTTTGACGCGCTCGTAAGCTTATGGAAGAAACAGTCGCGAAGGCACATAACTGGGGAATCCTGTTTGCACAAGTTAGACCCGGTGCACAACTGTTTCCTGTTTTTCAACACTTCAAATATAGACACACAATAAGAACTTGCGATTGTTTGTCATATCCTGTCGCTATGCTTGTTTGCCTGTTTGAGGCCCTTTGAAAACTCGGTGGAGTGAACACCGATTTGGTGAGGATATGGCTACTTTAACTTTTATTTCTTTTGTTCCATTCTTTGCCTTCGGGTAAGCGAAGGAGACCAGCTTTACGTTGTTTTTTGTTCTTCGGTAATCGAGGATTGTACAAGAGATTTCTTAGACTAGGGTCGGCAAAATCTTTGGGATTTTTCTTCTCAGTAGCATGTTTCACATACGGATGGATAAACAGATTTCACCAGAAGCACACAACCGGTTCGCGATTATTGCCGCTCTTCAATTATGCGCACCCGGTATCCTTCTGTCCAACCACTCGTACATTATTTCGGGCCTTGTGTTCCCTTTCTCAATGTTAACCTTACCTGACCGAAGAAAATCCTCCCACGAATCGCCTCGTGATTCTTAAATGGACTTATCATCCATTCACGCTCTTAACGATTCACATGAGATTCTAGTGAGAAACTAAAAAGGAGTACACTAGTATAGGGATGGTTCGACATAAGAATACTGGGTACGCTTACCTGAAGTGCGGAAATAACCACGGATCCGGTCGTGTGCTTCTGGCGAAATTTTGTTTATCCATTCGCATGTGAAATATACTACCGAAAAGAAAAACCAATACTTTCAAACCTCGTGTCCCCTTTCTCAATGTTAGCCTTGCCTGACCGACGAAAATCCTCCCACGAATCGCCATGTGATTCTTAAATGGACTTATCATCCATTCACGCTCCTACCGATTCAAATAGGTTTCTATTGAGAAAGTCTTCGAGAGTTGAAGTACTGTTCAGTCGATGCTAGATTATAAAACGTAGATCTGGTTAGGAATGTACTGACTTCTTTAATGATTTTCATACATAAAATGTGAAAATCGGGGGTTTTGTTTCATTTTCAAAGACGAAGATTGCGGGGACACCTATTTCAGGTAATTCACTTTCGACCACGGCGAATATGTCATTCAAATGACCAATGTGGAGAAATGTGTTCTCAGTCGGTGCTGTATCCCAGTTACTCAGATCGACACATGAATATGGATCAAAAACGTTTTATCGGCAAAATTTAAGTTGTGCATTAAATCTGTCACAATCAGATTGCTGCAATCCTAACCCAAGTGATCGAAAACAGTTGCCTCGTTTTGCCGTAGATATTCAAAAGTGAAAAGTATTACTTCATTATCCCACGGTTATCTAACAAATATTTCGAAAAAAACGGTGATCTCTCGGAGTACCTCACCTTAATTTTCCCAATATGAATAACGCGAAACCGGTTACGCAGTGCACTGAATCGCCATTTCTTTGCCAGGATAGTATTCTATGGCCACTGCAATACAGTATGATATAGTTCAACTGTAGATGAATGGGAGCAAACACCGGGAAACAAACCAGTGCTTCAACCATTTCCGTAGTGGAAGATTTTATGTAAATCTTCCCGAATAGTTAGTCATGCGGTATCTATATCCAATTTGCCATCGAATATCACGAAAGTACCGTACAGGTGTTTCATCTTAGTTCGGAATCGCCGGCAATACATAACCATCGAGCTTGAACTGAGACACGAAGCCGGGGACGGACGAATGTGAGTTGAATGCCTTAGTCATTGAACAAACTAGGCTTATTCTCAGCCCTTCAGCGAGCATCGACACCACATGATATAGTCCCCCGATCTCCGAGTGGATTTTACAAGCCATAGCCAAAGAACTTGAAGACGAAATGCTTTTTTGTCAGTCATTACTTTTCTGCAATTTTCAACAACCGATTAGTTTTTGAATAGGGCTTACGTATTTCTTTGAATGCCTGCATGTAAGAGATTATATAGAGAAAGTTGTAATAGTGACATTTATTAAAATCTTTGTACAAATTTACATATTTGTAATGTCCTACAACTTTCTAAGGTATACGGCACCTTCGGAAACCTAGCCAGCCCAGTCGTGTTTGTTGTCGAATAATTCGTGGAAAGAAGAACGGAAGGCTCAAATACGCGGCATAGTCGTTTTGTATCCAACTACTGTTATCTTTTAGAAAAAATCTAATCGATTTGGTGTTCTGACAAACAAATGTAAATGTTCGATGATGACTCGCCTGCTTTGAGTTGGCGGTGACTGATAAACTGCTTAGAGCTGTTTCTCCATCGCCATGACGTCACACTACGAAATAAATTTGAGCTACGAGTATTCGCCTAAATGAAACAATATACACCGGCGCGTGCGTATGCGTGCCTGTGTGTGTGTGTGTGCGTGTGTGTGTGTGTGTGTGTGTACGCCAGCGAATTAAATCAGTTTTCAGTCAAAATACGAGAACAAACAATTAATTGGACAAAGAAAGAGCAACATTTCTAACCGGCCGCCGAACAACAACAAGATAGGACAGTGGATGTCAGACAAAAAAGGAACACTCGTTGTTTTTTACACAAGAGCCAAAAGGTAGGCAAGAAATGCAGAGCAGCGCAAACTGAACGTCATTGGATGAAAAATGTTTTTTTAACTGTGGCTTCTGTTTGAACAAATTCTATCTTTCGAATGTCAAACACCCACAGTGTATTGAGCTCTAGAAAACGATGCGCTTTCGTCACCAGTGACGGAGCTAGATTCATTTTAAAACGCGAGTGTTTACCAAATCGATCTATCGAATGGAACAGATGGTAATAGGATGTCGCGAGCTCGGACGCCTATCTCTGACCAATAAATGTCCAACCGAACAGTCGAAAAAACACAAATACATCAGGGCTGGTTTAAGCTGCGTTGGATTTTAAGAAAAATCAATTGTACTTTGGGTTTGTGAGTACAAATCGTGTTCGAATTTTGTTTTGTCGATTGGTATCCCTAATAAGAAACACTCGCCAATGGACGTGGGAGAATCTTATATCTCTATTGTTCAGCTACACAACGAGGGTTTGGTTTACATTTTCTTGCGATCGGTGAGTTGATGTTACTTGCTCGAACTGTACCACACGGTGATGCTTTGGTGCTTCAGCACAAAAAATCGAACAAGCAAACGAATAAAAGCTGAAAAACCGCAGTCTTGGAGATCACAATCTGGCCACCGCCAACGTATCGCCGGTACAAACTTTCATTTTACCGTTGGTTCACAACGCAATGAATACACACGCACTAGTTCAGTGAAATGCATTTCGGGATGCAGTTCGGGTAGATAGAATGAATCAGAACTTTATCACCCAATGCAATTTGTCTTTTCTGCCTCTGCGCATGTTTATAAAAATCCAGGAAATATTGGAAATGCCTGTTTTAAACCTTAAAATACCTTTTGCTTAATTACATTCTTACCTTTTAAAAAGACGCTCCAAACGAACTCGGCATGTTCGTCAAACCGGCTCTGGGTGATTGCTTCCTATTCCCAGTGCGCTATCGATTTACCAACATAGTTCGTTCGTTACGTTTGATATATTCAATTGTGAATGACATAATTTTAATGACACAGCGTTGTTGATAGATGGAATGCGCCAACATTTCGATTACCGTGGGTAGTATTTCTCAAGCCAAGTTTTTTCATTTGCCATATTCAGTCTACATTCGTGCTTTGCGAGATCTTCTGCCTGTGATAAGCAAACCAATATCTTTCACTCAGAGGCGAACAAAACAGAGTTAATAAAAAACACTCATAATCAGTCTGATACGATTAGCTCAGGAAGGTAGTATACAATTTTATGAAATAATCGAAAGACTGGTAATTAGTAATAACATCCTGATTTATGACAGCGACGCTTGTAACTCAGCCCTGGTTAAATTAATAATGGTTGTTAGAGCTACGGTGAGAATGGAAGTAATAAATACACTGGTGGTCTTAAGCAATTGCAGTAGGATCAAATTTAGTGGAAATTGTAACGGAGGAAATATTATTAAATAGTGATACAAATAGCATTGATAACAGCAGTACTAGTCGCCATAAATCCCAAACCAACCTAACGATGCTCGAGTGATTCTTCTCCCTATGAGCACAAGTAACATTTAACAGTGAACTCCAATTCCCGCAGTCTGGGCCACGCCTAGCATGGCGTGATTTTTGACTATTATCTTCTGCCGATTACCTTCAGCAAAGACGAAACAGATTCATACCAATTAATGACGTTCCTTCATTTTGATTCAAATTAACGGATTGATCAAAGCTAGTCAATTAGATCCTAATGCGATCTTTTCCGATAGGAGTAATCACGGTTTGTAGTTTTTCTCCCTATACGGGTAGCTGATCTACACTTCTAAAGTGCCATCTGTCGTGTGAAATGTCATTGAACTGAACTGGGTATCTGATTGATATGCAACCAAGAGTCCTTTGTTGCGAAAAAGAAGCAAACTCCCTTCTGCATCTAATACAAAGTAAAATTTGTGGCACAGTCGTCGCAGTAAAACGTAAACTTGCAGAACAGTTTATTTGTTTGTGAAAATTCGTTTTCGAAAACTGGGTTATGCGAGGTTGCAGGCAAAATATCAACAATTCGGTTATCACAAATGCCTATTCTGGAAACCAATTTTACAAGCAAAAGATCGAACGAAATGTCGAGAAAATGGCAGCTATTCCGACCCTCATATCCCAATGAACAATAGACTTTACTACGTGATTTATCAGTCCATGGACGTTAAGATGCATTCCAAAAGTGGACACGATTCGGACACAGTGAATTTATCTCAGCGATCCATCCCAGAACGCATTCCTATGGTCGCTCGGGAAAAAATTGATAATATCAAAAATATTTTTGTTTCAACTGCAGAAATGTGGAAAATGCATCGGGTTTTTATTCAGAGAAAAATATCGCAAAACAAACGAATAGAAACAGGTTTCATTTACCTTCTAAATGTTCGAAATATATGCACACTCTGTGATTGCAACGCTGCGATAGAGCCCGCTTAATGATTGTCTCAATTCATTTGTTCGTATGCATGGTTTCTGCGGTAACCAAAATATTGGTTTATAATAGAAGTTCCTATTGGAAGACAAGCTCTTTAAATTTTAAAATTTTCCGAAAAAAATCCATGGAGCGCATCGATTTTTCGAAGCAGTTGGTCCTCGTTTCAGTAAGATTCACTGAACAAAACTCCACACAGCCGATTTGCAAGTCATTTCATCACCAACAGAGATCGTTTTGCTGAAAGCGTCCTAGAGATGAGGTGAGGGGATGGTGTATGTTTTCGATGGTTCTATCCAAGAGCCATTCCGATTAAAAGAGGCAAACAAATACAACATCGATTAACCAACCAGTCACACAATTTATCTCGGCAAGTAAGATGTCTGATCAGTCGATCAATAACCAGGGTTGCGACAAGGGATGGGCAAACTAACACGTTTCAGTCAGTGTTTTCGATCGACATCAATGCTGAGGATGAAATCAACTGCTTTTGGCCGGGAGAGATTCAGCGCCTACTTTTTTGAGTTTTGATCTACTGTTTCCTGTATATCATTTGTTAATGTGTCATTTAAGATCATCTTTGTTGCAAGTATTTTGACAAACATATCCAGAATATTCGATTAAAGGACAACTTTCCGACTATTTCATGGCATTTCTACCAGTACCCATTGCAATCAAGGTTGTACCTGAAAACGCTGTGGAGTTTTCTGTTGAAATAAATCACTTGGTTTGCCCTAACAAGATGACAAGTCTCTGGGCATCTAGCCATTGACTAGAATAAGCAAACGTTGCGAACATTAATTCTGGTTTAATACCACTAACACGATCAATATGCCCATCTTATCGCCAGCTGGAAGTCGGAGCACCATTGAAAACTGGAGTGAATCAAAAGTACGAAGTAAGCAAAAAATAGCGAATCCGGTTCAATGAAGCAAAATACGTTAATAAGGACAATCTAAAGCGATGCAAATGTGTTATAACATATCTTAGAAGAAAAAAACGGAAACACTTGCTGCAGATCGCCAGTTTGTATAGAATGGAAACCCTGGTGTCGCACTGAGTGCAAATTCTGCTCAAGGACGTTTGGGCAAATTAATATACTCGTTCGTTTTGTTTTACTCATGTTACTCCTACTACTATTACTACTAATACAAGCTTTAACAACATTAAAAATAATAATATTAATAATAGTATTATTGATGCTTCCAAGTCCACCATTAATATCAAAGACAATGCAAATGAGACGAAAATTCATTTGCTAAATACCATTTGATTTCCAGGCAAAACCTGTGCGTGGGACCTTGAAACACGACACTGCTTGCTTACACTTGTTGCCGAAGAAAGTTTGCGTCAAATCGAGGATCATTTTGCAGTCTGACTGGCGGGCTGTGTATGCGTAACTTCGTGTCGTTGTACGTGTGTACAAACGTCTGTACAAACGCATGGACTGGACTAGTGAGTAAATTTCCGACTGATAACGAAGAAGAACCACAAAAGTCAATTTCGATCGGTCCCCGAAAACCTTGGCAAATAAACAACAATTCTACCTCGTGACACGTGCACTGATCCGGTAAATTAACACCAGATGGCAATCCAGGAGACCGAGGACAAAATGTGGTGAATTTCGGGGCAGTGTGCGAAGAAATTTAGACAACCAAACCACGAGGACTAGCCCGCTGTGTAAAGGACTACCGCACCTACCGATCGCAATGCTTTGGTCACCAGGTTTAAAGTCTGTAAGAATGCCGGTTGCAATTCGATAACCCATGACAGGGTCCGGGTAATTCATTTTATTTGATCAATTTTAACCCAGAAGTTGCTAGATAAATGGTATGAATTATTAATGTGTTTTTATAAACTCGTTCGGCAGCCCATCTTGTTGGCCAGTATTAACAACAATATGTTGGAAGGCTTCCTTAGTGAAGACTATTCGCGGCAGATAAACAGAACGTTGCCGTTAGGACTGAACATTACAACATTACTCCGCGTGCACAGAAAGCATGACCAATCGTTTGGCTGCTGACTGAAAGGTCGACCAGGCCGACTGGACAGGCAAACTGAGAAAAATCCATAAAACAAAAAAAAAAGAATTCAGTGAAAGCAAAGATTTAAGGAGAACTAACGAGTGACGCACAACTTGCGGAAAACGTGATCCGGCTCGATTGTGGCCTACCAATCAATTTAGCTGACTGGATCAAAAATGTTTTCCCTCTGCTCTCTCTCTCTCTCTCTCTCTCTCTCTCTCTCTCTCTCGCTCTCGCTCTCTCTCACTCTCTCTCCCACTCCCAATCACGCCATTAAACTCGGAGATTTCGTGGAAATTAATCAGGTATGAAAAATTTCGTGTTCCATTCTTTTGAATCAGTTTGTACAAGACGGGTTCTTGTTTTTTATCTAGCAAACTGGAGCTCAAAATCGTTCACTAAGTGATTCTTTTTTATTTCTACCACTCAGTAACTGGAAGAAATTCGTCGCACTGTGCCCTTCGTGAAAAGGCAGGCTTACTTGCAATCTAGCGTCCGTTAAACCCCTGGGACTTTACCTTTGCTAAAACCGAATAAAGTAGTCACAGTTTGTTCAATTTTTCCTCTAGCGACTAAGTAACACCAAACAAATTCATCACACTGGCACGCTATTCTCAAATTTTTGATTAGATAACTCAACTCGATTGTTGCCTAGTTCACACTTGATGCATGTGATCGGCCTAAGTAACGCTAACACCTATACGTGTGCAACTGGTACAGCCAGATGGGACGTGCGAGAATAGACAAGCGAGATCGAAACCTGTCAGTCGACCCACGCGATAGATCCATGAGAGAATTTGCAAAGCTGTTTGCTTAAACCAGCCCAGGAGACGTATGTTCATATGCTTTGCTTGTTCTCCATTTCATTGTGGCGAGTACAGGGGATGGAATCGGCATGAAAAGAATTTATGCAAATACCTCACCAACTGTGAACTTTACAACAATCACACACAAATAAAATTAAACTACTATTGCTTACAACTCAGAAATATTTTGATCAGAAACCGTAACTGATTACTGATATTTCACAAACTAGGAAGCAAGAAGTCACTTTCAGTGCAAATTACGCTTCGAATTTGAAGGTCAAACTGTTAGGTGATTCGGAACGAAGCTGAAATGTTTCACTGCCCTTTCAGGGCCCTGGTTTTTTGAAAGTAGTATCCCTATTCAGGAAGCTAACATCTATCCGTGAATAGCTCAACCCCTTTAATGATTCCCGGAAAGATTTACCAATGGATCACTTGAAATTCAAATGTGCAGTAAAACTTTTCACCTAGCTACTGTCGCCTTGATTTTTTCCTTCCTATTATTAATTATGTTATGTTTGTCAAATATGAACAAAGTATCGATTGATTTCAATGCATCCGGGTTGATTGCAAAACGAACGTGGATTTAGACCGAGTGCTTGTTTGAGCTGAATGATATATGTTATGATGATTCGGCCATGTTTTGCTAACTTTAAACTGACGCCCACATGGAACACATCTGAAGAATGTTTTTCTACATGGGTGGTGAAGTAAGCATCGGCAAAACTATATATATGTTAAGCGTTTGTATTATTGTAGAAAAAATGAAACAATATAAAACACTAGTTCGACACGGAAAATCATGGCAGCACAGTATAGTCATGCTGATTAGGGATTATCAATCAGCACAAACTGGAACGTAAATCTGGGGCAGACGATTATTGCGCTAGCCACATTGGTTTTAAACGGTTCATCGAATATCATCATTACTTGTCATTTTCTCATAGAGAGAGGTTCGTTCTCACCTTGGAAATTTTCAGCTGATGCCCGGTGTTCTACGGATTCCAAAATCCAGTGACGGACACAGGTGCTACGTCAAAAAGTGTCGATATTTGAAGAACCGTCGAGAAACAGTCAGGCTAGTGCAATGGCTAAGGAATTCGGCATTATCGATCGCCTCCGCTTACTGTCCCAGTTCGTAAGCGATGGATATACACTTCTCGCGACTTCTAACTTGGATGAAACAGCTGTTTGGTCCGTTCACGATATTCGATGGCAAGATAGCTGTTGTCAATGAATGACGAATTATTCACAAATTCTTATCAAATCTCCTACTACTGCAAACTACGTGGTCAAAATTCCAAAATATCTAAATTTCTAAAAAGTGATGATTAGCTCTTAATGCTGAACGCCCCGTTCTGTATTGAAAACCGTAAAACATGATAAAACTTTGTATGTACTATTGATTTTCCGATCTAGCTCTCGATCGATGCAAGTATTAGACTATTGGAAGAAAACTGGTAATCATACAGGACCTTCGAGATAAATACTCGTGATTTGTTTCGAAAAATGAAAGTGGAAGTTCAAGTAACACGACTTGTATCTTGTATTTTGGGATAAGAAACGATCCAGATGGGGACAAATTTCAACTTTCCTCCCTTTAATCACGTTTGTGCATGCATGCGATTACCAGGGCTGATTTGGTCGTGTTACAACCAGGACATTGATGCGTGAGCAAAACGTATCCATAAATTAAATATTCTCGTAATGATCGATATTCTCTCGTAGTGGATGTAGGTGAATAAACAGCACGCACAAAACTGCTGCAAATGTAGGGAATCTATAAATAAAAATGCAACAACAAGATTACAATCAACGTGATTTCTTTCGAGAATAAGTGGAATATCTTTTCATCATTTTTCTTTACCACATCGTTTGCTTTGCGTATTAATAAAACAAAAGCGCATTTGATTTTCCGGAACGCGGAAGGGATCCGTAGGCGCACTTCACAAATGTGGGTAAGCTGACCGGCGGCGGGGAAAACGTGAATCCGTGAAGATCACATTTAAACCCCGTAAATTTATTCGCTTGATTCGCGCGGAATTTACTCCACAAAACAGGCCTAACATTATTCCATTCAAAGCTTCATTCGTTAAGTTTGGCATACTAAAACTGCATAGCTTTAGCCTCGGCGCTCCATATGGAATATCTTTTTCCAAACGCGGTAAGAATTTCAAACGAGCTCATCGATCAGTTTCTGAATGTCTTGTGCCTATTGTCACGACGAAGAGGCAACACAATTTCGGAGGTCAGAACTCAGCTAGCGGATTACCCTGGTATGGGCAATTAGGTGGAAAATTTAACCAAGACTCCGAGAATTCCAACATGACTACCTGGTTGCCAAGTTCCAACTGTGCTAGAAAATTGCACACCCCGAGGGACAAAACGAAAGCAGAAGCACGGGACTAAACCAAATGATTAACATAATTTGTCCGTTTTCTAAGCAATTCAAATTGATTTCCTTAAAAAAATATTTGCAGGCTGCCCGAAACGTTTTATCGCAGCAATTGGTAGGCCAAAAGAAATTAAAAGAAATCGGAAACCTACATAATTTTCTCCTCGTGTTAAGTAAATATTTCAAATATGAATGTACCCGTAGTTTACATGCACTCTGACTACCGTTTGTTTTTCATTGGAGGAGTGCAGAGATTTTTCTCGTTTTCTGTTTTACAATCAAGTTTGGTAGATTCGACGATCATTCCCAACCTAATAGTCCCTGATCCCACCGCGATTCGACCCCAGGCATGAACTCAGTCGTCACTCTGGCTTAGCCAGTGATTTACCAACTGTTCTACGGAGCCAAGTCAGTAGTGGCTAACGTTTCACTTACGCTCTATGGGAGACGGTTTAGCATCATCGGTTGCCGTGTACCTGCTTGGATTAGGAAACAATATACATTTTGGGACCCTGTTTACCACAGAGCGTCCGGTTCCATTTTTCACCATTCAAATTATCATTTATTTGTACGGACAATGAATGTGGACAATTCATTTGACATGCCAATTCGGAATGAACACCCCCGAACTTGTCAGAAGTACAGTTGTCTGGTGGAGTGAATAATGCCATGAAATTGCTCCAACCGTTGTCATGCTTTCCTATTGCTCGGCATAGCATCCTATGTCACGAAACTTGAAAGTGCTGACGAATATGTCCGAGATAAATTGAATAAGTTATTAACATTATATTATTCACAATTAAAACCAGTACAGGGCGCATCGATTTTTCGATACCCCCTTACATCATCTGGTCCTGAATAAGTCCCTGTTGGGACTGTGATCAACTGCGAATTAGCCTAACTAGAGAACAAAGCTAAAATTAGTCTTTTTGCAGTCCAACTGGAGTCAGGAAAGAATTCAAACAAAATGAGCTTTATTTGTAAAAGCAATCAGCCAATGGGCTTCGACACAAATGAACTCACATAAGCACTGTTTGGCTGCAACTTGTAAACGAGAGTCTTGCCAGCCGCCTGGTGGCGTTTTTGAAGTGCTTGCTTGAGAAACCGGAAACAAAACGAATCAAAATCAAGACGACCGTTGGAAGCCGATGACAATGGCGACAGAGGCTTTTTCAAACAGAAAACATCCATGATCTGGTGAGCATCGACTTCGGTTCAGTAAATAATTAAATGTGATTTACACAATATTGGAGAACATTCATCATCGAACTTGCTTCTCAGAGTATATTGACCGGCATGTGTTTCATGGAAGTTTTGAGAAATGAAAACCAGAACCAATAGCTGAACAATTGCTTCTCCGTGTGTTTCTCGAACGACAGAAGCACACTTCCAGTTGTTGCAGTTAGACATTTTCATATTGCACGGTGGGAAACAAGGAAACATTTTTTTCCCGCGGTCAATAAACAAGCTAATTAGACAGTTCACATTCTATTCATGGAAAAACATGAGAACACGTGAGCCTGGATAAGATGATCGCATCTAGTATCATGTGCAGGAACCTGAACCTGTCGCTACAACCGAGCTTTCATGCTTACGACATCTTCCTTCGCTTTTTACTTTCCCACATGTCTATCATACATGTGACCAAAGTGAGTCTAACGAATGTTGGTAGGCATGGAACAGTTCTTAGAATTCAGTCCTTTCTTAAAATTTCGTAAATTTCTCCAACAAAGCCGATGGTCTATCGCACTAAGTTGACGTGTTATGGGTGAACATATGCGTATATCAACTCCCTAGAATTGTCGTTTCTTTCACAGAGGTATAATCGAAACCGACGTATCGCAGGAAGAAGTCCAGTAATCAAGTAGCACCTTGTGCGACTCCCATATTCTTTATACTTTTTCCCTTTTTCAACGCTCTGTTTTGCTGTCTTTCAGCTTCTGTCAATACTGGATCTCACGGAGCTCTTTATCCGCCGACCGAATGTTAACATCTTGGTGTCGTTAATCCCACTTATTAAGCCTTAGGCACGGTCTAAATTTTGGTGTTGGAAAATTCTGACTAATCACCATTTGATTTTCAAATTTTCTTTTGCTGTTGAAATGTTCTTCGAGCGTGTTAACCTCTGTTCCCCTCCCGCGAATTATATTCTGGAACAAATCACAAAACGGCGTTTCCAAAGCTGCTGTAGCGCCAAAACGTTACGGTTGCTTTCGTATTTGTTGGTCGCCCAAGTAACGAACAGAACAGAAGCCAATCACCGTCCACTGGCACGTGTGCGCCTCTTGAATGAGGGCGCGTGTAAGTGGCTCCACCTGGTTAGGTACAACTGATTTGATTCCCCGAGTATCAGGATGTTTCAGACTGTATGGAAAGACAATGATTCATGTGACACCTTATTTATGCACTTCTGATGATCACATACAACGAACTGTGGTCAAAAAAGGAAATCTTTTCATCGCATTTTCTATCGAACAAAATGCGATGCCACCAGAACGTCGCTTTGTATCACATTAGTAACACTGCCTTTCTTAAAGCTGTCACCTGGAACTGACCAGCTGGCATAAACATGTACCATCAATCCGGGATTGGTGGATTTCACACCGACTGGAAGATGAAGTCTGACACATTCGGAATTCTCTGGTTGGCTTCTAAAACTTGGGAATTTCCATCACTCAAATAAGGAATCAAACGATTCAGTGGTCAGAATAAGAGTAATCTCATTTCAAATAAATCGAATTTCGATTCCATCGAGGTTACGTTTCATTTCATATCAGTTAACCAATTCCGGACTTGTCACAGCGGGTAAAATGATTTTCAGCTAAGGAAATCATTTCAAATTTGGTCAATTGAACGGCTATAGTTAGTTAAAATAATGTAATATTGAAATCACAAGCCCTGGGTGAATAAAGGCTCCGCGAAATAGTTTATCATCTGTGACTGTTCGGATCTAATCAAAATCTTATTGATGAGCAAATAGTTTCATGACTGAACTAAGCTCAGTGACTTTCGGCAAACGAGATAAAATTAATCGGTGTTGACGGATCTGGAAGCATTTAAAACGGTTTTTCGTAATCTGGTTTGATTTTGATTTTGATTGATTCTGAAAATGCAGAATTTCCAGGTTAATCTAATTCGAAAATAATCATAACAATGAACCATACACAAACCCATTAGCCAAATACATTGGTCTTAGAAATAACGAAGCACAATCGCTTTGATCCTAGTTTGTTATTGATTATTTCTCTGGTTTTCTTCTCAACATGAACTTGTTATTGATTATTTAAATGCTCCTTCGATACTACCAATGATTATCCTGAATAATTTGACACATTAAGACTGACTAGATCATCATACGCTGCCCAAATATTGGTTTATGTGTTCATGCATATTTTACACCATGTGTACGAATAGGTATTAATTATTAGCACTAAAAAGCAAAAGAAAACGAAACTTGTGTTCTCCCCGGGAGCATTCATTTCCAAGCCCTACAGCTCGATTCCTTCCTAATCTGATTTCTCGATAAGAGTATGCAAGAAAATGCAAAAGTGAGCAACTGTCGGAAATTGCAGAAGCCTTTACTGATTGATTGGGATACTGGTCCACGGAAGCCGAGCGTAAGCAAGATGACTATGGAAGTCGAGGACACACTGATTCACTCTCAGGGCAACTGACTCGACCAGTTTAGTTGGTCCACAGCAACAGTGGACCTTCTGCTTATGCATGAAAGTGAACCGATACAGCTAGATACCAGTCCTCTATCCGAAATGGATATGATGAGGGAGATAGGTTTTCTTAAGAATAGATAGATAAATAGATAGATTGTCGTCATCGTTTTCCGAGGATGGAGGCGAAGCGTTAAAATCGAAGTCAACACGACTGTTGGGATCGATCTGTGCAAGGGAAAAGACTCCTAAAAACTGATGTGAATCGGAGATTTTGTTGATTTACAAGAAAGGGGACAGATCCTTACGAGAACAACGAAGATGAATTAGTTTAGTAAACATTGCACGTGAAATGCTCGCGGGCAATATCCTCCGCAGATTATCTAGTACTTGCGAAAGGTGGCAAACCGAACTCCACCCCGATCGAGTTGTTTTCAGGAAATTTTCGATTTTCGACAAATCTTAGAACGTGGACACATTCCGCAGACCCATGATTTCTGTCTTCCTTTATTTAGCGTGACATTCACCTCATTCGATGATGCAGTTCTTCGGCGCTGCTCGATTGAATGGTGTGAAAAAGAAATTCACTTCACTCATCCAATCTCTTTTTGCGAACAGCCGAATCCAGGTTCATGTTTACGGCGATATTTCACCCGAGTTCAACATGGCAACTGGTATTCGGCAGGACTGACAGTTTTCACCTTCTCATCTTAACTTTTCTATTGAGATGTTTATGAAAATAGCTCCACATCCTAGATTGAGAATAGTGGCTTTGTTATTGGGTTAGATACGAACCTGTCTGCTTTGGAATAGTTCGAGTTGGTCAGCTGATGACCTGGCAACAAGATTATGGATTCTTTAAACAACGAACCGGTTCTTGTTTGGGTCCACGAGTTCCCCCGAAGCGATGGTTCGGGACAACATGCGATATGGCTCACAAGCGCAATAATTGACGTTTTTGTATCGGAAACCTTCATTCTTCGGCATGATTCTTCGATTCACTGTTTTGCCTTCAGTCTTTATATCTATCGTTTTTGTTTGAATAGATGGGTTTGTATTATAGCAACCAAAACCAGAACATGTTAGTGCAAGATTAATGATCATGCAAATTGAACTGAAACTCGCACTGATATCTCACACTATCATAAACTCAGAGTTTGGACAAAAGTTACTCAAGTCATTCCAGTTCGATCAACAATGGTAACTGTGTTGAGCAACGCATTTAATATGCGCATAGCCAGGAGGTGCTACTTGGACACATTAAAAGTTAGAGCTGAGCGAGCCATGGACATCTTCCAACTTAAATAACTGGAGGTCTGGGGACAAGGAAAATGCATTGTCTGGATCAGAGAATATCAAAATCAGTCTGATCTGTTTCCCGCTACTAAGTCCTAAATCTCGAATTCACGGTGAGAAAATCAGCCCTTTCTGCCCTAACTGTTAACTTATCACTCGGAGACGATATGACTGTATAATTTCCTCCCTCCCCTATCGAGTCAGTACTTATCTACTGACAGAAGGTCAAAATGTGTGACGCAAGGACTTTATTATGCAATCAGATAAATGGGCTACCCAGTATCCGTGAGCTTCCGACCGCTCAGCTCGACGTCACCTTCACCGGGGATGGAACATTTGCCGTCTAAACGTCAAGCTCACCGATCCGGATCTTCCGGGAACTAACAAACCGAGCGGAGATTAACACCAATACTAAAAACTATTGGGGCTGCAGAGTGCAGTGGTGGTGAGTCTGTAGATGAACAGCTTTGCGTGTGTCACTGAGAGAATTACCAATATGAACTTGCACGAAAACGTCGGAAAAGTACCGGCCTATGGTTTATGAATGTGAATCGAATCTGGTTCGGAGTGTACTGAATTATCAATGCTCTGTATAAGTTGTTTATGCATAAAATTTTCCTAAATCATTGACGCTGATCTGTCAACAGAAAGTGCAACTTGCCGAAGTTCAAATTACTGTGAGTAGCTTTTCACGTGGCAAGGTTTCCTGAATGGAAAACCCGTCCTTAGTAAGCCTACTTGCGAGACGCAAGAAGCCAACCAACTACACTTCCAAGGATAGCACTAAGTAGTTGAATTTGGAAAAAAGTCACATACCTAATTACCGATCTATTACTTGTGCATAAATACACTTATTCTCTGGCTGAAAACTACTCAGTAATTGATCATGGTATTAGCACTTTGCAGTGACACTTTACTGTTTACCGCAGTGCTTACGTTCATCGATCTGCTTTCACGAGCGACAGATAGCATCGAATCGACTAATTCCGATAGGTAGTGCACTCCAGGGTTAACAAAAGCTCGGTATCATTAATCGTTTTATGCTAGTATTGAAGTGTTCAAAAGACTGCCAATAATATAATGTTAATAACATAGCGTTGTTGGTAGATGCAATGCGCCAACGTTTCGACTACCATGGATAGTCTTTCTCAAGGCAAGTTTTACAAACGTTTGCGCATTGCATCTGCCAACAATGATGTGTTATTAACGTTATATCATACATGGCGCATCGATTTTTCGACACACTGCTTACGTCATGCTGTTCGGAAGACACTTTCTCCGAGTCCGTGAATCACATTAAAGTAAGAACTATTTACTTTTTATTTATTTAGCATCGTACAGAATTCTCATGCGTAAATCCCATCCAGTCTCTCTATTCAATTTTATTGATAGCTACGCTCTGACTTTCTGTATTCACTGATATTCATTTTCATCAACTCACAATAAATCTGCAACGTAATTCGAACTTTCTAACATATTTGATCATTCGTTGACAAAACAAATGCATGATCATTAGCGTCATCACTGAATCCATTATTTGGTTTTGATAAATCAAATGAAATCAGCCAGACGTTGCACACTGCAGACAGCTTTCTGATGCCCTACTGTGTGTACCAAACCACTGATCGATGGGCATGTCACTATTTCTCATTTGTTTCAAAACCTGCTAGTTTATTTGCCCCCGCATGGGCTTCGTATTTTTGTGTTTACTTGGTTGACTGTTGATCTTGACGCGAAAACAGTACCCGACCTAGCCTGGAAAAGAAATGACACTTTGCATCTGTTGCCTAGTGGTATGTCCCTCGGGCGAATCGCATTTATCAACTCGCTCCAGACATGCATTTGTTCCATGCAAGTTGTCTTTTTAGCTTGGATCATACAATTCTGCTTCTTGTACGTACCAAACAATCGCCGTAACACTTTAACGGAACTACCAAGTTGTTTCCGACCAAGCGTGTTACTTTTGGTAACCAAACTTATCTCAGAGCATTTTCCATAAGCAGTAACTTTTTTCCATTAAAACAGATAACACTCGGTCGATTAGATTTTGGACTTTGATACCGAGCCTCGTGTACTGATCGATTGTAAACGGAAGGCTGCAAGAAATTAAATGTACATGTGGCTAGCCACTACCTTTCTTTATTCATTATTCTCAAGACAGGAGAGCAATGTTTCTGCAATCGAGTGACAGATAAAAAAACTACCAGGCGTCAAAAAACGTTCGCCACAGATGGGAATATAGTTAAATTTACCAGATCAAGTATTGAATAGTGCAGCTCGGTAGTGGGATAGCGTACAATCAACGTGGAATAAACATACTTTATTCCTAGGTTGGAAAATAGACCGAGAAGTTCACGTGTACTTCAAACAGTGATCTCAATGAAGGTGGGGGAAATGATTTCAGGTTTACGGAAATCCGGTTACAAAGAATATGGTGATTGTATTCCAGATATTAGGGGCAGATTAGGAAAGAGCCTTCATTGAAGGCTAAGCAATGAAATCACGTTGAAAGATGCGGAGATCTATAGGTGTGACGGAGAGAAAAGGTGGTCAGACGGGGACAGCAAAAGTGGGAGGGGGTTGGGCTAAATGTGTGCCAGGGAGAGGACAGGTTCACATGCAAACATGTATACAAATTAGATCGTAAAGAGACGACGAGCGAAGAAAACGTGGCCGCAAAATTGGCATAGATAAGTGCGGAAACGTGGCGTTATCTCCAAGTAAGGAAGAGACATGTGAATAAGACACCGCAAAGGGGGCTAAGTACTAACAAGCAATTTGCAAACAAACGCAAATTGTGTATTGAAATGAGAGCAAATGAGTGACGCAGGCGTACACAAAGAACGGCGTGTATGACCTTTCAAGGGTGACATAAACACAAAATGAGTTAGGGTGATTAGATCGCATGGAAAAAACGTCTCATGTCTGTCGTCCAATCCATTTGGAGAAAGTTTTACTTTGTCTAAGTGGTTTTAAAAAATGGCCGCTTTCGTAGCTCAAAATGCTGGATTATTTGCCTTCAGATTTGTCCCATTTTGTCAAGATTCCCTGACCGGTTTACGTGATACCTTGAAAAAGAGCTTTGCTGTCTCGCAGTTGCAACAACCAACCAATGGGGGCCACAACGACTGGCACTGTCACGAAAGTAGTGCGTTAATTGTTTTAATCTCAGTCATACTTTGTCATGAATTGCACGCCATAATTTGGTTTCCGGTTGCCGAACTCACGCAACTAGCTCGAACAGAGTCAATCCTAATAGGTGCTTCATTTTCGAGTGCGCACTCCAATACCACTTTTTATGTAATGGGCAAATATTTTGCCATAATCTGAAACCGATTTTCTAGCACGCGAACGAGCGTGTGAACGCTTTTTTGCTAGACCCGCATTTGTTCGTGATAGTAATTGGTTGCTAATGCATATTGGACAAGACACCACTTGCAGAAGAATCATCGTCCATTTAATAGAGCACCAAATCAGTCTTTCAGCTTCATTACAAGAGTTATCATCGACATGTTCTAAAAGCAGGCTGCAGTTTCTCCTTATGGGCGTTTGGCATTTGGTTCTTTATTAGAATATTTGCACATAATTAGTGCATCAATCTGATCACAGATCGCTTTCTATCGTAGTCATGACGAGTTAAGAAAACAATAGGCAACAAAAGAGGAAAGCGTTCATCACAGGTGCTGGCTGATCCACTCTGCATCCCTACGTATTTGGCTATTCATTGGAATCCGTGTTTCCTCGATCGACGTAAGGTACCTTAATCTGATCTTTTGACTAAACGGGTTAACCTGCAAGGCAGGAGGACGGTCTGAGGGTCAAGTATCCTAGTGGGAACCGGCGATCGATTGATAATTCGCACGTCCTTCGGATGGATTGCCTAGTACATCCCGCTTCAACAGACGCCGGCGATCATACGGCCGTAGGTTTCGTGCGCCACCCGTGTTTGGTCTAACCAACTCCCTTGGACTGATTACCAGAGGCCAGTCAACGAGGTTGAAGGCTCGGCATTCGTCTTCATCCTATCGCGTTAACAGGAAAACCTCAGCACCAGAATGCAACACATAGACTTTCCCAAACAGAGACTAGTTGGGGCACCTGTGTAATTTGGGCACTTTTTGTTAGGCTTTCGGGCCGAGTAGCCCACTCGGAGTCTGAAACAACCCAACCCCCGGATCATGTTGATGCACTTGGAGGCGGTCTAACACGGCATAAGGAACACGTGACAAGTAACGTTTTCTATCAGAATACATACATGGATTAGTTCTAGGCACCGAATGCCAGCCTAAAAACTGTACTTAAAATTTTAATTAACTAAATGAAATATGAGTCAACGATCACGGCAAGACGAGAAAAAATAAAAACGAACGGACGAGGAAATTGTGGGTGATCCGCAACCTACGCGTTTCATCGGTTGTGTCGGTTAAAATATGAATATTTGAGTTGCATATCATCGTATTCGTTGTCATATCCTACGTTGTTCTCTTTTGAATCCCGGTTTACTGCTTGCACTGATCCCGTCTTCACACATACTTGTAAACTCCAGCCAATTGTCTTCAGCTTAGTAACCATCGAACTGTAGGACCGATTACTGGATACTGCCAACCTCTTGCTATTTTACCATAGCGAGACACTTCATGAGCACTTCGGCTTCATGGTTTCATGAGAAAAATTCAAATTGGTGGACAAGTTTGTTTTCAGTGATTTAGTACTTGCACCATTACGTCATAAGTTACCAGGAAATGTTTAGAGAATTGGGTAAGTCGAAGGAATTAATGTTGTGAAAACGATTGGTGGGTTTGCGTGACTGAAATCCACTCATCCAATAAATGGCCCTCCATTCAAGACAGATACACATCTGCTCTTCAATGATTTAATGCCTGCCTGAGGAAATAGGTAAGGGATTTTTTAGGCCTTCTGCATACCGCCTTGTGCACGAACAATATCGTAGTTCCTGCTGCTGAGTGAGTCTAAAATTTCATGCTGATCACAAATAAAATGAATGAGAAATCGTAAGAGCATTGATTACAAACGGACGATCGACTGCTTTATGTCCTGGGCAGAAAAGTGTCATGTTCGAAGCTTTCGTCTTAAACAGGTTACCTGCAGAGTAGTCACTCGTTCGTCCCAGATCGGGAGCGATGAATACGTGCTGCCCAGGTTTCCCCTTAGGATGAAACAGCTTTATAGTGCTTTCATGGTTTTTGAAATGAAGTAAGTTCATAAAAACTAAGGATATTTTATCCTTATAGCAAGTTCCCAAATCTATGATACTTCACTTGATTACTCTTAATAAGACGTTAGCGTTTCCGATTTCCTATATATATTCTTTAAAAAGATCAGCCAGTACCGCTGCAATCTAACACGAATTCGAAGAGCATAGTCATCGGTTGTAGGATGGTGATTTTGCTACAGAAATTATCGTGTTGGGTTTCAGTTTTTTATGCCCATCTTACATTCCAGCTGTCAAAAATGCCACTTCACTTCGTCCCAGTGTATGGGCCGCCGTGCAATTTACCTGGGAGAAATTCAAAAGATTAATGGGTTCTGGGGGACCCCCATTATGAACATAAGTGATCACGTGAATCTGCTGTAAATTACCTAATCTTTTGAAAGTTTGGGTAGGAAAGTTACGCTCTATTGTACCAGGAGATTGGAGATGACGGTGAAAATTGGTTAAAATGCTATTAAGGACTAGATGAGGAATTCACACGAAAATCATTAGATGATAACTGGAATCACAGGTATTTCGGTGTCCAATCTGCATTCTCGGATTCTTCTTATCTTTTTTGAGGGTCAAACAGCATGGAAGCGAATGGACGTTCACTGTGTAAGGACGGACTCCTCAGTCCCTTCGTGTAGAACGCTAATTTATTCTAGATAGAATACAAACCCTTTAAAGTTATGCCATTCTGGCGGTGGATAAGATGGCCCAGTAGAACACTACAGTTCAGAGGAAGCGATGAATTTGATTTAACAGATTCAGGGTTTTGTTCAACCGTGCGACCTGATAAATAACATCCAGGCAGAACTGACTCACCCTCATGCTCGTCATTTGTCCACGCCCTCAATCCGCTAGACAGATGGCTGGAAATGACGTTCCGCGTCACCGTCATCTCCGGTGACTCGTGTCCGGATAATGGAACAGATTTGCCATTCAGAACCGCTATCGCCTCTGCTGCCTCAAACAGCAGACCAAAGCGATTACACCAGTGGACAAACAGACATTATTACAAACATGATGAACGGGTGCCTCGGACACCAACAGCGATACATTTGACATGAAAAATGCAGCCGATATGATTGAGATTATCACATAATGCGACAATACCATGAACGACGTTAAAATTTGTTTCCATGCCTCGATTGGAATGGGCAAAAACGAAAATTTCACAGACATAATCGGGTTAATCATGCGATCCAAGTCGGATTGGGAACAATTGTCCCACAGCGCGATTCTGTTTGCTTTGGAAACAGGAGTTTCTGATGCTCATAAAACCTTGTCACGTCCACCGTACAAAGGAGGACTTATATCTTCGTCGCACGTGATAATTTAAAACTTAGAACAGTGTAAGCCGCCACAGTCCCTTTAGAGGAACGCGTAAAGGATACTGAAAACCTCTCTCTTCCGCTGCACGTTTCGCTTTAGCCAATACAACCTGACAGATAATTATTTGATTAAATGGATTATAGCGATTGAACCGAAGGGTAGTTCAGACGAAGTTGAATTACACATCTAGGTGCCGACATATAAATCATGCGTCAAATTTGACAAACCCAATGTTTTAGCTTCCATCGTATGGCACGCACTGAAAGTGTTACCAGATTGTCTCTGCCGCCAAACCAATCACAAGCGAGTAAGATGACCTTGATCTAGTAGCCTTAGGTCTTCATCTAGCGGTTGCTCACCACCGTTTAATGGGCTGAGATTGTGATTTTAGGATCAGTGTGCTCGGTTGGAATGAACGATGTATGCCGGAAACGCTTGAATCATGTATTAACTGTTCGACCCGGTAATGTAAAGCAATAATGCAGTATGAATTTGGACAACAGGTCATGCTCGTAACTGCTAAGACAGCTCCAGACTGATAAATGACAGTCTGCATCAGCTAAACGATATTCAGAGGTAGCTAAGCGGTAGTAAATAGCGTAGAAGAATTCTTCCTGATTGCTCGTTCTTAGAGCAATCTGTGTTGTATATTGTTACCGGACGGAAGCTTAAGGAGAACGAAAATTTTGGTTACGTTCAACAGTAAAGCACTGCGAATTTCCTTCACTAATCGAGACTAACGAGAACCACGAAGATTGGGGAAAAGATTTACTATAGTATAGTGTGGTGTGGCCTACCTGAACCGAGTACAGTTCTTTCGTCTTGTCCCCTAATCCCGTAGACGTCTTCTGCCTAGAACTGAGCGAAGAAAAACAAACCCCGGTGCTTGCTTTGGATTACAAATGGGTGCTGATTTATGCTAATCGCATTTCAGAAGCACCAAGCGTTAATCACAAGAGTCGTTTGTTAATGCGCAAACTGGTGACAACTGAGTATATCGTGTAACAGAACGCATTTCCACCAATCTGATCCTCAGTGAGGAGCGGGGGTGTAGGTCTCTTTTCTTTCAATGTGGACGCTTGGATTAATTAAACAAACTCCAAACTTCGACCAGATGCGTCTAACAGGACCAAATTAATCTTGTAATACACAATGAGGACGACTCGAAAATGAAATGACTGATCAGAGTTCTATAAGAAAGACTGAGAAGATGAACATTGCTTAGGTTCTATTCCCTCAATGTTCTCACCACCAATTGGAATTTAGAAATGTTCGTCCCTTTGCACGCCGATTTGACCGAGAACCTTCACTCATGGGCCTGATCCTGATTAGCACACTTCACCTTAAATCATTTGCTTAGCCAAGTAGAATGGAGATCCTGTTCGAGACGCGACCAAAATTTTAAATAATTCAATTTCACAGATTTAGCCAATCCCGGTTGGGTTTGAACGCGGCGGCGCAACCTTGAATGAGCCGTAGATTTTGCTGTCTGATTTGTGTGCTGAAAGCAAGCAAAGTCCGGGTCTATGCAAGGTCATGTTTGGGATGTGAGTTCTAGGATTTCCGTTCTGCTCCAATGTCAGAGCGTTTCCTTTTTAATAGGGTAATCTGTAGATGCCTGAGTGTCAACACTGGAAACGGCAAATGCAGTCGGATTTGGCTAATCGAATAACGCAACATATCCCATTGTCGTTATCTAGGGCACGAGGAGACCAGCTTCGCATTAATGATACCATCAAAACTGTCTAAGCTTTAAGCCATTGATTACACAATGTCTCACAGAAAACAAGCGTCGCGTCTTTTGGAGTGAGAATTCCGCGGTCATCCTTTGCGCAAACAACAGACGATTACTCAGCATTGCGAAAGAACTGGTCACTCGTGATCTAATTTCTAATCTTTGTGAGGAACGTGATATTTTGTTTTATCTATCTCAACAACCGCTTCACTCATTCTTCACTGGAAGTTTGTTTTATATAGTTATAAAAATAGCTACCTTAGAAATTTAGGAAGCACTTTGTGAACATGCATCGAAGTAGTCCTGGATACATAATAAGAAAGAATACTTTTTTCCCTCTGTGTTCCCATTCGGACAGGGAAGAAAGTTTCCGATTTTAAATGTCAAAGTCCTTTGTTTGTTTTTAAATTTTGAACCTACTCCGTGCAACACTGGAAAAGATGGGCGTTATGAATGCGTTCGTTGGAATGACTTAATTCTGCCCCTCCGGTTTGTATCAGGGTGGATTCACAAAACATCCAAAAGACAAAATAACTTTGGGCTACCGTTGGCTCACTGAGTAAGTCTACTGGGTTACTTGCCCCGGGTGGCGTTGACGCCAGGTTACGAAATTGTTGCAGACAAAAGACATTCTCGTTTTGGGCGAAATCGAGGTAGCAATTCAGACAAAAGTCCCCAAACACTCCTGTACGGATCACCACAACACTCAGATTGTTCGGTCCCAGAAATCGCAAACATTCGTGTACATAATAAATCTACTTGTTCACTTTCTTTTATGCTTCTTCAACTTCCATAACTGTTCCTCCTAATTCTTATTCGACATTTACTTGTTCGTCTACCTCTAACTGTTCAATTTTTCTGCACGCACTTATTCCGTTTCAAACTCTTCGTGTTATGCTCCTTAGTTTTTTTCTATTTCTTCTTCTTCTTGTCGTGTATCTTCCGCCGCTTCTACTTTATGCTGTAATTCCTCTTCTCTGTCCTTCATTATTCTATTTCTTCTTCTTTTTCATTTTCTACATATTCTTCTACTTCCTGTTCCAATTGTTGTTGCTCTAATTCTAATTCGTCTTCTACTTCTTCGACTTTATTCCATTCTTCATCTACTTTATCGCCATTGTCTTCTTGTATTTCTTACAACTTTCTCCTACCTCATCATTAGATTCACTGTTGTCTTCTTCATATTTTTTCTACCTCTGCAGTTGCATCATATTGCTCAAATTCTTATAAACCTTCCACATCATTTTCTACTACCATCTAGCGTTTAACTTCTTCGAACATTACCTTCGGTTGTTCACAACTACCATCCACAAATTCCTCCTCTTACACCAGAGCGTCAACATCCTATTAATCTACATCAAACTCGCTGGAGTCGTCATGAATTGCTATTATTTATTTGTCGAATTCTGCTGACATTTAAACAATATCATCAGCATCACGAATTTCATTATCAACATCATCAACTTTATCATCGAAATCACCACTATCATCATCGCCATCATCATCATCGACATCTTCATCATCATCATCATCACCCTCTTCATTATCATACTCATCATCTTCTTCATCATCCTCATCATCATGGTCATCTTCCTCTTCATCGTCATCTTCATCATCGTCGCCAGCATCGTTAGCTCCTCCTTCTTCTCCTGCTACTGCTCCTGCTTCTCCTATTCCTCTGTTTCATTTTCACATTTTGCTTCTCCAATTTCCTCTACTTTCATTTCTGCCTCTTCCTTCTACCACATCTTCACAGATTTCTTTCACATCCCTTTATTATTTCACTTCTACTTGTTCTTATCAGGAGCAAATGGCGTAAGGATTTTATCGAAAAATCGTTGCCTCATGTAAAACTTGCCTTGAGAAAGACTAATCACGGCGTTCGAAAAGTTGGCGCATTACGTCTACTTGCACTTTCTCATTTTCTTCTCCGTCTTCTTCCATTTCATTTTCATTCAATAGTTCCTCGCTTTCATTCTATTCTACTCCTAATTCCTTATCGTCTTCGTCTCATTCTTCGCATTTGTACACTTCGTTATCATCTACTACTTATTCTTGCACTTCTAATTCTTCGACTTCTACTATTTACGCTCCTTCTTCTGTTTAATCCCTCCCCCTACTTCTTCTGCCTCTTCATTATCATCTTCGTCCACTTCTTCTATTTCTAAACCTTCTGCTTTTATAAATTCTACCTCTTCATCCTGTTGTCTTGTGTTCTCTTCTGTACACCTTTCCCCGAGCGCAGATTGAATCCTTCCCGGTGGTAACGATCAATAGCTGTAAATGAAGATTAGATTCATCAGCCTTTGCCACCTTGAACGGCAGTCTCAGGGCTCCATGTCTTTTGTTATTTTTTCAGCATGTAATACCAGGATTTTGTTTTACTAGTAATTCGTTCCGTTAGTCTCTCTTCTAGCATCTGGTGTATAACACTCTGCCATCTCCGCAATGCACTCATTGAAGCACTTCTTCTCTTGAGCTTCTCGCATGCATCCGGCGAATTTCTGACACATAGCTTCTCTAACTTCGAGTTTGTTTCCGATATCATTTCTATGTTCTCAACACCGAGAAGCTTCGGATAATTCGAAGTTAATATTTTCGTATCCCAAGTAGTTTCTTTCATTCTTTTATCGTTTGCTAGTGATTACCAGAAATCCAATCGTATTCACAAAGACTTTAAATCTTTGGAAAATCCAATCCACTCGACGGAACAGAGGAGATAAAACACTGACCTTATCTGCAAGCGATCATAGCCCTGCAATGAGTTTGGGTTGTTTTCGCTTTGGGGTTATCGACCATGTGGTCACAAATGTGTCGCATCAATGCGATCGTCGCTGATTGGCGGGACCAGCGTGCGTGAAAAAACAAACAAACGAAAAGACGGTTCCTTTTGAAACTCAACAACTCAAAAGGGAAATTTAAGCAATAAAAGACAGTTTTGCATTGCTCATTCTGTGTCCCAGTCGGATTCGGGATACAAATATTTTGATGTACACTGTTGAGCTAACTCGATCAAACTGAAGATTTCAGTTTTTGAGCTGGATTATTGATTATTGATTATTGATTGACAGGAGGAAAACTTTATTTTTGTTCAAAATCCCAGGATCCATTCTTAAGTTTCAGACACAAAACCACCTAATGGTCACAAATTATCTAGTGGAGTACCAGTAGCTTAGGGTTGAATTTGAATTATGTTCCTGTCACTTGCAAACGGACGATAGCCTTCAACCTTAACTGCAATGTTTGGCACATTCTTATAGTACGGTCCCATAGCGTGAGATGATGTTACACATAGAAGAGATCAGTCACAATGCATACTGTTAGTCAGCTTATTCGTTTCGATCTCGTACCGTATTTATCGATACATTTCACGCGTGAACTCGTGGGCAACAGCTGACTGTAGCCCCGTGCACCCGAATTTCCCTGATTAGATAGACCTTGCTGGGCTACCGTGTGACGTTTGTTAGTAGGACATTGCGGGGTTGTCCCAGCTGATATCAAGTTTGCACTAAGACGTTAAAAGCACTGCGTGCTCCCTTTCAGTGAACACGACAATCAGAATAGAATGCAATTTAGCTCCAATGCCTATCCCAAGTGACTAGAAAGGCCTAACAATGTCTAATGTTTGCAGAGAGTTGGGGAGGAATGATGGAAGTCGAAATTTTTATATTTTAATCGTTTATCTTTTACTTTATTTTTGATGAAATAGCAGTGTATATTATTTTCAGATCGCTGGCTGTTGCCAGCAGGTATGTTGACTGCTGATAGGATGATTCGAACCAGTGGCCTTTACGTCCAAAATACACGGCCTTATGCGCTGAACCACCGTCGATGACCGATCAAATTTGAGTAAATAATGCGTATATTACTAAGCTTTTCGACAACGTGCCACCTTTCGAAAGCGATTTGTATTGAATAGTCAACTATTTGGGGCATATTAATTGGAACCGCGTGAAAGACGTATTACAACAATTGAGTGTCTTGCAAAGTACACTGAGCAGCATTCCATAGTCTTCTCTAAAACGATGGAATAACAAATATATGCATTATTGATCGGTAGACCATTTGATTTGGAATCAAAATTTAGTCGACACGAAATAAATAATTCGTTCTCTACATTTTTTCCTGTTTATTAAATTCTCCCTACTTTTTCCATCAAATCAAATTAGCAGGCAGTTTCCATCCCACTGATTTGTCAAAGAAACTACGTACCAGCTAACAAAAACACTTCATTCTATCTCGCGGACTCGGGAGGAGGGCTCACAGACTGATCCACATAGTGGATTACAAATCATGGATATTTGACGAGCAGTCTTTCTTTGGCGGCAATTTCGGACAAGCTTTTTTGTTGTTGAATTGTTGCCAGGCTGAAGACGAAGTGCTGTTTCGGGGCGCACATGAGAAATGAGTAGTTCGTGTTGACTGACATAATGGACAGCTGATTCGCGAACATCTGTTTCCCGTAAAAGCAGTTTACTGCACATCATTTTGGGGTTGATTAAATTCCAAACCACGTAATTTTTACTGCTGTACTAGATATCATCATTTTTTTATGATAACAAGAGAACAGATGTAACCGGTTTCCAATTAACCCAAAAGAAACGATCGTGATGAAGTGAATTCTACAATCCGGTTGAGTAGCACGTGAATATGTTGTACAATAAATCGATAATTTATTTCCTGGTCTAAAAATCAAGCAGTTCTAGCAAATTTTACCGGTTCCGCGAAATGTGTCAAATGGCGTGCTAGTGAGGCTTTTTCGGAGTTAACTTATCGCGAGAAATTGTTCCGACAGTCAAGTCTTTGCATACTGCACAATTAAAACAAACATTTATGTCACAGAATAGTGAGCGAAGTCACGTGAAAACATCAAAACTAAGATGGAGATAAACAGACCTTGAACAAAATAAAATAGTAAATCGAAACAGTAAGGTTTATTCTGAAAAAATTGGTTTCTAATACTTGTTTACTTTTGTTCCGGTTCCATACACGATGGACGTCACGGTTCATTGCGAATGGTTGACTGTTGCTAACAGCTCTTCGCGTATTTCATACAGGTCTTGCACCAATTTCTGAGATACTATTCAAAAGTGAACGTATCAGAAATAGAAGCCACCTTGTCCAGCCCTGACTGTTGTCCACTCAACGAAAACTGAGCGTTCTGGATACAAAACTGCCTCCTGTAATGAATTTTTTATTGCAAATTTCTCCCAATGGAATGCGTGTAACAGATGGCTGATATTGAAAAAAACTTTAAATTCTTGTCGCCAATGAAGCTGTAAAGAAATTGGAGAACCTCCAATTAACTCCCATCTGTACAACTTCGTAATTCATTGTTGGCCGGAATAGGCAGAGCTGCAATGCGCGGATGTATTATTGATTAAAACACAGGGAACATCAAAGCAGGAAAAATTTCTCCGTTTTGACATGGATACGCGGTACTTCACAGGGATCGGTGTAATCGACATTATCGTCATGCCAATTTTAACATCGATTGGTGTATGGAATCCAAAGTCGCATTCCTTCTTACTCCCGGATTTTCATTTCATCTTTACGGCCCATACTTACCGTCTGTTGATTAACTATTTACAATCTGCACTGTTTAATCCCCGGGTTGAATTGTGCCTAACGCTAACTCAGTATTGAACAACCCACTCTGTGTCGGGTCCACAAGTCAATGATCGAAACATTTAAATCGCCGGTACTCTACCGAATATGACAATTCATGAGAATTATATCATTTTAATTTCAACCTTATACAAATTGGTCGATTAACAAATTGTAATGCCCGACCACCCTGACTGGCGCTCACTTATCTGGTCGTGTGTAGATTTATTCGCGTTATTGCAGCCAACTTGATGGCTATGCAAGTTTGCTTTTTGTTCTTGCCTGATATGGGCAGTGATTCTAAATTGCATCGATTTTGAACTACGTTCCGATTTCGTGCATTGTTTACTACTAATTCATAAACAACCGTACTTGAAGACAGTTGAATTATTGGGGTCGTCCGCGAGAAAGGACCACGAGGCAATCTTTGTATGAATCGCCTACCAAAAATCAACTCAATCTTTTCGATCAATCCAAACATGAAATTGCCATAAAAACTACAAAGTTTCACTTTAAAAATGATGGATATTCTTTTGTATGCTGACTTATTAATAAAATGAACACCGACGGTTTGTCGTCGATCAGTGGGTGAAAATAGGATATACAAATGAATGATGTTTGCAATACATCAAAGTGAAGCAAGGTAGATTTCAGGATGACCTTGAAATGAGCTTCTTCTAGGTGAGAGAGAATTTGTCGGTGTGTTCAACACTGGAAATTTCACTTTTTGGAGTGGAAAATAAATAGACTGTTTGGATCATTTGTTTGAGGATGATGTATTTAACTAAAGTTGCAATAAGATTAAAAGGATAGCAAAACAAAACGATACTTTTGTGTGTGATTGCTAACGTAAATTTTATCCACAACGCAGATTATCCGAGTTCCGGGTGCCTGTCACTCACTGCAAACTGTAATGTAACAAGAAAAGGTTGCCTATCATTAAATGGTCAGCTGTTTGGTACATCACAGTCGAATTCGAACTTCCCCTTTCCGTCTTGATTATTACATCTCTCCCGAGAATGCGCAAAGTCCACAGTCATAGGGCAACATTTATTTGGTAACCTCTTCCGATGGGATCATAGTGTCATTCTGTCGGCTCATATCAGTTTCATTAGGCGCTAGGTAAATCTTCGGTTTTCAGAAATGGACTGTGATGCGCCGATTTCCCCGGAACACGCCGACCGCCTCGGATGGTGTGTGTAGGATGATGCAGATAGGACCGTCGTTTCTAGAACTGTCGTCCTCTTACAAACGGATGCATGGTGGAGCAAAACTCGACGTTTTGTTGTATAGCTTAAATCCTACAAAACAAAGCCCCGGTTACGTGGTCGGAATATCCTCCTGGAATGCGGAAATCCTTCTAATCGATTCCAATTAACTGTTTCAACATTCTGGAGCGCGAAATATAGTTACTGTCAGTTTGCTTTATTTCAGTCAAATAAACTCAGTCTGGGATGTAACGCGTGCGGAAAGTTGCTTAGCCACATTGCTGTCGAAATTGCGTGACTGTAGCCAATTTCATCAGCATAATGTCGAAGGAGTCACATTGCACAAGCAATCAAGATTTCCGTTTCTCCGCCCATTGTTCTGTCCAAACGTAGTTTTTCAATATTCTACCTCTTGGTTATGGTGATCGTGATAAGCATGGATTAAATATGATCGCTCACAAATCGGAAAACGTTTCAAGGTCAAAGTAAACCAAGTGCATCTTCTGCTGTCACTCAAATGTCAAATTACAATTATCTGTTCAGATTTCTGTCACATCAGTAGTCCATTTTGAACAAACGAACGACTTGCATAAAAATTTCTGCCGAGCATTTCTTTTCAGCCCATCGTTTCCTACCCGCTAATTTATTTGCCGCGAACGTTCTGGCTGTTCCCTTTCGAAAAAGCTAGCCACGCCCGCGCGCACACACACACACAAACACGGGCAACAAATTAAGTGAATAAATTTATTGCTTTGCAGATCCGAGTAATTTATTTGTTACCCAAGAATAACATTTCTTAAATTTTATATCTCGTGCATTGTTGTATTTTCGTTCTATATTGTCAAGCATTTTCTTCCAGAAAACCTTATAACGACAACCTGGATGCGACTGTTAGGAAAAAGATGAATCTTCATCTCTGTATTTCCTGTTTTCAATTTATCATTGATCGCCATGTACGATAGCTTTGCGTCTGAATTGGACGATCACATCCCTGTCTAAGCAGAGACATTCCCCAGATGAATTTTACCAAAACCCGTCTTAAAGCGATTCCAAAGGCAAAATGTCACCGCCGTAGACTACTCCGAGAAGCACTTGATGGTTCATTTATCAGATTGGTTTATTTGGAAAATCCATTTGAGATGGTTTTAGGTATCGGTAACTGAGAATCAAACTGGCGAGCACCCACCCTTCTTCCGGCGCTATTTCTTCTTCATTTGAAACCTCAAATTGCCAGGTACACAGAGCTCGTTGACACCGTACCACGCAGTGACCGTGGTGAGCTGATAAAAATCCTCACAGTCTACAATCGCAACCGTTATCGAAAGGCTAGAATTTTCTTTAACTCCGTGTGATTTTGGACGACGAACATGGCAAGTGAAACAACAGTTCAGTTGGTGCAGTCGTTATTTGCAATATTTTAGTATTTGGAAATTCCATGCCTATTTTCAAATAAATCATTCGGCATTGTTCACCTCAAACAAGTTGACAAAAGCTATGAATTGAATGCAAAGCTGCAAATTTGGTCGTACTAGGAACCATTGGCCGTGCAAATGGAGTTGTGTCCGCACTGTGAGTTAGACATCATGGCCAATAATCTATCAAATGAATTAGTCAAAACTGGAAGTCAATGCCTATCCTGCTACCGCGAGGTTTCAGTTACTATTGACCTGTTTGATTGCTGTCGTTGCTTCGAGGGATTCCCTCTTCTGGTGTCTAAAAGTCTGTAGGCTGAGAAATGGAACAATTCACCTGGACTCCATATGCTGTAGGTCAGACCCGTTATCATGCTTGGCTCCTAATTATTCGTCCCGAGTTGGCAATCCAATTCAGACGTGGTGAGCGGACACTGTTGATGATTACTAACAAGAATGGTACAGCCAATCACAGCTTCTACGGTTTCCAGTGTCGAAACATTAGAAGCGTCACTTTTTCAGAGTGGCGAATTAGCCAATAATTTTCCAGATACGGCATTCTACTTGCACCTCGCAACCAGTCATATCGCAACTTCGTACACGAGAATCTCATGAGCGACTGTGTCCGGTTCTGCCCGACAAAGACAGGTTACATATTCTCGATTCATTCTCCCTTAAACAGTTGACTGAGTGGTAGAATTTCACTTTCAGTTCTGTAGAATGCATTCGAGATACATAGCGTTTTTGGCACCCCTGGTGGGACCGAGTTATCGGAAAAGTCTCGAATGGTGATCAAATGATACGGTGTAGTTTTTATGGTCATGTGAATTGGCCTGCCCTGCGTACAGTGTGGAACCGACGTGTGGTCTCGGTGTATCGATTGTGTGCTTTAGTACGCAATAAAGAACAATGTGGTCGGTGTTGTTTCGTCAGATGAAGGAGTACAGTAGGCAGTTTGTATGCCTCCATGTTGGATTTGATTGTGTGCGAATGTGGATACCAACTGATAGGCTTGTTGGACTTCCGTTCAATTCGGTCGCTATTTTGTTTTTTTTTCATTTCAGGTTGTGACGCGTGTGAACCCTATTGCAAAGCACTCCCCGGAATGCATAATTCAATGTCTAAAAAGATGCCGAAAATTTTTCTCACCTCACGGGATTACGAAAGTCTGCGGAACGTTTTTGAAGATAAATTGATTTGATGCCTTTATTCATGAAACCCAGTAGATTTTGTACCCCATTTATCATCTTGCAAAATGTAACTCGACACAAAGTGTCGAAAAACAAATAGTCGTTGAAGTTTGACACATCGGTTCAGGTTTCTGGGAAACTCTGCCTTGATCAACCAAAGTCATTTGTAATGGTAGAGACTCTCAAGGTTGATTAAGTGCAAATTGTCTGTTTCGTGGCAAACTAAATGCGCGGAAAACCAGAAAGTCACATGAAACAGCATACTCGATTTAAATGTTTTTGAAACTGAGTTCCAGAGTGCCATGGAACAGCGATTCCAAAAATGGAACTTTGAAATATCGCGTGATTCTGTCCGATAAGATTTGTTCACCATGGGATCCCTGTGCCAAGTGTCTTTTATTGCTCTTGCGCTTGCACAAATTTGTTCCCTAAATTTGACAATAGTATGTGGAATGTCAGAGAGTAATTAGCGGAAGAAGTTTCTTTTACGGCAGAAATGTTCGCTAGCAACAAACATACCTATGGATTGCATAGTTTAGCCAAAATTATGACGTTTTGAGTAAATGAATTTTCTTGGAATTTTTATCGCCATTTGAATACTAGATTGACTGTCCTCGACCAGCTACATTCCTCAATGTTATCCACGCTCTTGGTAAGCACCGTATTTCTTCATCAAATTGACAGAAAATAACGAAACCAATCAGATCGATAATCCGTGACAGCCAATCAGAATCGGTCTGCAAAAAGAAATACAATCATATTGGATCGATTAGTTGATGCAAATGGTCAGAAGTTTTCTTACATAGAAGGGCGTCGGAATTTCCAACCCAATTAAGCATATCCGATTTTGATGAATATTTTCTCGGACAGTTGGTGACAAATCGTGTTCTCGATTCAAAAAGAACGACCGGCAAGCTGTGCAAATGCATCAACTTGGAGGAAAATTGTGCCAAACAAAGCCAGCGGAAGGAGTACGAATCTTAAAAATGTTTTAAATTTTGTTCTGCCAACTGCAGGGCAAATGTCTTTGGAAGTAGAATTTCGCCGACAAAAGACTTCTCACAAACTGTACATGCGAAACAAATTCATCAGAGAGGACACATGTGGCTCAATGTTTTGGTCATCTTTGCTCCATGTGCAGTCATAGGAATGGACCGGCTTTAGTCGACCGGCCAGATGGTCGTGGGTTCGAACCCTCCCACCGCCGGTAAACCCTGTTGTCTGTGAATTGCTGTGCGGCAAAAAGGGATGTATCGTTTTTGTTTTATTACTAAAAGAAAAAGAATACTTTAGAGGGAAAAAATCCGAGAAGCCAGCTGGCAATCTGCTCACGGACATTGCCAAGTTCTTGCCCAAATGTACATACCCGTGGCTGATGCACCAGTTACGTGACAACAAAACGTATCAAAATAACGGGAGAACCGAAATCCAGTGCAAACATATATTTTTTCAAGAAAATTCTGCTATTGCCATACAGATCGGCACTGGTGCATTAATAATGGATTTTCCACCGTGGAAAACATTTTCCTCAAATAAGAATGCCCACTGGGATTTGCAAAATATGCAACGCTATTATAAAACGTTAAAAAAGGAGAGTTGTGGTTCACAATTTTCCCCTGCCTTCCACATGAGCACGTTATTCTCCGACCATTTTAGCTTCTAGTTCGCTCGCGGGCCAGAATCTCTGCTCACCACCTGTATTTGGACAATTTATCCAGACGATCAACGTCAACCTAATTCGTTTTTCAGTTCACAATAACTGCGGTCGAACCACGAAACCGTTTGTGCATCAGCCTCAGCCGCTCGGTCAGGCGGACAAAAATTGGCAGTGAGAAGACTACACTAATCGATTACAGTCTAATTTTTGTGACAAATGTCCAATTTTTTGAGTGGAACGAACTCTGATCAAACTCGCTGCACTTTTTTTCAACACAGGTTTCCAGTCACACAAGTCACTTTGAATCCATACGCGACAGTGGGGAATCCAATCCCAATCAATAGTCCTACTTCCTGTAAATCGATTAGCCATTACAATGTACAGATAAACTTGTTTTTTATTCCGATTCTTCTGACCAATTGGAAGTTTCTTTCTCATTCGGAAGCTGAACGGTTTGATTAGTTCCCATGAGGAAAGAATATGGACCGTTGGTTGCAATTTTGCCTGAATTGATAGTCATTGGGCTTTCAAAGACTGTCCGCAAATGATTATTCAGGACTCAGTAATTTGTGAGATAAAACCGGTTTTTCGGACAAAAATTCAAGGTGATACGTAGGCAAATATCTCCCATGCCATAAAGTGCGCATGTAAAGCAAAATGGAAAAATAAATTAAAAAATTTTCCACTCTGTAAATTCAATCGATGCAAAGAATATGGTCCCAAATGTACATAATGGAATATGTTGTTTGTAGAAAAACAGGAAGTGGATAGCTGTGTCACGTGATCTAAAAAGAGGTAGGAACCTAGGATTAGAGACGAATAGCTGCGCCAATGATTCCGGGGATTATTGCACCATGGGGACTGCTTCAAATGTTACGTTTTTGCCCCGTGGTAATAACCACTAACCACTAAGAAACAGGTACCGTTCGAATGAAAATATAACAAGTTTATTGGCAAACGAATAAGTTACAACAAATGTGTGCCAGTATTGCGGCAAACTTATTAATAATAGTGGCTATTTGCTGGCTTGTTATTTTCCTTCTATCGTTCCACGAACCAGAGCAAACGAGGTTCAGGGAGATCGTGGCCACGGATCGAGTAACAAAATGGCCGTCGATGGACGGCATCTAACCCACAACGTACATAAACATAGAGGCTACTATTTTAACGGCTCAACTGTCATCAGGCAGCCAGATACAGGGGAACCGCGGCCAGTTACGTGTTGCGGAACTGGGCGGTGAATGGTTTGGGAGGAGTGGAGTTCAGACCCAGTTTTTTCGGTGTCAGTGATAACATTTTGCCAACCTTAGTGACTATATATGTACGTATGGACATGTTATTTGGGAACTGCCTCCATACCAGCAAGAAATTTATTAGCTTACACCTTATCTCTGTATTGTATTTTGATGGACGGTGTGTATAACACCTAATAGGTTGAGTTGGACTGAATTGTCTGTCTTGCCACCGTAACTTTAGACACTGCAATCAACTGACCCTTTTTGATAACGGCCACCAGCGGGCCACGATCAAGTGGTTAACATCTTGGCATCTGGGTGTGAACATTGCGAGTTCGAATCCGGTTACCACTGACCATTTTGGGACTTGATGACCATTTACTGGCTGCAGTTGAGTTCCAGGGATTTGCTGCACTTCTTTAGTGAAATTAAGTGACCGGGTGATGGATTTTGAGTAGCAATAATAGGAGAATAATCCAAATTAATATCAGTATGCTGCCTAGTAGATAGATGGCAAGCCATAGGAGTTTCGAATCACAGCGTCGAACAAAAATAGCCAGTAGGTCTCCGTCCAATCACAGCTTTAGATAGTCGCATTTCATTGGAAAATCCGACTCCGATATTAGTGAATTAATTCATCAGTTGAGCAGTCCAGCGATTGGATATGATGTTTATGGCACGATTATCGAGCAATAGCAAGTTTGCCTTAAAGCACTAAGTCTTTTTTATCGAATTTATCCAAAATGGAACAAGGCACAAGTCGCCAAATATGGGCATTCTATCTGATCTTTTCGACCACGAATACGACTAAAAACAATTTGGAGGAGAGCAAATTTCAAAAATTTAAATGAATGTAGTTGACGGAAGGTCATTAATAGATGCGACTGCCAATGAAATGGAGCAATAGGTGGAGGGAAGTCACGTGGGTTAATGCCAAGAGAGACCGATGCTCAGGATCAACATCTTTTGTGCTGAAAGCGCTGGCCGATGTATGGCTAAAAAGTAGGGCGCTTAAGTGAATGCCGCTAGTTTGCAGTTCGCGTTAGTTGAAACATTTGGTTAAGTCAACTTGATAGCCTAGTGTGGGCCGGTACTTCGAGCTTGAAAAGTCGAATATTTTGCTCCCGCATATGAGGTAACGCAAGACCACAATTGCAACTTAATTGGTTAGAAACCTAGGATAATATGATTTAACTAAACCCTGTGTGAGATTAGCACATAGGTACTGAACAATTTTGACGACTGTTCGGCCAGGGAAGCCAACATTTCATTCATGACATTACAAAAACCTCAAGTAGCATACATGTTGGTCAGTCAAACAATCTGTCCGGTTTCGCCTTCTGTTTCATCCAACAATATCCCGAGCAAGAATGACGAGACCCGACTAAGTAGTACCCAAAGACCATTGAATTTAAACTGATTTGTATCCATGTGTTGAAATTGTTCACTAGTGAAGTTCTTACTTAATTGTGGTACAATTTAAATCGAATTAATATTTGGGCCTAATTAAGTGAAATATAGTACCCAAGCAACAGGAAAACCACGGGGGCAGAGACCTCAGGATCAGCCACGGTAGATTTGATCGGGCAGATTCTTCCATCGATCCACCGTAACCCTCACGTCTATCGCTGATCGACAGGTGGGTTGAAAATTCGATAGGTGTTCATTAATATCAGCACGAAGACAGTCAGTTTGTTATGCGCACAATCACGCAATTGTAAAATTATAACAAATCCCACCGGACGAAGCAATGCACGAACCGTGGGGCGAGAATTCCTTGCCTACATATATCTGGATTTTGTTTCATTTTTCTGAAAATTCCTATTAAAATGCAAAAGGTGCACGGTAACAACAGGGACTAGTACGAAATAACAACGGACATTCCGAACACTAATGGGGCCATCTTGTTTCGAATGTAGCTGAAATGATTACAATGATCGTGACACTAGCTTGTAAGGGATTTCAATGAATTAGTGCTAACATTTTTTGTTGTGGAATATAAAGAATAATCAATAGTAATTTTAAGTGGCAAGAACAATAAACCCATTCTCCGCGAGATCACCCAATCGAAAAAGTAGAAGTTTGACGTATCTTTGAGTATAGCCAGAACCAATTTCGCACAGTGTAACTCTGGAATCGGAAAACTTGATTACTGACATTTGTTGTGCGCTGGAGACAGTAAGTAGTTCTAATATAGCGCTGCCAAACTTCATTAAATATATACTGGGGGATTAACTGTTCGGCCAAACAAATCCCAACCCAAGTGGCTAATAAGGTATAGGGGTAAAAGCCCCGTGCTCTTCCAGTTCGATGAACAATTTACCTTTAGTTTAATCAAGTGCCACACTCCATATTTTTCACGAGCAGTGACTTGTTTGTCGTATATTTTGAGGCGCAAGAAGTCAACTCGTGGTTTCACGAAAAGAAATCCATCTTTTTCGGTTCCGGATTACGGTCGAATTGTTGAGGATGATGTTTTACTATCCGTTTCTCTTACCCCAATCAACTAACAGACTTCGTCTTGTGACATGTACTCGAGACGAAAGACTCGGGGAGACCAAATAATTTTGCAGCAGATCATTGAATTCAAAAAAAGTTGCAGTTCATGCATAACACCTTGAACTGCACGACAAAATGAAACCGGGACCGAAGGTCAACAGGACTATTTATCCATAGTCTTGCCAAAATGTTCCCTAACATGTAGAATGGGCGATTTGCACACCTCTTTCTTCTCATATGCGCCGATTTACTGTACATGCAAACGTGCGGTTTTTCACGGAAGCTGACGGATTATCAGTAGAAATTTGCTCGTGTACAGTCCCTGTCTTTTGTCACACACACACACACACATACACACATACACGCGCACACACATGGGGCTACGCGCACACGAGCACGAACACACGTCCGAATCACCCGAGCATATTCACCTACGCCGTGGAAGAAAAAAACGGCGTTGAAACTCAATCGACTTATACCTTGGTTCGTAGCATGAAGCACTATTACACGGTGTGCTCAAATAGGCTTTGTCAACTTTCGAATTTCCAAGTTTGATAATTCTTATTTGCCTACTCTTCGCTGTCGAACTTTTCCCGGCAAACTTTGGCCTCAGCTATCTGATAATCGACACCACCAAGGTTGCGTAAACTGTGATCTTGGGCTTATTCTGATTTACATATTTACCAAATGTTTCCTGCATTACTTCGGAAATATGTCAAAAATATTTAGAATTGCGAAAGAATATGCCTCTGTTTCACAAGAGTTCCCAAAGGTACATTTGCTCACACGTTGTAGAGCAATGCAATGCACTTTGCAGTACCTGTGCACAAATGTGGGTCACGTTTCAGGCATTTGCAAGCAAGATTTCAACAGATCATTTGAGTGGCAATGCCTAGTAGTTTTCAAACAATTATGAACATTTCTGACATAGTTCCGAAGCAGTTTGAAAAAAGGCATGACTTCAAGTGAAGTGTCAAGAAATGAGCACATAATCTGACCAGTAGATTTTTCAAACCAGTTTCTGGTTACAGCAAATGTAGGAACCGTATCGTCTGGGATAATTGGGTATTTTGGACAGCTGTTGTTAGTATTGTCGGTCAGTGTCTCATACCCATTGGAATCTCCTGATATTTTGGGACGCTCCAACTTACCGTTAAGCCAGGTAGAAATATCGAAATTCTTGGTGCTCCTAATCGTAGAGAAACAATTTTGCATTTTGTTCATCCGTGAGAAAGTGACTAGGAATCTCCGTGGTCACTATCATCGTTAGTCGCACTCAGTTTATTACCAGAATCACAGCTTTTCCGTCTTTTGCATAAGAAACATTTACTCAAAGCAATTCCTCTTTAGGTCTCGAGCGACCCAGGATTGCTCACAGTTTTCGGATGCCTGGAAGAATTGATCGATTTTTTCTAAACTTTGCAGTCTTCCTTGAATTTCGTGCAAACTGGTGGCGAGTTTGCTTTGCACAAGGGAAATTAAACCAGTTCGATCGTTGATTATTTATAATTTCCTCGCAACTTTTGCACCGTTCAACATAATTTATTTGACGATAACGAAACTAGTTGTGTTCTTCTTAAATAATCCCGAAAATTTTGTACCCGGAGCGGCAGGTTCTCATCCCTGTCGCTCTTTTCACTTGCGATCATCGGATGAATAGTGTTGTTCCTTTTCAACTCGCATGTCACCGGGTCGAATTCGCCTTAGCCAACTCCCACCGGGCCTTTCCTCATTTGGCTGCTTTACAGTGACGATGGTCCACCTGAGCATTTGTCACGTGATAAGCAATAGGGAATAACTGACTATTCGTATACTCATTGGGCTACAGTTCCCGTGAATGACAGTTGAGGCATTTTCAAACCAGACAGCAGCCAAGGAAGGACTGAAGGATTCGTCCGCAGCCTCATTTCCCTTTGATGTAGTACAACTCTTTCGCTGGAGTCAACATCAGTATTGCAGCTGGCATTCATCTTCTCTCTAAAAGAGAAATGGAACATCAAGTCTAATAACGCAATGCATTGTTTTATATGAAGTTGACACGAATTTGTGCCTCAGCATATTTTTGTTTGTCTGGTTTCTTCTTCTCCTGCTTGTTCACTGTGACAGAATCACCCAGTATTCGAAAACGTTTCGTCTTCTCCACGAACCCACGGTTTGTTCGAACGCGACCACTCAGGCCCCAGGGATAGGTGAACCCTAAATTTAACTAGGCAGTTTTGTTGCCTTTATTCTACGATTTGTCGTGACCACGACACCGCCAATGTGGTGTAAAACATTCGCACCACGTAGCTGGATGAGGTGTTTAGAATGCGCTCAGCAAGTTCGGACTAGGCTTTGCAACCGGCAGTTGGTAAATCTGCCTGGAGGTGGTACCAACGAATGTTGGCAGTAAGGCTGAACTGTTCACCTACGGCCACAGGACTAGTCATTTTCATTAAGTAAGAAAAATTCAAACTTTTTGCGTTGCATTCCACACGAATCGGTCGAAATGAAGAACTCTTTTTTGTTTTTGAAACTCGACATCTCTTCCGTATGCACGAGTAGCTTGAATGTCTAGGGTTCGAATCTTTCCGCCAATAGTCACATTTTTTCTTCTAGAAATCCCCGCTGGACCTTTGGCCTAAAAATATATTGCTTTGTCGATTTCCTGACAGACGAACTAGGACAGAAATGCGGAGGCTAACAGAACGCTGCTACTACGACGAAGTGATCCCTTCCAGGAATTTTCGTGACGATGTCTACCTCAACATGGATCAAAAAGCGGACTGGGTCAGTTCAATATGTGCGCGCAGCCGGAGAGCGAACTGATTCTCCTAGTTGTCTGCTGGAAATAGATGAAAATGTTTGACGATAAAGACCGCGCAATTCGGACCGCCATGGAACCTAGTTGCATCGAGTAGGTGGACACAAATACCCGAAAAGCGACATCAAATGATCCTCCCTCAAAATAGGACTAGTTCCTAATAGTATGCAAAAACAACACCAAAACTATCCTCAAGATGTTCAAAACGGGACAGCCAGGAGACTATCCTGCAGTTGTGTTCTGTGGAAACAATTTACATTTCACTTCGTCATTAAGAGCATCAAGTTGCTTCATGTCGGATCTGTCTATTTCTGTCGATGGGTGTGAAAAGATCATAAACAATTAGGAAGAAATTCATAGAGATACATGAATGACGGAAATCTTCATTGTTCACCGTGATAATACTAATTACCGATAATGACGGTGCATTTCTGTCATCGAGACGTAATGTTGAAAATGCACCTGTTTCAACACTCCATTCCCGTTCCGTGTGCCCATCTATAAGCATTGCAAAATTCAGTGAAGTAACAGACTGAAATGGAGATTAGCTGAGCAGCTGTTTATGCGTGTACATCACTCTCTGCGTTCAGCGAACTTATTGGTTAAACGAAACAAATCAAGAAGGAGACCGCTGAATAGGAAACTCCTTGTTGCTCGTAACAACGGTCGGTGTTTTCCATAAGGTTCTGATCACCAAGCGAGGTGTGCAGATTGTCAGTTTTTCAGCTCCGGTCGTTACGATATCATCAGAGTGCAACCGAAGTTAGCTGCAGTCCCCTATATCAAGAAACAGCAAGCCTTTAGGCCTAACTGCAGCTATAGTGATCACCTTGAATTGAGATTATTTGACCTTCTGAGTTCTAGTTTCCGCTAACCTGATGGTTTATTTGAAATTTTTTCTCTTTTGAGTTTAGCCTTGTTGCATTCCTTCCTATCTTGCGCATACTTGATAGTTCTTTAGCCTACCTGATATCAGCTTACAGGTTGCCCCCATGTATTGGTTAGACTAGTGCTCCGGTCAACGACTGTTCAGGTTCTGGCCATGGAAAATCTTGGCAGTGTTCGACACTTCAACTTGAACATTTTTCCCAGTTGACAGATACATCCCTAATTTACGAGCACAGGACGATGATGGCATAAGCTTTCGAAGTGCGTTAACAAAAATTCCCACTCAATCGAGTGCTTGTAATTCCATGGCCCGTTTGTTTGCCTCACGTATCCTCCCAAATTGTTTGCATTTGTTGTCATTTCAGTTCTTGATCGTAACCTGAGGGTCTCCGTGCAGTTTATTTGTCCAATCTGTACTCCGACTGTGTCATACCGTTACCATCTCTGTTAAATATCATCAACTCTCTTCTGTGGTCCACTCCTCAATCAACCTTTCTGAGTCCTAGTCATAACTCTGCTGTTCGGGCGGAATTTATTTGAAGACTATGACAATTATCTTCGTCTAACCATTTGTCAGTCACATCTTGTTCAGCTTACCCAGTTCTCGCCATTTTACCCTGCAGAAAAGTTATCTAATCATCTGAACGAAGTTTGTAGAAATTCCGTGTGGTTAGCTCGACCGGAGCATTCGAAACATTCATCCCCTTACTTACTGGAGTTCTCATTGATTATGATCATCCTCTCTGAAATGTGATATTCTCCACTTCTCACCTGGGTGTCATGTCTCCTCGATCATATTATTCGGCACCGCAATGATCCTCGACAGCTCATGCGTCCGTACCTCTTGTGCTACAGTTCCATGAACATTCGCGCCGAACCCGTAATCCACACGCCCAACTGCTTCGTCTCTCTTCCTCTTCCTCTCTCTCTCTCCCTCTCGCTCTCTCTTGGCTAGGTCCACTTCTTTGAGTCCACTTCTTTGGTACTGCTCGATGAGCCCTTCATTGTGCACTGCAGATTGATGTGGCCTGGGCCATTCACGAATTTGAGATATGTTAATATACTTTATTTGATTCCCGTTCTTGATAATGCACTTGGATTACACACACTGTGTTCGCTGGTCAAGACACGTGTGCGGTCAATGAATTCTCAAAAAGTGGAAGGAGTTCCGTGACAGCGTCTGCCGATGCCAAATTGGTCATTGCATTCAGGGTCTGAAGAAGCTTGTCATATAGCGGAGATTTTGCCGAGTATTCTTGTACTTGTACGAAGTTCAAAGTTCCCATCTGTGAAATTTATTCTCCTTCTCTAAGATAGGACTGGTACCAAGGTCATCTATATCACTACTTTATAAAGTTGGATAAAGATCCCCACCCCTCATTGATTGGTGCCTGACAGCTAGCTACCACCACGGGGTCACTGTTTTATCTTTTATTTTTACTTTAATAATGAGATAACAATGTACATCACTTTTCAGGAAGGGGCGCTGCGGCCAGCAGAGAGCTACCAATTGGGGAAGCTGACCGGCGGTGGACGGATTCGAACCCACGACCTTCACGTCCAAATGCCACGAACTTATCCGCTTGGCCACCGCCGGCCAACGTTTAGTTTCCCGATCGCAAGCTGAAATCATAATGTGAATATACGTGCGTACATGCAATGTATATATATATATATATACATTTAATGGTGAGACACATTGATTCGGGGAGTACAAGTATAGGGAAGTTTTGACGACAGACTACCTTGTACGCATACTCGACGCGCGACAATAACCGCAAAACTGGTCGTGTGCTTCCGGGGAAGTTTTGTCCAGTCATTCAGGTACCACTTAGTATCTATGCATATATATATATATATATATACATATGTCGGTCGAATCAAAAATGTCTGTATCCTCTGCAATCTGTTGACTCAGTTTGCACTCCCTGGTCAGCAGGTGGACTGCATGATTTGTGTGCTTTGTGGTCACAACGTTCGTAACCATGACGGTTTGACGTCTTCATTTGGTTTTGCTAGCTTGTTGTCTGCTATCACCATCAACTGAACGGTGGCCCCGATCTGTCACATGCACAGACCAACAGATATACCATGTATGAATGCACGTGCAACACCTAGCACCCTGATCTTGTGTATTCCCTACTCGAACGTACCTCGTGAAATTGTGCGAGCTACGGTGGTTCACGCAGAAGCGGGTAACAAGGCCACAAAAAAAAAATAAACTGAACCGTCATGGACATGAAAGACCCGCATCAAATCAACAAAGTAGTCAATGCAAGTTCATGTGGCTGCCAGTGAACAACACGGCTAAGTAGTCGGCAGACTCGTGTGAGCAGCTGGTCAGGATAGGTGGGGAGGCGGGGAAGCGGTCGACCAGGAGAGCAATGGAAGCGAGCGAGCAAGCAGCAAGTCAGTCAGTCAGTCAGCCAGCCAGCCAAATTGCCAGCCAGTCAGAAGATCTTGCAAACAGACATCCACGTTCCGATTTCGCTTTGCCTCGGTAGCACATAATCGCACATCTGAACTGACCAGCGAACCAATCAGTTGGATTCAGTCAGTTCAAAGCACACATGTATTCGCGCGCCACGAAGCGCACACATGTAACCGCTGCATTGATCGCATTGCCCCAGTCCAATCACGTACAGAATCTGGCAGCATGCCTAACTTTCTTCCGATCCGGAGTCTCGTGTGTGATGAGACTCTGACCATGATGTTTGCGATCGTGTGTTGTCAATGTCGCTACGATTAATATTACTAATATTGCGGATTTCGGTATTCATGTTAACGGGGAGAATGTGGACGGGAACACACAAACATAGGTGAATAGATGTACGCACAACAACAGACATACACAGGCAAGTACGTACGCACATCTACATGCTTACAAGTTGATGGAGTGATAGACAGACAGACAGACCGATAAGCACAGTTCGACAAACATCCGCATTCTTTCTAATTCGAACATCACTTCGACCCGTGAGGCTTGTTGGCGCTGTAGAGAGCTGACGTGAACCGAGGACAATAAAGTACTCGTTTTATTTCGTTGGTGATCCATCCAAGCATTTCATTTTTCGATCATTTTCGACCCCGGGTCCGTTCGGGCAGGCAGTGGATATCGGGAACGAAAGAACGAGTGTACACCTGCACGCGCATAAGCACGCACGCACAAGCGTGCGCGTACACAAACACACACACACTCAACTACATAATTGATTGGCGTATTTGTGTACGTACGTCACAACTAATACACAACCGGATACATCAGCCCCCACGCAAACGAGCCCGCTTCGTGCATTCCCCCAGCACACTCAAACAGATCCCAACTTGCTCGATAATTTGTTAAACAAGCTGTAAGGCTATCTGAAGGTTGATCACTAGTCTCGACACAGCAAAAGCGAATCCGTGGGCCAACCTCCAAAGCGACCCGAACAATCACCTCGGCCTGATACGGGCGTAAAAGGAAAAGTCATTTTGGGAAGTAATAGGAGCTGAAAGCAAAAAAAACATGACGGAAATTGAGCACACATCCGATTCCGAACTGGAGGACCCGAATCGTATAACTGGTGAGTCATCCGCAGACCAACGAGTTTCGTTTGAGTGGTCTGTTTACTTGTGTTTGCGTGCGTGCGTGCATCCGTGTTTGTCTGGATCTGCAGAAAGTGCTCGTACGAAAGAAACGGAAAATTTTGCGTCAAGGTTTACTACAACGGTATTCCACAGTGCAGCAAAGTTTCAGAATGTGACCAGCTTGATGTATTTGTCAACGGTTATCACGTAACGTTGGTTGAGCACACCGGTTGTTCTAGAGACAAGCACTCTGACAAAAAAAAACTAAGACTGGCTCCTAAGGGCTAACTGATCTATATGGCATTGTGATATTTGGAATGTACGCGAAAAATAGTAGTTTTTTTTCGTTCAAAACTCGCCGCTCAAGTGGATTGTACAATTTCTTGAACTTTGAAAGCAAACTAATTTGTTATCAGTTAGAGGTAGTGAAAATTGATGTAGGGCGTTACTACGACTAGAATCTAAGGCGATAAGGTGCCAAAAGTATTTCAGAAAGGGTGCGAAACAAACCGGCATCAACAGCAACTATTGGGACACACCCAGATGTTTGGACAAGTGGCGTGTCCAAATTAGTTGGTGAATAATCTGCCGTGAATGATTATATCTCCACTGACTGTGTTATCAGTGTATTAGGTTGTATCGAATTGTACCTTCAATACAAATGAAGACAGGTATGTTTTGGTATCTTAACCCGGGGCAGTTTCATTGATTGAAGGATCTGACAAATTTGCGAAGTCAAATATGCGAAATACTGACACGTGTAGTGAACATATGGACTTGACCGGATCTTTGTTGATTCCTGGTGGATCCGTAGGTGCGTACGATACTGATGAATTCATAAAGATTTTCTGCCATGGGAATAACACGATAAAGAGAGCAAGTAGTGAAGTTGACGTGTGATTTCAAAGATCCTTACCTGGGAAGGCAATCATGAAAATAAATGTCCTGGATTTGCAAATCATGAAGTGTTGATACAATCAAAATGCCGAACAGAACTGTGTGCTACCGGGCGCGTCTTTGCATTGCGAATATGGCCAGTAACGCCATTATTGGCGGTCAGCCTTGAATGAGGTAATCCGAGGCTCACTGAACAAGTGACAGTGGACCGGGGGTGACAATGTCGGGGATGTGTTTGGCTTCCGCCTGAAAAGCGTTCTTTATAAACTATACCACAGGAGCCCGAGGTGACGTGATGAGTGTGGCCCGTCATCCAAACAAACCCATTGGAGCTTATCGTGTATCTATGACCGAGGAAGACTTCGCACAATAGGCCCATGAAACGGCAAACTGACCATCAGCTTGGTCGAAACAACTTCATGGCCTAGGAGATCACGCCTGGCTGCACGATCGAATAATTATGCCTACTCGGAACTGGGTAGCCGAGTAATGGAACAGCTCACAGAAGAACCGTATCTGACAGCAAACAGCTGATAATTTCGAAAAAATGACTAGAGCAGCTGTCACGTACGGTAAATTCACTGATTGTTTGCCTCTTTTTGCCTAAATGTCTTCGTTTTTTTCATCACCATGGTTACGGGATAATACAAAGGCCAGGCGAATGGTGTATAATATTTTCTCTTTGACCAATATATTTTGCCGGAGTGAGCCGACCCAATGCATGAACGCTGATCAGCCTAATGCTTACCGCTACATAAGGATTAAAAATACTATCATATTGTTTTTTTACTTTTACCAAGTGCATTTCATTATTCGATAAGCGTTCACCATGGAAGAAGGCTTTACCGTGGGATAATGAATTATATCTTTCAAAACGGTTATTAATTTCAACTGAGACCAGATAACAAGTTTTGACTAGGCATTTTAAAACCCACATAACAGATAGGTAAAACGATAGATTTTTTTGCAAAATCAAATGAATTAGTTTTGTGAATTTCAGTTGTGTTCTCTTGAGCCAAGTCGATCAGTGCAAACTGCAAGAATAAGAATGCCAAGTGAAATAAATTGAAGTATTATCAGTTTCACAAGCAATTTTCCGATCAAAGTAGTGTCATGGGAGACAGCAGAACCAGCATAATTAGAAACTTGCATTTCGTGTAAAACAAAGTTCAAACTTATCACCAATCGGATTGCTTATGGCCGAAAATGGCTTTGCTCACGTATACATTCTGTTACTATTTAATTTCTACTAGACGGATAGACAGGCAGACAGACATAAAGAGACAGAGAGAGAGAGAGAGAGAAAGACAGGCTGTCATCGATGGTCACACGATCAATATCTTGGCATTCGAATTCGAGAATCGTCGGGTTGCAATTCTGCTACCGTCGATCAGTTTTTCACCCAGACACTAGCTGACCCAGTTCTGACCTGGTGTGTCCTTATTCATTTAGACTCATAGTGAAGAAAATCCTATGGAATGGTACAATGAATCGGACTTCATTTGGAAGAAAGGTTGATCCTAGAGATTTTGTGACCTTCTAGTTAGCCCAATCGGGAATTTTCTAAGGTTTTCAAAACCCGGTCAACCCCCCCTCCACACACAAGAAGTGTTGTCTTTCTCTGAAAATTTCTTGAATCACTGATGGTGGCGATAATTGGATTTCCGTCAGACTTTTGCCAACTGATCTTTTCATTTTCTACAAGGTCCGTTGTCTCTACGGTCACGGCTGTGTATATCCGTCCGTTCAGCGACAGCTCTTGACAAGAGCTTTTGAGGACTTTTGAAATGGTCTGTGCCAATGGTTTTAACAATTAGCACCCGGTGTACGGGAAACCTCCTTGAAGCTGAAACTACATGCTTTCTACGTGACGTGATATTTGATATAACACTCTTTTGGTCCGCATATACCATGGCTTATTCCTTTTCGACGCCCAATTAGTTTCAGACGTGACAAGAGTTTCTTCTAATTTCGAGCGTTAGTAGAAGTTTCGAATGAAAAAAATGCAGTCGTTTTTCCTCAGGGATACGAAGGTTGCCCTAATAAAAAAAGTTAACTTGGAGTTCGGATGCACCGACAACTTTGAGCTAATTAAAGTATCGATTATTGGTAGCTCTAGCCCATCATATCGTACATCCGCCACATCAACAAACATGTATTGCGGTGCGATAGGACAAAAATGTATCATTCGGCCGGCCAGGGCACAAACAAGTCCGGGCTCGAACAAGGTCCGCGAGAGATATGCGAGTATCTGTCGATTAGTCGACCAAACACTTTTCTTCTGAAAATCTTCGTGGTCTGTCAAATCGTGCGCCTCGTGTTCCTCAGTTACCCGCCACATCTTGCAAATCCTTCAAATGGAGAGAGAAGAACAAGTATTAGGAAGCGGTCTGTTTGAAAAAATCTATTTTTGCTTGGCTGGCATCACAGTTTGGCAAATCATAAACGAAAATTCAGAGGCGTAAGATATCCACAACCGATGTCGCGCGCAGCAACAAAATCGGTTCAAATGTAGCAGCTGAGATTTATGTTAAATTCCGCCGCGATGATCATTACGGGATCGATGTGGAACTCGAGATAAGAAAAGAGCAATTGGATTTATTTGGCATTTTAGGCCTCAATTTATTCACCGTAATTAGTGTAGACGGAATATGGGAAACCGAAAAACCCGCGGAAATCACGTGGTCAAATACCGAAAAACCACAGGACTGCACTCATTATAACCTTCATTTTAGACAAATTTTGTAAACCTGAAATCTGAGTATGGAATACAAAATGGATTCTCGTATCGATTGGCTCAGCTGGTCGTAAAAGTTGTCCCTTTACCTTCATACGACATTTGAGAAAATGAAACTCACGTTGGCATTTGAGCTGCGGAATATACTGCCTCTACCGAATTCAGCCGTTTGATTTTACCTTGCCGCGATGTTGACATAGCGTGTGCCTTGTAGCATTATTCATCAAGCTGCTCCGGCTCACCGAAAATGGATAGGCAATTCAATGTAACCAGATAAATATTTGCTCTAAGGATATTCCGTTTCTACTATTCGTTTTACACCTTATCAGAAAGCATCACGTTTCCGTTTTTCAGCATAGTTTCCGTGCCGTGGTGAAACAAGCACATATATACCTTCATAGGGTGATCGACAGGTAGATAGCTGGATAGATAAACATACAGATAAGTTATTTGATTAACTGATTGATAGATTAATAAGTACACAGTTAGATCGTTGCGGAACTGGGATGAGTAAACCCGTGTTCATTCGATACCTATTACCACTTTAGAAAAAAATAATTCCACTGACGTTTGCTGTGTCCTTATTCGTGAACAAGTAATGATTTTATCTAACTGGGAGGCGGATTCTGCTCCTAGCTGTTCGTACTATTGTGCAGTTTTCACCGTGATCGATTATTTGACTAGAGTCTATTCTATGAAGATTTAAGTAGAAGTAGCGCGGTCTGTCGACAGATCAAAGTAGACGCATACACGAAGTGTTTGTGTTTGTGTTTGTGTGTGTGTGTGTGTGTATGTATGTGAGTACACATATGCAGGTGGATACACCAACTGGTCACCTGTTCTAGAGGTTAAGCTGACAGTAGAATGACACAACTGGTGTCAAGCGATCGACTGACGCGATCGTCCCGAAACTATTCACTGAGCCAAATGCCGAACAAAATAATTGTGCCGTTTTTTGGAGTAAACCGTAGGTGCTCGAATGAACCAAGGATTTCACTGAGTCAATTTTGCGAGAACATGGGAAAACTGGAGGCTTCGAAGGGGTAAGAAAGCAATTAGAGAGAACGCGCCAATTTTTCTCGAACAGAATAAATTTAAAATGTCTGAAATCAATCAAATTAATTTGTAGTTCAGTTTGTTTCCAGTCCAGTTCTGCTCCAATGCAACTGGCCATAAACTCGCACGGGAACAAATTAAAACTGTGGACCCTCTCATTCAATTCATCCTTTTGACCTTGGGGAAAACTGCTCCTAGGAATCGAATTCCGCGACATTTTCCAAGAAACCAGTGTCATTTGCCCGTGGAGGAAATCATACGATTTCCCTATTTTAAAGTATCAGTTCTGGCCTTAAAGCTTAGCACATTTGGCTGCTGAAGTAAAATAATTCATCAGGTAGACTAGTAGAGCTCAATTTTGCGGGTGAATCCGTGGCAGGAAACAACACTGTATGACCCTTTCATCCAGAGAGCTCCTAATAATTGTCCATCAACCGACCCCGGAGTTGCTGCACTCGAACACAGTGGAGTTGAACGATTACCAGCCTGAAATCGAAGTAGGTAAGATATTATGGATTGCTCTCAACCGATCTCTTCAGCTCTGTGAACCACAACACCCAAATACTTCATTAAGCACCTTCTGAGCGGTAGTAACCAGGCTAGCCGTAAGGCACTCGGTACCTAACCATTCATTTAGAATTCGTGCTGTGAATGGTCCAGACCAATGGATTTATCATCAAACTGTGCACCTACACAAAGGACTGAATGGACATTGAACTGCATCTACCCCATACACACAACTGGTTACTGAGTAATGAAAATGCCAGAAACAACACTTGCTGGGATTTCATCTCCGATGAAGTTTGATTTTAACAGCTGTCCATGAAGACTAATCCCGATGGAAGTACAGAGTGTCTGGGGGTGTATCCATCTAATCGCCACAGCTTAACCTCCTAAAAGTAGGTCACAATGCCAATGATGAAATGGAATATCAGTTTGTCTCTTAAAGAACAAACTTGGTACGTACGCGTGGTCTAATCAAAGCACTCGCTCAACAATAGACTGCGCTGGTTAGTTGATAATGATGTCCCAGTCTCCTCAGAAATACGTCTGGCGTAGGACGAATCACCAGGTGATTTGTAAACAAATGTATCCTCTATTCACTAGCCTAACCATTCAAATCGGATTCTACTGAGTGGACGATCTGTCGTTTACGAAAAGATTTCGAATTAGTCCTAGAAAACGTCATAAAAATGTTGATACATCATGGGAATTGAACTTTATTTGAATAAGTACCTTTGTTTAAGCCGATCGCTGATGCCATAAAAACGATGAGTTGTACTCGACATTCACCTTTTTTCATCAGTCGTGTTTTAAAAAGCTGTTCCCTTCGAAAAGCGAGATTCTTCACTAGTTATTCTCGACGACGCATTCATATTAGTACTTGAAAAATGACACATATTATCATATACTATATAACTCACCTATTCTCAATTGTTTGGATATGGGGGTGAGGTGGGGTGTGGGTTTCAGGCAGTTTGCTGCTTTGTTATTTTAAACAAAAAAAACAATCAAAATCCGGAGAAAATCTTTTCTCAAGATTGACATTTCCCCAGGAAATCCAAACGTGAATTTTTCACGTAGAATGGCGTTAAATTATGGATACTACAAGTAGTCTGGATTACCAAGATTTGCAATCCAGGTATGGCCTGATTCATGTAGGATTACAGGAAAAGCAACCTGGTTACCGTTACCAATAACACAAAATTGCGAATTTTTATAAAATCCCTAAGTAAAATCCTTCTAGTTCCAACAGAAGTCCGGTCGGTGCAATCAAAGGGAATACGTGTGCCAATTTTCGTTTGGTGCGTTAGAATGGTGGTTACTATGAATAGAAACAGGGAAAAGAAAACGCGCGTCCGCTTACTCCTCGCGTGAAATTGTGCCCAGAGGTCAGGTGTGCGGAGCCTTGTTTTCTATTCAAGTTAACTATAAAAAGGTCCAACTCAGCTGGGCTCCGATTGCTATCCATGTTGTGAACAGTTCTATCTCATCATCCAGTCCATGACAAATTATTTATCGCTCTAAATTAGTTTTGCTGATTGATCAATTCCATTGAAAATTCTTGCCGTAAAATACATCGAAATTCTGTAGTCATCAGGATAACCAATCAATGACAGATATCGATCGCTAGTTGCTTCATAGCTATGCCATTTTGTGGCCTGAGAGTGCCAATAGTCAAAGGAGTATAAGTACATTCTCTGTACTTTGAGCGAATATTGATGCTGTCAAATTTCGGCATGGTGAGCGACCTTTAATCAGCACATCGAATGTGTTCGACTAATCGATCGCCAAGGTCATTATCATGACAATACACAGTGCTAGTGATCTCCAAAAGCGAAGTTGATTATGAAGGGTTAGGGCAGTCTATGGATTACTAGGTCTGTAGACGTTCAGAAACGGTGTCAAACTGCGATAATGACAGTTTTATTTTTGATAACTTGAGAATGAAATATTTTGGCCAGAAAATTTTCAGGCACGGATCCCTTGAACATTTTTCTGGATTCTCCTGGCACTGAACTGGCAATGATCCTGGGCAAGCCTGTAAACAAAACAGATATGATAGATATACTCTGACAACCTTGGTTCCAGAGAAAGTCATGATTCAGTAAATAAGTCATTTATCAGGTCACGTCAAGCTGAGTTCTAAATGCATCAAATTTCAGCTGGTCATTGAACTGACTACTCAGTTTATGGGCACTGTTCAGCCAAGTTGAAAAAGAGACGGTGTAAAGATTTAAGTTCGAACTGAAAATCATTACTTGCTCTAAGGAATTCTTATTTGTTTATCATCTCACTAATGAATGCATCATTGAGATTTCATAGCGGATAGTATTGAGCAGTATAGCACAGACACAATACATATTTCTTCCATTTTACACTCCTGATACGGGGACCGCCAGATAGAATTCTCTGTCGATCACATTCAGTCATGGAACTCTGCGTAATCAGATTCCTTTTGATTGTTCTAGCTAAGCATCGATCAAACCTGACTTTTAGATCGTGCAAGTGGGAGGTCTTCAAAAGGTTCTATTAGTTTATCATTGGGATTCTCATACCGTGTGAAAACATCCTGCTGTTATGGAACTCATCCAGACCAAATGGTTATGTGCATGCGTGTCCCTGTGAACGTGGTTGTGTGTGTATGTGTGTGCACCCTCAAAATCTGCAAGCTAGTTGAAGTTGGTTGATCAATGAAAACAAATTTAATTACCATTGTAAAGCATAGAATGATGAATCAGCAATTTTGTTAGACAACTCTTCGCTGTTGGTTACCAGGTGGTCAAACATTTAGGCGCTTTATTCAACAATTCAACAGATTCGGAGTTATCTTTGTTTATTCACACAGTAGACACGAACGAATTTGGCTTGGATGAGTTCATGCCACAGTGAGAAAATTCACCTCTCCAACGCATCGTTGACTGATCGCATCGATTCAAGATCGCTTGGCAATACAGTATCTTAAATTCACCACTCAACCGGGTTTCGTTCGGTCAGTGAGAACTACAATTCGAAACTGGGAGGTGATAGGAGTGTCGGGTATGGAACAAAAAAAAACTACGGATTGTTCATGTGCTACAAATACCACGAAGTGTTGTTGTCATGCCCACACTTTTATACACACACACGCACAAAACATATAGCCCAGCTTAGATACTCAGTGTATTTTTACTTGTACATTTTTTTAGAGAGCGGAACTACAACGGAGTTATAGTTAATGCTTGATAATTTCTTCAAGAACGGGATATTTCTATTGCAATATTCATGGGTTTTCATTAATACATTTGTCTTTGTAGATAGAAAGGTCAATAAGATTTATCCGTAGATGTAACATTTAAATTCTGAATATTGATTACTAGGAAAGCCGATACACTTATCCACACAATAGTCCACAATGGTCTGAGTGACCTTCACACACACACATACACACACACACACACAAATCAGTGAGGTCACACTCAGGACAAAAGTGATGATGTTCTTCCTGGGTGTGAAAGTCCACTCCGATGAATCCTTTTAACGGCCATAACAGAGAGCAGGCACGAATGAATTGATGTCAAAACGGGGATCGTTAAAGTATGGACACGTTTGGCAACCACAAACTAGTATACAAAAGGTTGCACTGAAATAAATAGACGATAACCGCATTTTGACTCACATGATCAATACACACCTGATACCCGGTAGTCAGCTGCCAATCAAACAAGCCAACTGGATTTTCAGTCTGTCGCGCGATACGTCGGAAACAGGCCAAGACCAAACCGTTGTGGTAGGATCCGGCTTAATTAATCTCTTTGCCGGACTGGGGACGAAACGCCCACTCAGTCACAAAATATAAATATTGCGCACACACAAACACAAACACATAAAGCTGGATGTACCTCTTATTATAAACTTTCGTTCAGACGAGGGTTCCCTAGGGCGAAGGAAACGTCAGTAACTTAAAATGTCTCAAATTTATGGACATCCAAGCATTGGGAAGCATCTTGAGCAGCAGATGTGTACGAAGTCAGAACAGAAGCAAAATTTCTTCTCGTTTCGTGAGTGGATGTTGCTCCAATTTGACTGCTAAAACTGTCCACCCGTTTCCTTGGGGATGGGCCACTGCTTGAACATAACTAAAGCAGTGGGATCTAAGGTGCGGAAACGGGTTTCATGCTAAATTTCGAAACGCGTAGAGGAAATCCACAAGAGAGAAATGGTTTTGAAGCTAAGGTCATTAATGTTGGCTTAGTGAGCCTTTGCATTGAGCCCTGTTTGGCGCATCTATCGTGGCATGCAGGAAGAGTGCGTGTAATGAGCCTGGGAGTAAATGAGGTATTTCTTTAATTTAATTTGTAAACAAATCAAAAAATTGCATCGCAAAAATTTGGCGGTTTCTGATTACCGGAAAAAGAAATCGTTGATTCTTCCTAGAAAGATATCTCACTGTGGGCCGATATTGTTTTTTGCATTTATAAATGAACTTGAGAATTCAAATTTCGATGTGGTAGATCGATCGAAACCGATTGCATTTCTAGATTTACAACGCATGATCATTACATGAACAGGTCAAACAGGAAACGATTCCACAATCACTGTTCCGTGGAGGGGGCCAACACAAACTCTTCATATTGTTTAGTACGGAACTGCAAAAGACATTGACGGAAAATGCAAGCTTCTTAACTTACAGAAGTCTATCATGCAATTTAGCGCGACTCAGTTCAACGCTAACGGGTAGGATGTTGCCATCAGGAGGAGGAGGGGAGGCAGTGGATAGCGTATTACCTGAGGTTGATGAAATTCCAATCACTGATAACTGACTTGTTGAGCGCTGAATCCCCCGGGTAACCACTTTTGAACCGTGGATTTTTTTAGCCATTTTGCTGGCGCGAATGACATGTTGGATGGAGGGGGGACGAGAATTCTGTCCTAACATGGATTTTTTAATAGTGATAACTCTTACAAATAATTAACCAACACTTTTTTCATATTCATCGATTTTTCGTTGCTCCTTCTTTAGGCTAGCCATATTGTGAACAACCGTATCAATTAGTTTCCTTATGCCGTGAGTGGGTTTAAGTTCTGAATTGCACAACCAGCTGTCACATAACCGGATTCAAGCTTCTCACTACAATGAAACCGAATGTATTTCGAATGGTATCGAAGACACAATGGGTCACGTGATACGTTGTTCGAATTTCTTGAAATATGGTAGGCCACGTGAGCAAAGACGTTTATAATGAGCCGACATTTCGATTACGTTAGATAACCTTCATGACGGCAGGTTTTGCAATCGAACAAGTGATTTTTCACAGTTAAGAAATTTCCTGTTTATTCGTGGGCCCATTTTCGTTCTGACTTACAAACTGGTGGCCTAAGTAGAAAAAAACTCGAAAGTTTCTTTTCCCTCTGAAAGTCTGATTATCGCCGTTAATAGGCCCATCGGTTACCGAAATTGAACAAACGCCACAGGGAGTTACGCTGTATGAGATCCACTGTGACATTAGAAGATAGACTGCGCCGATCATTCCTACTACTTTGAATGAAGCAGAGTAATACTACTCATTACGTCATTAACTGAACAGGTTATATTATGCTTTCAGTTGTTATAGTCAGGTATTACAATATATATATATATATTTATCAGTGTAGTTGAAACCATGCATATATATATATATATATATATATTTACCACCAATCTGACACACTACTCCGAAGTGATCGTGATGCATGCAAAAGGAAAACCAAACGCGAAGTGGGCCAAATTTAGGACGGTAACCCAGACCTGCTAAGAATACTTGACCTGGCAGGAGGCATATGGCTAGAGTTAACGAATCACAACGGTGTTACACATTGGAGCTGCTTGCCGTCACTCGGAGTGACAACAGACTGTATGTGAACCGGTAATTTAGACCAACCAGCAGGTAATGGAAGAGGAGGTTGTAAGGCATACATGCGAAAAGATCCAGGTTTAAACTCTGGCTCCGATTATGAATATACACCACTGGTGAGCTCTATTGATAACGAAGCTCGAGTCCGGTGCTTCTCCAGTGTAAGGTTAGTTGGAAGATGGATGGTTTTGTGCATTCAGACTGAAGTCCAGAGGACAGTCGATCAAGCATATGTACATGTATAAATTTATGTATATATATAACACCTCGGTGTTCTTGTATCAATTTAGTTAACTGTTGTTTAGACTGAAGACCGACCAGAAAATTCCATTCACGTAAGTGAGCTTGAGTCCTTGTTAGGCAAATAACTTAACGCTAATCTGGTGATAAAACGAGAAAGCTAACATTTAGACCCAATTTCACTAAGGAATCAAGGGTTTAAGTGGCAAAATTGAAAGAAATATTGAAATTTCGAGCAGTGGAATGTTTGTGTAAACAATTTGAACCACGCGGGAAATAGGTCTCGTCCTAAGCTAACTTTGTGTATTCGGCAGAACAGTCCGGACGGCGTTTTAGGTACGCGGGGATCGCAGATGAAACGTCCAAATCCCAAAACAAAACGATGCCTCGAACAGTTTCCCACCGTAGGCATTTCGCTCGCCAGAACCATATTTTGAACAAATGGCTATGGGCGTGAAGAGGAAATCACACCATCCCCCCATCTTTGGCCGCATTTGAATCATGGGGAATTCGACAAATGACGAAAAACCACAGAACTTCGTTCATCAATTTGCCGATTTGTGCGCGGAGGCATATCCATGTGTTTGTTTATGTGCTACAGTTCTCGAACGCAGAAATCCGACCCAAAGACGGGCATCGATCTTTTTCACCAAGTCAAACAGTGCAACATTAAATGTTGGTTTTATCTAATTTGACTCGCGATACAATTTCTCGGATGTTCGATATCTTCTACTGTTCTTTGCAGTGGACAAAACTGTTTAACTAGAAATATGCAGCAATAATTCAAGGGGAATATGGCATCATTTACCGTGTAATTACACTTGAAATTCCATAATCCATTAAGCGCAATTTCCTTACTGTATTCAGCTGGCGAGTTTCATTGGAGTAGATAGATTGCCCAATAACCGGAAGTGAACTTATCTCAAAGAATGCTGATGCCCAATTGTTGCCCAAATTCATATCGAGCCTCACAACGATCACGTGGCTTATTGCGAGGAATAAGAAATAGTCATTGTTTGTCAATGGTCTGCTCTATTTGCACTGCTTGTGTTTGTCTCGTGTCATCCGATATTTTTGATGTCACATGATCGTATTGATCACGAATCAGTGCGTTTTCGAGAACGACAGTGGTGCTCTTCGGCCTCGAGTTTACGGTGGTTTCTACCAATTTTGCACAAATAATTTGACCAAGATCATAAGAAAATTCTTTCTTGTTCTCCTACTGTCGAATAAACTTCTTTCTCGACTTCACTGGCATTTAATATTTGCATTCCAACTCCACTACCAGTTCTTACGTACGAATGGTCAAAGGCCCAATTTTCGGTCTTTTGTTGGCGCTTGTTTCACTGTGTATAAACGGGTCCTAGATACAGTGAGACAGCAAACTGATTTACAACCATGGAGAAATTAATTTCTTCTCCCTCCTAGCTATTCACGAATCTACAGTCTTTTACATTTGTTCTTCCGCAATTTATCTTCCATTAGTCAGGGGTTGTAGGCAGTCAGCTAAAACTCTCCTGAATGAACTGCAGTGTAATTGAAGAAAAAGAAAATAAACTGAATTTGCCAAGTAGTACCTTGAACCAAAGCACTAGATGTTCGGGAATGGCTTCGTCCATGGCGCGTCTTTAAACAGCCCACTCATTCATTGCCCGTGGTTGCTGTTATCTGGGGAGCTTTGTAGTTGTTTGACCCTGATTTTTCATGTGGTCACCAATAGTACCCAACATATGGGCAAATTGTGATACAGCTATCTCACTAAATGTTATCAGCCAATCACGTGCCGGGTTGCAAAAAATCTAACCCTACTCGGAACATGCTTACCGTGCCTAAGTTCTAGCGTATGAGACCAAGTACCGAATTTTCAGGAGAAAAGAAAACTGTCCAAAGGTTTTTAATTCAAAGTTTATTGACATATTATCTATGTCCGATGCAGAGCAGATACAACGTCGACGAATTGCGTTTTGTTGTGACTGGTTACGAATTTTTCCACCCAACGTGCAAAGTAGCTTCGAATTAGTTGTACAGTTTGATTTCTCTTCTTTCATTGCAATAAACCCCTTGTGCATCCTCTCCTATTGTCATCTCATCGAATTTTCGATGGATGGCCTCACCTAGTTCGACACAAAGTGGAATAAAGAAGCTTGGATGCTGTTTCCCGAATTGTTCCGGAACCTTGTCGAATTAATTGAATATACGCCAGAACTCTTCGGAAGCGTCATTCAACTGACATATTCACAAATCGTTTGAATGGGCTTGAAAAGTGACCAATCTTACACAGACACATTAATGAGCAGGCGGCGAAATGTGTGTCGATGATCGATGCACTACTCCACAATCTGCAAACAAATGTACTTCGGAGAATTATTGGGAAAGTGAGGCATGTCCTAGTCCAATCTCGAATATTTTTGATATAATTCCGACATAACACGAGATACGGAGGTTCTGGTCAAATGGAATAGAGAGCAGACGGGGATCAGTAAAGACCGGAATGAAAAACTGAATTGGCACAACAATTTTTCAAACAGCCGTAAAAGTTTTCACAGTCGATGTGCTTCCTCCCCCAGGAACGGTGATCACGACATAAGTTCACATGAAACTATATTTACCATTATTTATCATTAGTGCTTTTTAAAGAACGCGTAAAGATTTTTTTAGACTGCCGATCATTTTTGTGGCACGGTTTCGTGTAGATGTGAAAAAATGAAAAGAATCCCGTAAATTGCTTTTATATTGCTCACTTTTGGCGGGAATGTGCATGTTGACGGTCGACGATTCTACTCAGACGTTGCTAAGTTGCTTCGTTGCATGAACTGTTGTTCCTATACTCACAGCAAACAGCAGAAAGATTCGTAGGTTATCAACATTTTAGCCCCTAGTATTTGATTTGTACAACACTGAATGGGAACGACCAGGTAGAATATTGTCCTTCTGAAACCTGGTATTGGTGAGTTTGTGTGCGTGTGTGTGTGTGTACGTAATCATGACTACAGTGTAGTATTTCCACAAACTTATCGGTCGATGAGCCGGCCGACCGTTTCGTACGGCAGACTGACAACTGTTGATTCATAACCTCTTCCACTTGTGTCCCCAAACCACTATTGGTCAGCTTTCTTTGGAGGGCTACATTTTTTATTAATCGCAAACCAGTCAACTACGTGCACGACATTAGATATTGTCGTCTGAGCGCTTGTGACATTTGCAATTCCTACCGGACAAGATTTTGACGAAACAGTCAACTGTTCGAGAAACGAACCCCGAGTAAATCAGGTCGCAATAACTGACGCCAGCAGGGCATACACAAGGCTAAAATTTGTGTTCGATCTCGACCGAGGTGTACGGATTTCATCGCTTTAATTTATTAAAGATAATCCGATCCAAGGATCATATCAATCCTTGAAATTTGCATAAAGCCAAAACGCTTTGCAGTGAGTGCCTTTTTTATCGCTCGTGGAAATTATGAATTTTAACTGAAATCAAGTGGTTATTGACGTGAGAGCAATTTTTACCGATGCTCTTTTCAGTCCTTTCTATTATTTCAGTAGCCTGTTGAAATGTGTTACTAGTGTCGATAAAAAACTATCTCCCATGGTCTTACCAAATTAAGTGGCGCTAACCAATCAGATTGTAGCATTATTCAAAGCCCACACTACTTACTGATTCATTTCGATTGGTCAAATTAACTAATTTCCTTACTTTCTCCTTCCACCCTCATGCTATCTCATCCACCTTCAAATGCGTACCACGTGATCTCTTGGGCTTCTGCAAACCCGCACGTCGAACGACCTACGTCTGAATTACACATAAAATGATAAATGAATCACGCCGAATCCAGATGCAGCCTCTTGTTTGGATTACTTAAAACGTAGGGAAGTGTTCCTGTACAAAATGATGAACGATCCAAGTCATAAAGCCATGCTATATTTTCTCGAGGTTCTGATGAATTCCGACAGCCCGGTCACGGTGGACCAACTTGCAGCCCGTTTCACGCACAAATCGTTCAGCAAGGAGATGCGTGAAGCATGTGGTGGTGGCAGTGCCGAAGGCTTACGTGAGTTCCTTCAACGTTTTCCTTCATTGTTCAATGTACGGGAAAACGGCCAAGTTAGTTCAGTCTCGATTGAACTGCCTGGGATGGACGCACTGCCGGAAGGAATGAGTGACTTCGATCTTTATCTTGGATCAAACAATCACTGCTCCTCGGTGTCGGGCGAAAGTAACTATTCCGGAAACCAGTCGGCAGCAAATGGCGAGCCGTCGTTGTTCAGTATGTCCAAATCGTCCAAATCTGTTACCGGACAACGGATAGGAAAAGCACGAGTAAATGGGAACTCCTCAGGCGATGCGACGAAAACTAAGAGCACCAGTTCGTTGTCGTTAGCCTCGTCTCCATCAAACCACTCGTCGCAAAGTTCATCAGGTTCCATGTCCTCATTTACCGGACAGAACGGGGTGGAACAATCCCGCAGATCGGATGATGCGCATACGTCAGAGAAAACTAGACTAAACGGGACGGGAACAACCAACTTGAGCCGCCGAGTCTCCAATCCAAGTTCATTTGGATGGACCAAAAATTCCGCTGTCTATCAGCCACCTCCGTTACGTGAACAGGCACGTTTGGCCGCCGCGTCCAATACGACATGTGACCTATGTCGTTCCAAATTACAATTGTGCTCGGGTACTGAGGCGGCCACTTTGCCCGTGGCTTCACGCACTACAACTTGCGTGCACTGTCCCCTGCTAGATCTCACTTGCCATCATCACTGCCCGGCCACACATCACCACGTGCAAACGCATTGCTTGTGTGCTACCACTAGGTTGGCTTCACCAACGCACTGTCATCACTGTCATCCACTTCACACAACAAGCAGCGCCATTCGATCAAGTCTAATGCCTTCCACTTATTGCTCGCTACCACCCATGGAGAAACTGATGCTCGAGACAGAGGCGGTAAGATTTTTCCAACAACGTCTGCTCAAACGTGAAGAACGTTGGGTTCCGATCAAGAGTTTAGCTGGACACTTATCTCAGGCTACCCCGGAAGTACGCGCAGTTGTTGGACCGCAGTTGGAATTCCGTAACTTCTTGCTTAAGCATCCTCATATATTTGAGGTACAAGGTGAGTTGGTCAGTGTTCGAGATCCGTTCAGTAATTTGTCCTCTCAGCGCCGAACACGTGACCGATTTTCCGGTTCAATGTCCACGGGAAATTCCAACATAATTCATACTAGTTTCTCTTCCAACAATCTCTTCTCATCCAGTCTTGGGGGAGGTGGAGGCGGATTTTCCAAATCGGGTGGAAATTCCGAACGAGCGCAAAGGCCGAAGTCATTGATTCTAACTACTCCACAACAGCTCGGATCACTGTCATTTGGATCGAATTGCAGTTCGAATGGACGACGTCAAACGGAACATCGTCGCTCGACCCATTTTGCCGAGAACTTTGTTACCGCATCATATCCGGCCTCGGGTGGACCCAGCCGGTCTGGAAGTACCAGTTCAGCGCCAACCACACCGACCGGATCGAATCCCACACTAAATTCCAGTCATCGAGGTGTTGCATTCAAGCCAATCAGTCGTAGGGAGACTATCGCGGATGGATATCTGACTCAGTCATTGATAAGCGCTGCAACCGGTGTTAGTTCATCTACAGACGTGGATCAGTTTACGAACCTGAGCTCAACAGTTCCAAGCCTGGCAACAACAAACAGTATCAGCATCAGCATGTCAGCCAATGAATATCGGGCCATTATGTTCTTGCGGAAAGTTCTGGAGAAACGTGGTGGTGCTCCGGGACAACTTGGCCTTGGTTTGACTGAACTGATGCAATTCTTATCGACCAAGGCCCCAGAGAGTGTGCAGTCGACAATTGGGTGGACCAAAATAGAACTGGAAGAATTTGTATGTCAGCATAACTTATTTTTTGATGTACGTCGAGGACAAGTGTCAAAACCACCCGGGCCGTCTGCCCCTTCTGTGGGCGGGGTAAATGGTATGAGCAACAACAATAACAGCAGCAACAACAACAACAATAACACCAACAACAACAATAGCAACAGCAACACCAACAACAACATGGGAACAAACATATCAGTGACAAATTCCACGGAACCATTGGTTCTGGTCACAAACAAACGTTTAGAACGTATGATAAATATTGTAATCACTGGTACGAGACCGGTGGAGGGCAATGCCAGAACACTGACCAATCGTTGCGGTCGAATCTTCCACGTGGCCAAATTGTGGGGAATTATTGATCTTGGACGGCACGAGCATGTGTTCTTTGACAAGTCTATTTTTAAACATGTGGATGATTTACAAAAACATTTTCAAGTGAGTCGCATGTGATGAATTTTTCTTTTACTGTGTCCCAGTTTCGGTATCGCTGAACACGATTCCATAGACTTCATCCATACCATCAGAACGAAACGAGAAATCTGGGAGTTGGATACACAAATTCACCGGTAGTATTTATTTTTACTCCACAACTTTTATTGGTTGTTTCTTTCGTTCAAAGATTTGAAAGTTTAGAATTTTTCAGCCAAGTTCATCTTCATTAGGCTCGCGCAGCAAGTTTGGGTTACTTCGTTCTATATTCAGTCACAAGCAAAGCGTATAAGTGAGCAGACATGTTTTAAAGATCCGTGATAGCAATGCTTTTGCTTACTGATACACTAAACGTGGTCTGGGTTAGTCCTACCTAGCGAAGTTGGTATATCATGGGGGCGCCCTTTTTAGGGGATGCTTTGAATTTAGTTTGGTTAGAACTAATCTGCTCAGGTGGAGACTGTTTTCCCACTGATTCTACCGGAGTTGGCCAGGAAACTAGAAGAGGTCTGCCCATCGTGTAATTTCATACTGTCTAAAGTCATACTGTACCTACATTAAACGCACACCCAGCCGAAAGTTAGAAACCGGCTCACTAGATTACAGGCATCCCTGGGTAGCGCATCGTAACAGCTTTTGCTATGCATACCACCAACCAATCGTACAATAATGATCACGCTGCACGTTTCAAACGCACTAAACGATCCTTCATTGAACCACCCAGGAATGTCTCCTGTCACCACGAGATCTTTTACGTTTAAGTCCAATCCCGAGTCAGTGAAGTTTCCTCTCGACAGATCATTGGAGTAACCGTGGCCAGACCACACTTAGAAGAAATCATGTGGCATGTGCCACATTTGAACCTACCGTCAGTATTTTCCTCTTTTGGCAAAATCAGGCAATGCGAGCAGGCAGGTTGCAAGAATAACAGCTTTTACATTGGAGGTCGATCTTCGTTGACCTTGTCAAGAGGAGGCTGCCAAATCCCCGGAGCTTACCGGACGTGCTTCATCTTCACTTCAATCCAATATTGTGTTCATCGCCTCACGTTTGGCGAAGTACACCACAGGTTGCAGTCCCAGGAAAATCTTTGCCATTGAATTTCACGTGCTAGCCAGAACGCGATTCATTTTGCGTCCTATCCTCTCCCTGAACTTTTCTGGAATCCTCAGGTTTGCTAACCTCCATCATACTATCACATACTCCAAAAGCCTGTCGTTGCTAAATCGTGTTTGAATGATAAATCGATTTTGGTAGTTCGCTTTTGCTTCCACCTGTGTATTGTAAGCCGGTGGATAACACATCTAAGTCCTTTGAGGTCCGTTGATTCGAACGTTTCGCGTACTTGTCCTTCGAAGATAACGACAGTACCTAATCAGTTTGTTTGCATACCCAATTCATCGAACTGAATTCATCTTGGGAGGACAAGAAACAATGGCTCTTCCCCTCATACTCCCTCGGCTGGGCTTGCGGGCTTTGGTGAACCATCAAAGTGCCGTGGAATCATTAAAGTAGTATTCGCGAGACTTGTTTCTTCACTGTTCAGCCCTAGTGTGTGTGTGTGTGTGTGTGGCAGGTTTATAAACTACCAGCCAATCGAACAAGACAACGGATCAGCATTCCGCAAGACTTTTGCGGACCACGTGACTAATAAAACACCAGTAAGATGATATGAAATATGCATTGAAATGAAGCTTATGGGCACTGAGGTCAATCTGAACGAGAGCTGGGTGACTGTTATTCCATACCTTTCACTTTCCCTGAGTCTTCGGTGTCTGGGTGTTGCCCCAAACATTCGCCAATCTGTTCTCTTTACGGCAGCTCCAGCTACCGGTCCTACAAATACACAATCAGCTCCAACTGACTAGTTCCATCCCAATAGAGACCTAATGTGCTGTCCAAAATGGCTGCCATTTATAAATATCGTATGTGTATACCGAATATTTGTATACACGGCACGTTCATCAACACTAAAATAAAAAGCAGGATGTAAGACAGATGTAGCACGGTTAGAAATTTACCGCAGAAATCCCTTGAAATACAACTTGTTTATTCTAACTGAAAATTAGATCGCAGCGGAAACTAGTTGCATATTCAAATTTCCACCAACATAAGTGCAAATTTGAGGAGAGAAAACACGCTAATTCATCTTAATTCCCTAATGGAAACCCATCTGTTAATCAAGACATCGATCGTCTGGTAAGCTTCGATTATAAATATAGTAACAGTAATGGTAATCGCGATCACAATGATACTAACAAGAACCGTAGCGATAACATTAATACTAGTCATCATAATTAGAACTGAATGGTCTGTGCGCGATCGGTTGCTTCCAACCAGGACCCGTAACAGAAAGACTTCATGTCACTCAGATCGGGTGGGTGGCCAGTAAACTGTTCGGAGTCATGTCTCGTAGTCTAACGAGAACCGCGTCCAACTCGTTTCACGTTCCATTCGAGGTTGCTTGTATATATGCATTTATCAATGAATTCCAAAAAAGAGAATGAAACAACTACTGAACAACAACTTCATGACATATACTTCCAATACTTACAAGTTTATTCTGTTTTCTCACCAACGCAATGTCTAATTAACAAGATTTTTGCGTGTAGTATAGTCTACGAACTGCCGAAAATGATAATGTATGACGTAGTTTTAGTTTTTCGACTCGCCAATTACCGCGTTTGTTGCAAATTGTTCACAATAATCGCGGATAAATGATTAATCATTCGACATTTATTGGGATTAAACTAATACGTTGTTGTTTGGTCTTGGTAAAATTCGTCGGGAATCTCAGTCGATAAGCAGTTTTGCACGTTTTTCTTCCTGTCCTGCAGCGGAATGCAGACAAATCCATGGTTAATCTGTGACTCTGATTAGGAAATTCATTGTAGTCAAATATGACCAAATGCGATCAGGGAGTGTCTATGCTTCCAAGCAAACTTCAATAACGGTCGGCATCTAGGCACGGCTTGAATTTCATCGGCAGGTTAACCATTCTTAGTTCCAGCATTCTCGACAAAATTAATCTCGAACAGATATGTAAGTTTGTTTTTATGTGCACCAATCGCTGTTTGTTCTGTTTGACTCCCCGGTAACTATGACAACACGGATTCACCTTTTGAAGTAGGTGAATGTCCAGCCTGGGGTTGTACTGATAAAAAGTGGGAACACGTGCGCATTCGGCAGTTCTATTTCAAAGCATCTATCTTATGATAGCATGATGAGGGTTTGCACGTCTTTCTCGATAAATCCATAGTTACGGAGCGGTTTACGACCGACGAAAACAATCAAATTCTTTCCCGCCTTAGTTATGTTTTTGGGTAACTACTTAGGAAGTTCCCTGTCAAGCTACACTGTTCAGTGAGAATTCCTAGGGCGATTTTTATTAATTGTTCACGTGCACATCAGATATCGATTTCTTCTATGCATTTTTAGTAAAAAACTAATTAGTGTCATTGGAAACGTGCCATTAAAAAACAAATACCAAAGGGCTAGAAAATATGTCTTCTCATGGTACACTGTTACAATTCGCCCCAATATTTTATGTCAGAGTGATCGATATTAATTTGGAGTTAAAACGTAGACTTCATGCAAATACGATTCATCTGTCATCAGGATGATGGGTGGAGTAAAGGTCCCATTCCTATTTCGTTTGCAGTTTTACAGATCGATCTGTCTGGGACCAAAATTCCCTAGGATTCTGTGTGTGAAGCACTCAAGTTCACCGGAAATGTCAGCGATACGATTACTAAATGTAACGCACAAGTGTGGAATCTAGCTTAAAAGAACTATTTTGATCTGCTATAACTCGGGAAGATTTTACGAAGTTCCTGCTTACATTGTTACTTGGACTACCGTATTGGTGTTCATGCTTGCTAGTCAAGTGGTCAGAATGGCGGGCTGTTGAAAAATAACGAGCCTTATTAAATAGGTGAAAACACTTCTGTACAGACTGGACTGCAAGATAACACTGGCTGCTGTGATTAACGGATATTTTGGTCCGAAACCCCGGTCCGTAGCTACCCTGGTTCAACTCCTAATTTGCTAGGTATCTGCGTTCAGCAGATTTGTATGGTATTTTTCTAGTCATTGAATAGATTTATTTGTCCCTTTCAAACACGCTGGTTGTTTAAAGGTCGAAAACTTTCATGTCCCACGATTTCTATAGAGACAAAATGGTTTCTGTGTTTATCTCGTACATACGGAGGAAATCCGCGACAAAAGTATCTCGCTCACGCGACAAGCGATACCTCTAGTTTCTCCTATTTCGGGCCAATGGTTCTCCAGTTGCCTGTCGGCTTGATCAATTTCTTTACGATTGTCCATTTTCGATGACGTTAGGCAGGAATTTGATTGCCATGCTCTTCTGCCAGTTGATTTGTGTTGGGATAGCTGCTTTGCTTACCCATGCTGTCGTACACGTCGGATTAATTCGATTATCCAGCATCACGTATTTTAACCTTTTAGGCTTATTACCATCACTACAAGGGTGACAATAGCCTAGTGACACCTTGTCAGGCGTTCCAAAGAAGTTAACTTTGAGAAGATCACGTATAAGTTGCGTAAACGACAAAAACTGCGTCCAAGGCGAACCATAAGGCCATTCGTGTTAACCAGCGAAGCCGCCATTTCATTATCGTTAGGGGTTACCTGACTCGAGATTTTGAGTCGACCTGACATAAACACCTTACGCAACCAGCCTACATGCATTGGACTTGAGCAAGCCTCAGATGTTGGCCTAGAGCCCAATCATGTGAGTGAGCTGAAGTGAAGCAGACTGATCACAGTTTTATATCTTAAAGATGCCTAAACATTAAGTTTGTAAGCTGGCTCATATTATGGGGGTATATACATTATATTAGCCAGTGGCCGGTTAAACACTCCCTTATAGAGAGAGAGAAAGCAGAGCGGCAGATATTTTGATTTCAGACGTCAAGCATACTTGGAAAGAGACAAAACATTAAACTGTGATCAATTTGTGAAGCCTTGATACCTGATAAACACAGGTTCCTTGGGGTAGAAAATCTCTGAACTAGCTGTCTGATAACCATAGGTGCATATCAGAAAGTGGAATTTTTATAGTGTCTCCTTCAAACACACTGGAGGTTAGACCGTACACGTATCCTTCCCAATAGAAACGACACGCTCATTGTGTAGGGTTACGTGACACTGGTCTCTTCTACCTACCTACTCCCTATCCTTTAGCTTACTTCTAGCCTCTTGGATGGTCTTGAGGTTGCCCTACGTTTATGTAACCCTGCAGGTTAAGAATTCTAGGAACTCGGTCTTCAGTTTGAGATTTATGTAGTGTGATCACTGTAGTACTTTGTACCTTTGCCTTCACTTCGACTTTGGAAGTGCTTGAAAACTTGATTCTGTGGATTTCTTCACGAGGGATTCGAACTAGCAAACATCAATTGACAAATCTTTAATCCGTCGGTTTGCTCTCATAATTCCCTTGATTAGTTTGGTCGCATGATCCTATTCAACCGTCAAACGTCTTTGAGTTCAATGAATCTATCGATCAAGTGATTTCAAAAGAGCCGTGCTTCTAAAAAATCATTGAATAACTCGAGATTGTCGATCAGTATGTGGACATCTTCCACTTTAAAAGTTTGTCCCTCTTATTCCTCACAGCTTCAAACTAGAATGAAATGAGTCACCCTTTGGTGATCACTGAGAACCAGGATTTTTCTAAAATGGTTTCCGATTGGTTTGATCAACATTTTATCATGGATTGCTTACCTCGAGTCAAATCTTCATACTCTTCTACTGCCTTATCTGAACAGGGTTGAAAACAGGGTCGACAGATTTGTTAAGGATCAACAACCTAATCTCGACACCTATTCCTTTCTTATTGGCATATGTACCCCTCTTTAATCGGTACTGCGATGATTTTTATTCATATGAACTCGTCTCTGGAGTCTCCGCTTCACTTTGCTTAGTCGCCACTCCCGTACCGGGGCTGTAAGCCACTTTCCTAACTGACTGAACCGCTCGCTTTAATTCCCCGCTCATTCTGGATGCTGGGAACAAAGTTGTATTTGTCGTAAATGTCTTATCTTCCTGCGGTCATTCAACACGCCTACGGATTTTGGGATATGTCTGCGTGATGCTCCGATCCATGCATACCGTGTGGTAAAAACAGGCATCGCAGCCTGGTGGTTATCATAGTGAGACGGATTAACTTCAGTTTCCCCGTCCAGCATAAGTTTTTGGCTATCATACACATTCTGCGAGAACGTTAAAACCCGTTACAATCGCATTCATTGAGAACGTTTTCGACAAAAATATTCACACAAACTAACTGCACCATTTTGTCATCTCTGCAAAATGTTTGCCTAAAGAGCCTTGAAAAAAAAACAGATCTTCACTCTACGCGATTGTGAATGAGAACAAACGGAATCTTTTTGCCCAAGTTAGCGGTGTCACAGGCACATGGTTACCAACAATACGAATCAATTTCATGAAAATGTGACAAGCATTGCTCATTCCGGGGCTACTTGAGCATATCCGCATGGCATCATTTTTCCCTCATGTTTATTAAATGTTGTGGGTTAAAATTTACAACACTATTTCGTCATATTTATTTCAAACAGACAGACAAGAAATGAAAGAAGCAAAAGACAAACCGCCTCCAAGACAAGCAATACGGTAGTTTGTTCAAACGAATAATCAGTCGGTAACCCGAAAGCTAAGAAACGGTGCAGCCAGTGGTTGCATAAGAACAAGACCATGAAAGGACTTGATTGATAAAATCGATTCCACTTTTTTTACCCTCGCCGGATATGAAAACCCTGGGTAGCTGATGTTTTGAATAGAACAACAGATGCGCTAGAAAAGTTCACGGTTGATTTGTATTGGTCGTTCGCAGCAGCGCCTCGACTGCATCGCAGACAGCTGTTGCAACGCAACCCACTCAGCGAAAGGAATGGACGCGAAGAAAAAATGCCCGCCGGCTGGGCAGAATCGCTCTTCCCACTGACTAGCGTGCACGTCAATGGTTTCCCGGCTCTAATCCCTTAATCAGCCCAAATCATCAGGCATCTGATATGTCTAACCCTAATATGAGACTTTGCCGAAATAAGTAACAATGCAAATTTGTAATTGCATAGGAAATTTATTCCGTCACGGTGTGTAGATTTCAGCGATTGGTACAAATCCGATTGTGTTAATGATGTTCACTAAGCCATCAAACTATCCGGAAAAATTTTCAAAGCACGCTGATCCATGTTGCTATACTGTTCTCGATTTCTACGGAAAAAACGATTCGGCATAAGACATTATCAGACTGATCACATCTTCCCTTTAGCCACAAATAATGACGTCGAGTGATGTACCCAAGTACGATGAAATGAGCAATGCAAAATACTCATGAAGGATACTGAAAACTTGTGTCCGAATGAGAACTAGGTAGCCTTGAGATCTCGTGAGGGTAGTTATGAACTTCAGGTATCGTTTGGAACAAATTTGACACGATCTGATGGGTAGAGTTTGTTTTACCCTTGAAGGTGACTGATTTTGTTGTTATTTGTTGTAAAAGATTTGACCTTGAGCAAAAGCGTTGTTCCCTGTAAATATCACAAATGTTTTCAACCAGATTTGAATATGGAAGGTGAGCGGGTCTGCTCGTGGCGTTTGTACGTTGATATAATTTATAAATGCAAACGCGGAAAGGGACCGTTTGCCACCGCTTATATCGTCATTCTCAACCAGTTTTCTGGAAATTCGAGGAGCATTGAGGATTTAAGGTTGGATGTGGATTCGCCATCGATTTCATTTCAAAACTACTAACCAGGTGACATCATGAGTAAAACTCGCTAACCGGATCAGTACGAATCTCCTATCGATGGAGGACTGATAGCTATTCACTCCGGAATTTCTCTCCCATTCTATTTTATCATATACATCAGTTGATGCGTAACACACACTGTGATATTCAACTCACGAAATCGCAGAAACTCTAAAACAGATATCGTCTGATTTCACAGAGCAATCCCCTTGCCAAAACAACAATAATGCAGGCAATTTTACCTTTTTTTTGTCTTACAGTTTGTCCGATAGATCCATGCAATCCCCAAACCTCGTTTAGGAACCTTATCTCTACTTCCCTAGAAGGTCACATTTTTCCGTGTTCAATTTCAACTGACCCTGATCTCCGGGACGTTTTTCTATTTAATCACAGAATATAATGACCAAATTGATCGTGAATGTTTAAATTACGCAGCATGCGCTTTTGGCTACTCTTTCAACTGCCCGTTTTCAGGATTACGTAAGTACTCACCAACGATCCCATTGGTAGATACCGTGGTAGATATAACTGACGGAGTTACCTGTCAGGTTATTCATTTTTTAACTGATGGTGCTTCACATACTATTTCTCATTGGCTGAGCACATTTCATAGACATAATGTGTTACAATCCTAGAAATGAGGTTATTTGCCCAACGTACATAGAGGACTAAGCATTTCTAGGTAACATTTCACTTACCATATCAAATTTGTTCCATCTTCTCTCATTGCTTAATGCATCTGTGTAGCTGAAAGTCTGGCAGAAAATAGGTTATGTTGTTATTTGTCTTGTGTTTGATTGATCGATCGATACCGACTGGCTTGATGTACTCGTTAGCGCCTAAGAGCCCGTCTGTTTTACACTTGGCCAGGCTTATTAATTTCCATGTGACAGATTCCATCACCCACTCTAGGCTAATTCTCATTCGCCTTTTTGGCTTGCTTGCGCATGGTACACTTAGTCTCCTGGAGTGCGAGCGGGGTGTAGTTAAGTTTATCAATTATCATTAGTAAATATCCGGTTAGGTACGGTGCTCACATCCAACCCAGCACTACTGCAATATGTCTGACATAAGTTTTACCTCGGCTTCATAAAATAATGTAGACAAAAAGGCAAGGTAATTTTAATGAAATTCATTTAGCTTTGAGATAGCCGTACCATACTCAACAGTGGCCATACTTCATTACCTGGTTTGCCCGTTAGTGTCACGAAAGAATAGGCCAATCAACTCGGGTACCTTTCCAGCGATTGGTAGTTCACCGGTTCGTTCCCTTGAGGCGAGTATTAGTCACCGCGTGAACTGCAAGTGCGATTCCGTTAATAATTGCTGGTTTTTCGGTCATTGTGGAGTCTTTTGCAGTGCACACAATTCTTACCTGTTTAGAGTTTGCACAGACTGACAGTTGGTCGACTTCTTGCTGTGCCAAGGAAGATAAACAACATTTGTTTTCTTAAAAACTCAACTCAACTGTATCACGCATCTAATTTGTCAAGTTGTTCAAACACGTGCATTCGTCCGTTGATTGTGCATTTATGCACGTATATACATATGTATGTATGCACGTATTTGAGTACCTGTGTGCGCATCCAAACATGGACAAGTGTATTTATAAATAAATATATATATATGCCTATCAGACAAGGAGCTTGATAATTAAAGTGATAAGCATATTTCGCTAGCCCCTATACGGTAAAAAAAGACTGATAAGTAATGATCTCACTGACACTAGTAGCGGTTTCTAAACCAATTAGTATGGCGTCTCTTCTGCACTGGTTTGGTTAATTGGATCTTGAGATATAGTTACAATTAATGGAACGGGAGCGTGTTCGCAAGAAGGCGTTGCTTACGATGCGAATAAAGGAGCCAATGTCCCGGTCACAAGTGGTTAACGACACGTTTTCTGGAACGGGGCAGACGTCAGGTAGATGGACAAACGTGTCCAGCATAAAATCAAACAAAAATCGTCCAATTTTACCGTGAAAGATCAGACTGTCATTGGGCATTAGTAAACGCCTTTCGGGAAATAGTTCCACTTAAAGTTCACTATAAAAGTTTGTGCTATTTAGAGGCATTGGTAAATATCAGGGTGCAGTTCACAAATAAAGGAACACCGTCGGCTATTCGGGGCTGCGGATGTGTTTTCATGCTCTACTTTGGAAAAGTTTGACAAGGTCGCAGATGGTATTTTTAACGTAATAAGTCAAACTAATAGAGCACAAAGTTGGTATTGAATCCAACGGTGCCAACTAATAATTGACACGAAGGCAGCTAGGGGCACTTTGTCCAACAGAAGGTTATCTGTCCTATCAGGTTCCGCCGCATTACAACACAAGATGATGAAGATTTCGTGGGCTGACTAAAAGGTTTGTGCACATAGAAGTTGGGGATTTTTACCCAGTTTCGTTGTCACTATGAGTTCGGTCATTCACTAAGACATGTCACTGATCAATTGCTGAAAACGTCCACAAGCATGTTAATGAGACTTGGAGGGGCTCCTGCCAAACCGAGGGCTGCCAATTGGAGAATTAGACTGGCGCTATGGGGTTTCGAAATGGAAACCTTCAGCTTGGGATGTCACGACGGTGAGTACTTGACCACCGCCGGTCAGACACACTAGTCACTGGAAAAAAACGAAAGTAATTCACGAAAACAAGAACGGGAGTAGTTACAGAAGTGATTTAACTTACCCCATGGCCTGTCAACTGTTCCAATGTGTACAAGCAACACTGTGATAGTTGAATTTGAATCAACGACAGTGTTATGAATATGGACGTCATACGCATAAGCCGATTCCGCTATGAAGTTGCAAAATAGTCCCATATAAGTTGAAATGATTGACACCCAATTTGTTTGGGAATGTGCATGTTTTTGCTCTCTCATAAGATGCGAACAGTTATCGTATGCGGGTAAAATTTGTACTTCCTCTCGCGGAAACACAGTTTTGGATTAGGATATTTTGAGCGCAGTTCACAAAAAATGTGCACCTAGACAAACGTGTTATCACTATTGAAGATGTCATTCATTGGCAAACCGACCATGGGAGCGCACTGACTTGTGTCCCTAGCGAGAGAGACAGAGAGAGCGAGAGAGCGTTTTTTGTTTTCTGGTTTCCATGTGTATACCACCGGCAATAAGGTGAATTTTAGCGAGAACTTCTTCAAAAATCTTTAATTATTTCTTCACTTTTGCTTGGCCATATCTATCTTTCATGTTGATGAATGCAAAGAATATCGGGAGCTAAAAGATGACGACAAGAGGGGAATAGTTTTCGGCTATTCGTAGATCTTTGGGAATTTCCTCTGACCAAAGTTGTGCTTGTCAGTTCAATTATTTTCTAATGGAGGCTATTCGGCGAGGTTTATCAACTGGATGTCCGAATTGTGATATACTGATTCCCAAATACGAAATCTGAGTCAGGTCTGCCGTGAAATTGCACCCGTCTTCTACCTTCTCCTATTTCATTTATTCGACAGTTCTCCTGTAGTCTATACTCAAAGGAACATTACTACTTGTTGAAATTAAGTAATGTTTTGAATAATCACATTCCTTTCATTCTGTGTGAATCGTCCACCGAAATGCATGGGAGAAACTTGCAACAATGATTTCAGATTAGCTGCCTTAATCCGTTCACAGTGAACGCTCGAAGTCTGGCTGAGAATTCGCAAAATACTGCCCCAAGGACTGCCCTTAATCAGGAACTTTGATCGGGACTGATGAACACGAATTTGGCCATCGGTGAACAGTATGTCAACCTTCTGGAATTTAGGTAGTTTTGACTAAGTAGAAGATCGTTCAACAGTTCTACGCCTATCTCGTCCTATCTTTCCAAAGGTTAATGTAAAATGGAACTCTCATGGTTCTTCGTTGTATTTTACAAATTTTTGTTTGAACCACACAGAACTACGACATATTAGACCTCAGACTGCATTTTGCCAACTTTCCTATTCACTTCCTAATCCCTTGTGATCACTAGCATCGTCAACAAACCAATCCCTAAAACAGAACAGTGCTAATTTTACTGAATATCGATGGTTAGTCTTGTTGTCTTGTGTGCGGAATCGGCCCAGTCAAAAATCAATAATTTTTGATACTGGACCTTGCGTACTTCCGACTGAGCAGCAATCCAAAAACTGTCAATCAGGCCCAATTCTATTTCTGTTCCGTTCTGAGTGATGATCCGAGATGTGCCGAGTGGCTGATCATGCCAGGAAATGTAATGAAATGTGAGCTTGATGGTCTGAAAAGCTTGAGTTTGCGTGATTCGTTGAATCACATTTCGTCTTAAACAAACTAAAAACAACAGTTGCTTTAGTGATCGCTCTTCTACCATTTGGTTCAAAATAGCTGGAATGATAAAACCAGATGAGAGAAGTCCTGGTTTGATCTTTAATTCATCATTTGGCCATTAGTTTGCCATAACTGTAGCGCTGGACAACTCCACTATCCCTCGACAACATAGTAATATCGACTTTTATAGCTCATACATTCTAACTTGACTTTGCTCACATAAACATCTGAAATCTTCTATTAAACAAAATGAATTGCACTTGAGGTAAAAAACACCTAATATCCGGTAGGAATCGGCGCACCGTAACATGCAGTACTTCGCACCAAATAAGTACTTCTCAAGTTCAAGCGTGCATACTGGCATAAACACCGACGAAGGGTTGGATATAAATGTGTATAATGGTTGTCACATTGAATTAGTCTTTCCTATTGTTAAATGAAAGAAAGAACCTTGCAAATATTCAAAGGATAGACCCCGGTATTGCACCTGGAAACGCGATTCACATACCTCCCGGTAAATTCGTTTTTAAGTCAGCAAGGCTATATTTATGTGGGGTAAAACCAGTGTGTAAGACGACGGGTGACCTTGAAATTATAAAACTTAGAGGTGTAAAAATACAACCGAGCGGATGGTGGTTGTAAACTGTTACTAATGCGTTCCGAAATCCGTTACTCGGTTGATAATCACTCGAGGTTTACGGTTATCGAACACATTGCATAAGAAGCATCCGAAAAAATTGGGTAACTCCGAGGCTGCCAACATTCCGGTCACTAGACCGAAATTATATGCTGAGCGAAAAAATCGGATCCTAAATTTCAGCATCTGTACAACGATAAAACTAGACTCGCGTGTGACAACGATGCAGCCTGGTAACCACTTGTTACACAACTCGGTCAAATATGTTTGCCAAAATGTGATTCATCTGGGCAGCTTCCGCTACTTTCATTTCTTGTGAAATGAGTGAGATCCGCAACATTTTCCGGCACATAAATTTGCCCATATTTGTTTGAAACTGCAACCATCAAAAACATATTGACTCATGATCTGTCTGTTGATCTTGTGATTTGATCGATTTTCAAACCGCAGACCGACATACTGTTTAAATCTGCGCACGAAAATAACAAGATAGCTCGAATTTTCATCCATCTAAGTTTGAGCCTCACTGGAATTTTCGATGGAGAAATTTTCATTGGCTATCTGCTCTCAGTCTCACTAGACAACCTAGTCTGTGAGAATACCACAATCTTTTTGTCCCACGCGACGCACGGAGTAAATTGGAACCAACGCTGTTTGATCATACATTTGAAGGCAAATTCAAAATCACTCCAGTTTCACCACTAACTAAATACATACCGCAAATAATGGGGCAATTTTTTGGTCGAAGAAATGTACGTTTCCATGGAAATTCGTAGTTAATGATGTCTGGCAAGGTTAGGGATCTAAAACAATGACTGGATAGGTAGATCTAAATTAGAATCCGTGTGTTATGAAGCCTACGTGGTTAGATCTATCCTGTGTGGATGACCAAGCCCTCAGGCTTACACGAACTGATCAGTTCTCTCGTAAAAATGAAAGAGAAAGCATCATTTTTTTCAACTCCGACTAGGTTTTTGATCAAATTCTGGCTCGTCAGGGGATTCGTCAAGCTGAGCCTACTTCTAAACATGGAAGTACGGTGCTCCGTTTCCATCTGTCCTTCTTCATCATCATCATCATCATCATCAGTAGTGCTTGTTTGTTCCACCCAAAACAGCTGAACAGGGGCGGGATGAACAGCTTGAATTGAGCATCTAGTCCGTCCAAATGACCAGTAAGATTTTCAATGCTTAATTGAGCCCCAGCACAATATCACGCAATATGTGCATGCCACTGATTTTGCAAGGTAGTTGGTCTGTGCTCACGAATATGGGCTTCTACAAGGGTGATTTGTGTCATTTTATTTCCAAAAACCATAGAATTGTGATCAGAGGCATCAATTATTTACCACACTCTAGCTTATTGATTTTTTGATTGCATTTCCTCTACGGGTTTGAGTCTTCAAGTCAGAACAATCACAAAGTAAACGCTTAAGTTAGTAAGGTCAATTTAATTGTTTCATACAATTAGATCTCCCTACTTTTACTAAGAATTTCCCCGGTGTCATTATATTTCAACTGGATGACCTCAAAATTTATTAATACGGGATTGAATGTGTGCAGACCATTAGAGAACATGGCAACCGGTACGACATACAGAAGGGTATTAGTGGTAGGGTGAAACTGTCTGACGAAAAGCGACGCGGCATTCGAATATTCTTGCTAAAATCCAGGAATCTGGAGCTTGTTCCCACAAATTCTTCCCTAATATTTGAGTTGATTCTACATTTCATCTAATTGCCGTTTGAAAACAGATTCAAAAGAAACCAGCGTCGTGTACGGTTGCTTCTGAGGCAAAATTCACTGGCATTCAGATTGAAAATTGGCCTGTAGGATACACAACGAATACGCCTATTCCTGCATGACGTAAACAGTTTCATTTGATCTATAACTTGTCTAGTGTTGCTTGCGTACCAAGGTCAGTTGCTGTGGGTAAGAGGGACGAGATTGTGTGGACGAAAGTATCAGCTCGTGGTTTACCAAAATTATGCTACCTGGTTTGACCACTGATCGGTACGTCAGTCAGCGGTCTTCGTGAGGTGAGTTATTGTCACTTCCGATTTCCTTGTTTTGAGTTGACGGACAGGCCCCTTATCCTAAAAGACAAAACAGTTTTATGCCAGTGGTCAGCGCACTTTTTCCAGATTTGCGAAGGTAAACGCGATAAGACTGAAGCTAATTAGATAACACAAGGAATCGTCTGAATGAGACATCCGCTACATTACTTGTTACTGTTAAGAACCGGACTTGAGTGAAAATGAAAGGCAATTAATAGAATGTTCACAAAACACGTACAATTGTTCGCGTGCAAGTTGATCAAATGAGACCCAAGACGATACCGTATCTTTTTCCAAATCTCCTTGCCTAAGGACTGCCGAATCTGTTCCTAGCTTTTTGTCAAAGTGATTATGTGAATCCCAAGATGGCATAACTTATAAGTTTTTGTTTTTTTTTGGCTTGAACGATTGACTACGTGGTACATGAACCGAAATTGGTCCTCATACCACACGGTGTTACTGTTCCCGTTAGACTGTACTTTGTATGTTGTTTTATTCATTCTTGACTTTCGAATTAGATTCGCCCCAACCTTCCAGAATAGCTGACACGTCGATGTATTATTCCTAGCGCAACAGATTAGCGAGACAACCAGTGTTTATAACTTGAAACATTGTGTCCCCCTAATCCAATCAATCAGATGAGAAAGAGGAAACGGTTGGTCAGCAATAAATATTTCGATTTACCCATACCATGGTATTTATTAGTTTTCTAGCGAAAGGCTTTGACGCGATCTAGGTGCACTGGTACCGTGCACCAAGAGTTATAGAAATAAGCCAAGAACACATCACCATAATGACATACCGATCCTGGTCAAATGGACTTGGTACTCGTTTTTACCTATAAGCAAAGAGACGTCTGCCCCACCACTACCCTGTTAGTGACAAGCGCTACTTCGATAGCATACGTTCGCGCTCCGTATCCCCTCCGCCTCGTTGTCATGCTTGACCTGAGAAATTAATAGTACGTGTTCTTATTACCACCCTAGATTTCAGAACTATGGCTTATGATTTCTAATCACTAATATAATCAGGTTTTGAAGGTTGCAGAACAGTAATCCAACCACATTTCATGTGCTCCAATCATAAAATGAACGGCACTTTTCAGCTAGCGAATGATTTCTAATGCTTTATCTTATTATTCCAAGCGAATGTGTCAACTAAACCGGATTCAGTGGGTTGCGCGGTTTTCGTGACAACATTATTCCATCTTCAGAGGTTTTCACCATAAACACACCGATTGTTATATGTTGTCCAGCTAAAAAAAAAGTACTTCGATAAATAACCTTCAAGATGATCGAGAAGTAAATGGCAAACTGGATCAACTCTTCATCCAGAAATGACCAGACTTAAAGTCAACTAGTGTGTTTTGCACGGAACGGTATAAAAGTATTCCAAACACGATAAACGTCGGCCAAAATTCTCATTTCTTACAAAAGAATGTGCTATTTTTATTCGACATCTCAGTGGCTTGGAGACACAGTGTCACGCACTAGGGACACATTACAATGGAAATTGAATCACCTCTGTCGACATACAACAAAACATCACCACGGGACAACAGGCCACTTCCGGTCTGGTCACATTAATTATTCACAGAAAACAGTCAGACAGTATTTCGCTCTCGATAAATTGGTCTCTATTCGTTGCGTACGGAACGGTCATACTTTACTCCCGTTTTTCTGGTTAGAATGGCTACTACCCCTTGGTAAGGCCATTTCCTATTCATAAAGTCAAAGATTTACGTAACTTTCTAAGTCAGAATTTGGAAAGTAACAGGAGAAGTGTGCAACAAAAACTGACAAGAAATTACTGCATTTTTTGATAAACTAGCTAGGCAACTGATGCAGACCCCGTCACCTAATTTTCTATGGATATTGGTTAGTAACATCTGAGCCACTTTACACAATTTGGCAGCAAACATTGTCTTAGAATAAAATCAATTTTCCGCGCTGATCACTTAGCTAATGACGTGGCTTACACCGGTTGCATGATTGATCCAAACAGCTCACTCTTGGAGTGCCAGTTTGCAGGATGGAAAACATTTCCTTCTTCCTATTCTAGACCACGGCTGCTGCTGAACGAAAGCTGAATACTAATAAATTATACCCAGAAGTCACTAATCAATAATGAGACGCGGATAACTGGCCGAATTATTGAAATGAGTACGTAGCCCGAGCTACTCGCCTGTTCAGTAACCAAACATCTTCCTGCAAACCAATGTATTTTGATGAAAACTTAGGGGAAGAAATGATCAGTGTTCATCAAAGACTGGACAGCAAAATGTTTTCCATCAGTCAGGGAATAGACTGTAGGTTGATAGATTTTTTCTGCACAGGAAATCGATCGATATTTTAGTAGTTTTCACATCTTATCTTTGACAGCAATTGCAATAAACAATCGTGGTGTAACGCAGTCTTTGTTTAGTCAGACAGCACAGTATTGTTGACAACATTTTGTTTATTCACGTCTAGGTGATGCAGCCAATGCGAATTTCGTGTCTGATTCACAAAGTTACCGCACGAGGTTGTGTAACACAAGCTCGGAGGAGAAAAAGCGAGTCAGAAATTTTTCGAGTTGTGTTATGTCGCTACTACTCAAATCTAAAGGGAAACTTTCCAAAAATACGCTTGTATGTTTCAGTATCCCAATTTCAGAAGTTACCATATCAAAGATATATCGACCCTAGGTACCATAGCTTTTGCATTTCGGAGCAAATCGGAAGCCGTATCGGTTTTGGTAAAAAAACAGTCAAATGCATACAGTCACTTAGGCTTGACAAGAGTTGTGCGTGCATGTTGGGGAGGTAAGCTCTAGGTAGATTTGACGTCCATTCACCTTACATCAAAGTAGATCCCTAAAGATCTGTGTTTTATCTCGGTACCTCGCGTTCTGAATCTACCTCACGTTGGTTTCACTTTGATGAATTGGGCTAGAAAAGCGCTCACCATTGTTCTCCTGTTTGCATTTGTGGTGTGAATTTAAATGAGAGATGGTTTCACTTATGCGGTTTGCTTTCGGCAACATATTGTTCCTAAGTAGATATTAGTCGTATAGATAATGGATTAAAATTTCCGCGGAGAAAGTGAATCTCTTCACGGATATTGAAGCGGGCAAAGTACAAGTACACATATTGATTTTAAAACGCCTTATCTCCTAACCCGAGCTGATCCTTCATCGGCTGGGTGGAAATCACTAGAGTCAGCGGTGAGCACGAGCATTTTGCAGTCTCATTGCTGCTGCTAAGTCAAGGAAAGGTGCTACACGGATTCATCAGTTCGGCTTATAAGATATTCCCAATAAGCGCGTTTTTTTCACCATTTCTTTTCGTGAAGAGAATGAGAAATTGTGGAGTTTGAATAGAATACTTTGCTCTGTCAGACGGTTTTGTACGGTCTGTTCTGTCACATCGTGGTAGATCAAGAGATGCGTCAAGAGCATTGGATTTTGCCCACTGATAAAAATTCCAATTGCCTCGATGGATGTGCGGTGGGCATGTGTCACGGCGCTATGTTTCTTAGTGTTCCATTCCATCCTTGCTAGCATTTTGCTGTCTGGAAAAGAAAATCGACATCTCGTGCGTTTTTTTAATTATCCCTGAATTAGTCAATGATTTCAATATGCAAAATTTAAGGACATTCGTGTAAAGGGGCTTGTATGCGGGACTCGTGTGTGAACAAATGCCCATTCCGAACTGTTCCCATGCTCCGAAACGCAAAGATAGCCCTACTTGGCCTCGCTCGACTTCTTGGCAATTATACTGCCAATATTGATACAATGCTATTTCCTTTGCTCAGATATCTGTCCACACATTAAAGAGGCAGCATTTACTTTTATTCCGCTTATATCATTATATCTACAAATTGCTAAACGATCGAGTTGTAGAATCGACAACAGTACAAGTGTACCAGTTGTGAACTGCTTAATGAATACACCCACACCAATTCACTTCCCATTTCAAACGAGGTGGTTGTACGCTGCCAATGACGATGAAGCAAGTGCAAAGTGCTTCTACAGTTTTTTGATAACGACGTGGGTGCCGAAATTACATGGTTTATAATTTCCTATAATCCTAAGACTCGCTTATTGATCTCACTTATGCATAATAGTTGGTAATGACTGGAATTGTTAGATTTATCTTATTTTCAGTTTACAATCTATCAATATTTAAAAAGTCACACACACCGTGTGGTAAAGTAAAACCGGGTTCTTCAGGTGACAAAAAGCGCATTTAGAGGAGCAAAGTTTAACTAGCTAATGATGAACGGGAACGCTTTAGAAACGAACTGGACTTGGATTTGCCCTCTACGGTATACCTTCGTTCCTGTTTATGCACGATTGAAATTAACGAGATTTCAGAAGTTATTCTAGGCTTGCAATTATCTTGGTTATGTTATTCCCCGCTATAAACTACTTATCATTTTTCTCTTCATTTGGGTAACTGAACTGTTCACGAAATAGTCACTTTTCCATCGAGAAACAGCTAATCTTAAAACTTTTCAATTGACATTCTAGTCACAGTGAAATTGTGAATGAGGTTTTATTTAGGTTGAAATTTAGCCAATACTATGCAGTTTCTGTATCGTCAAGGTTACCCTATGCTAGCTCTAATGGACGTATTATTAATTGGTCTAAACCGTCAGACGAAGTGGACCACTGTTTTGCGCACAGGCGGCTATACTTCACTTGGGATGCAAGAATAAGAAGCATACAAAAGAGCCGAGGGAGAGGAACATCATATCCATGTGATGGTCACGTGTCCACCGTGAGCCAAATGTAAATGTGGTGAGAAAATACCATAGTCGAACTCAGGATCCACTCTTTAGGATGGTCATCATAATGGAACAATTTATGAAGTCTAATGAAGTCCATTGGATAAGTCTCCGGCTTACACGATACCCCCCTTAGGTGTTGTGTGATAGACTGCAAATGCGATTGTTAGTTGAAATGATTAAGATAAGCATTTCTGTCGTTTATCCACTACTATTTATCATTCACTGCCCACGATTATCGTTCTGATTCCATTGCCGTCCGACCGCTTTTGATAAAAAGGGCCTGTTTTGAGACAAGCACATATTTTTTCTCCCCACCTTCGCAATGTAAGCTGGGCTACCAGTCCTCACTTCTGATTCGTACAATTTGCACGTGATGTGCCCGCCAGAAAACGATGTGTTTATTCTACTCTAAGCCATGGACGGCTGAAAGCTATTAAAAAGGAACGAAGCTATCCACCGAAGGTAAACCCTGTTGTTGTTCTACACTTTCCTTACTAACAGTTAGATGGTGATGCAGAATAGTAGTTGAAGTCGGGACATGTCAGTGTGATCCCTATGGCAACTAAGCATGACCAATTTTTTATTGCTTTTCAAAACGAGTGCTTAATTATCGCAGATGTTCTTTTCACTCTGAATTCAACGATACCAGGGAGTGAATTGACGAACTCGTTTTTTATTAGTCATTCTCATTCATTTCTCGAGTTCAGCTTACCCAACATCTGTCTACTGATTTGTAACTGCTTGACAGTCCCGTCAACAAAAGTAGCTCGTACTAATTCACAAAAAGCAACCTGAAGTCTAGTTGTCTAATCCAGGTTGCATAGAAGAGTGAAAAAAGTGTGTCGACTTTATTGTTCAGCTGCTTTTGGAGTAATATAAAAGATCGTACAATGGATTGTATTCCAACTGCCAATCAATGGAATCATCAAAAGTAGAAATTTAAGAACACTGTTCATTTTGGCGCTCTTCACTCTCTGACAAAGGGGTTGGTCCGTACGAATACGAGACCTGTTAGGGAAAAAGCAAATTTTTACGAATTCAGAGCATAGAGTGCATTCCAGCTCTTATTTGAAGTAATTGAAATTTCACTGGATATGAGGTCACTTCTAACTTTATTACCGCGGCAGTTGGCCCAATGTTGGATTCCTCTGGCACCATCTTTTATGGATCGCTAAGAAAAAGTTTTGTCATGTTTGCAAAAATTAGTCTACAGTCTTCTGAAAATCGGAGAATATTTACACTACAAAATGCTCATTGATGTCTTCAGAGTAGAAATTTGGTTACGAGCACACGGTTACAATGGCTAAAAGTAAGAATCCAATGCAGGGTTTAATGCTAGTTCGTTAGGTCGTTCAGTCCAGGGTTGCCAGTTGCATGCGTTCTATCCCAATTGATAGTCCAAAATGACTTCAACGTACTCTTTTTTACTCCACCGTTCACTAAAATTCTAGATATGCAACAGAGCATACCAAATTTGGTTTATCCTTAGCCAGTTGGAAACGCTTTCAAATTCCCAGCTAACGTGAGCTTTTTTCTGGCCGGAATAACTGACCGTTTCACACTCTTCTCCTACATGTTTGGATACAATGAGGACCGTGGTCTCCCGTTTGTCTTGAACCTAAGTCCTTTTGATCAACCGCCGCTATTTGGAAATTTAGGGTTGCACCATGCGATCGGCTCGTGTTCCATTTCCGGACAAACATGTGCACCGCGTGTATGCACACGGTACACAATAAATTGCACTATGAGAAACCGAGTAATGATAAAATTTGACAGGTCTGTATTCACAGTCCAACAACGGCACATTCGTGGCCAATTGTGGTCACCAGTTTTGACAGACGGATGGTAGGTATCACTGGATGACAAAGCGGGGAGTGTTAGTTCATCAAAATACGAGGAAACCGTGAAGCGCTTAGGATCCAAAGCGGTCAGGTGATGCTAATTCCAATTTACCAGCATATTTGTTCCCTCAGATGAATAGAATACGGATCAGTTTTTCCTTTCAAAAAGCCAATGCTACAAGATAACTTGAACACTTGGCTTAGTACTCTCAAATACAGCAAATAATCACTTGCAGTTCTATGGAGTCGCTACAATCTATTTTGTGCTTGATTTTCGAGCAATTTCTGCTCTGCTAAATGATAAGAGCTCAGGGCAATTTTTCAAAATTCATTGTATCCAGTTGCAAGAAATTGAGCTTAATTTGATGTTCATGTTCGATGATTGTTTAGGTCATCGTTTGATCCAATAGGTATACATTTCCCCAGTAAAAAAATCAATTTAGTTTGGTTTGCTGCGCGTATTTTGCCTAGGAGACATGTAAATTGGGAACGAAAAATTGTCTACAACTGGCTGCATAAAGAGTGCATTATTAGACAAAAATAGAAAATAATGGGGTTTGTTCTACGTGGTTGGTTTAGGGCTCCAACCAATCAATCAGTGGAAGTATCTGCGTGGCCGTGGTCAGTCCATGCCCATACTCGATAGGCGCACCCAAGCCTGTCAAGATTCCAGTTGTTTGCACCGTATCTGGGGCAAAAAGAATACAATATGCGCATAATTTCGAAAAACGATAGACAAACACGAACCTACAGGGTATTGCTCAGTTCTGGGAATATATCCTCGCGATCGACAAGCCGGATCAGTGAAAGAATTTCGGAATTGAAACTATTCGAGGTAGCTAAACGATTGTTTATCCTGGTCTCGACAAGTTCAACTCCAGGTATGGCAATTCGTCTAGCTGTGTATTCCGTAGATGTTAGGAATAGGAGCCATTCATTTTTCCTCCTACCATAGGAGCTATATTGAGCACTGGCCAAACCAAGGCGAGTAAAAATTCCAAAATGCATTTAAGTTATTGAGAATGTGCGCAGTCCGATCGGGACGAAAAGCGAGAGGAAAGTGACATATTTCATTTAACTCTGAAAAGTGCTTCGTTGGCTTGCATATATAATGAAATCTGGAAGAAATTAAGACTACGGATAACAAAGGAATGTATGTGTAGAACGAAGACTGAAATCTGTCGAAACCATTTTGCTAAATTTCCGGAACGTCCAGAGATTCCTTGGGATTTTATAATTCACTGACTGGTCCGACTCGACTATGAGATAAAGGACACGATGGTGAACAAGCTCGTTTTCGATGGCTTTATCTTCTCAGTCACATTTGCCTGGTGGAGTGCATAATTTTCAAAGTGTCCGCAATATCAAGTTGAAATTGGTTAGTGCAAATAACGCGAGGAATGCCGTTTGGAAAATAAGATTGCGCGGGTTGTTTACAGTCAGCATTTCGGGTGAAGTTAACGCAAACGAGCTGTCGTGATCTTTTCACTGGAGAATCAATACGTCGTAAAACTTAGATTCATCAAGATTCGGCCAATGAGATGAAGATCACATGAAAACATGATCTGATTTGTTGTAAACCCTAGAACTGTATTCATGTCTTGAATACTCACATCCTAAAACAGATTCACATGGAATAAGTAGAGCTGGAGGGGAAAATAAGAGGGAATCGAAAACGCCCTGCAAAAGACACCATCACGGACGGATTGTGGAAGTTTGTAAAACTGATTAAGTGCTAATTCAATTGAAAGTTTTGCTGGCGCAGATTTGTCGAACTAATGATGGCGTTTTCATAGTCCAATTGTGGCATATTAAATGACTTATAATACTGATCCAAGGGTGAGGAGATGTAATCCAACAAGTAGACCAAAGCAATAACAGAGAAACACTGCGGTCATGCGTGACATTCTTTGTGACTACACAAGGGTGCAAATCTATCTGCATTGCTTCGAGCAGGCAGACTTTTGTCACAAAAACGAGGACTTTCTCTGCTGCCCAGCTTTAGCGATGAGTGGCTAACAAACGAGAAGCCATGTGGCTAGGAAGGAAACCATACAATGTATAGGAAATAAAAATTTACTAGGGAACACTTAATTTTACCGCACAGCTTCCGACAATCTGTCATTCCACATGTTTAACATGTGAGTCTTTTCAACTTACGAAATGAGGACCCGAATCCACAAATCGAGTTAGCGGAATGAACAGTACGAAAAACTGCCTGCTTTCGGTCGAAATGCAGCAGTCACGAATAAAGACAATAAAGATCATATCATATCGATTTCTAATTCTGTCGTGAATCCGTGAGCTGTACCAGCTTTTGGTTCGAACCATCGAGTTACTCAGTTTGTCGCACGTTAAGTCTTGATTGAAACGTACCTCAGCCGAGAAGAGTAACCACCTAATTATTACAATTTGGTCTAGTCAAACTTTCAGAATTGTCAGGATGAGCAGTTTGCTGTGATCTTACTGTGTCATCGACAAACTTCAGCGACTGTTTCATGCGAGTTATTTACACTTACACTGATGATGAATCATGCAAGCCGTTTCGCCAAGATCTGGTGCACATTCTAGCGTGAGGTTTGAATGAACATAACCGCATTCATCCAGCCTCCACGATTTGGCTCGTAGAGAGAGTAAATTTCATTAGGAGGTAGGCAGCTGACTGATCGACATGAATGGCGTTCACGCACCCCATTTCTGTCGCAATCGATCCGTCATTCTACACACAGCGGACGAATGAGATCCGTAACAGACACACTATCGATCGTACAGAAATCTCATTTTCAATGCGGGACGCAAAAACTATGTCCATCACGTTACGCTTACGTATTCTTGTCTCTACATATCTGAGTTGGCAAATCACATATGCTTATATATGCACACACACAGACTATGGTGCCAAAACCTCAGTCGATGGGCGCACACGAACACGGCAACAGATATCCTACTGGAGATACGTGAACACACGAACGCACCGTACCAGGCAAAATTGCGGGCTTGGTTTTCACCAGTGAATGCATAGTTCACTCTTTGTTTGTATACTTTTCTGAGTAGCTTCTGCATCCTAACAGAACAATTTCGACTTTGGATCACTTGTGTGTGTTTATGTCATTGTGTGTGTGTGTGTGTTACGGCCTTACTCCGCTTGTAATAATGCGGATGCGCGCAGTCCCAGTGGTTAATGATGGTTTACCATGGGGTAACGCGTTGCCTTACTTTCCGTGATAATTTTCTTTCCCTTTAGTGTCTTTAATAAAAAGAATGGTTCCTGCCATTTGTAGATTACGGTGAGTGTGTTACACTCAAAGTACCCGACAAAATTACGGTTGCTGGGTTGCTTAAGGTTTTTTCTGACTTCTTGTTCGGTCTTATTCACGGTGAATAAAAAGAAGATTGGCACTGATTCACAAACTTAAATTTAAGCTTTACGGTAAGAAAAAAAAACAACAAGACTGAAATCCGGCAAATGAAACTCGACCGTGGTAAGTAGTTTTCGGCAATGGACAATATATTCATCACCAATGTTTTGAACTTCCGCGATTAAGGATGCGCAGAATCGACGCAAAATGGAAATTTCGAGAATATCTGGAATCGTCTGGATCCGAGTTTTATTATTTTTTTAATAATATTCTCTTGGGACTACGGAATAATGGATGGATTTTTCGGACAACAACACACGAACCCGGAAAAACCCAAACCGACTGAACCATTTCACGATGTGAATGAAATATGTCCGTCCCTCGTCTATTTGGTACTGCTCACGCCTGTCTGGCAAACGGATGACTTGCTACTCTTTTCTTAAGCAATACAAAGTGCTTTTACGCGAAAACAGTGCCGCATTGCATCTTCCACTCTAAAAATAGACAGACCAAGCTAACTATAGTGTTAGCAGGGTTTGTGATCAGCAAACTGGCTCTTCTGTTTATTGGTCAAAATCAGCTGCCATTAGACAGAAACCTCATCCGTGCCGAACAGCGTAAAATCTGTGGTTTGACGCCTTTTACTCCGCGTTACTTCATTGAGGAGGGTTAAAAATATCACTCAGTGAAGCACGAGAAGATTTATTAACATCCATGGGGGCAATGAGACGTAACTAGCGTGACGTAGGCACATATAAAAATAAAAAATACAAATCGAGACCGATATTGGTGAAGTACATCGATTTTCTGTTTTGCCATTCGGAATGACGCTGTCGGATATAGGCTGTACAAATTAGAGTTTAATATAAATAATCTGTTGATCTACCGTCCTCTCCCCGGGCACGGAACGATATTTGTCAAGCTTTGTTAACAAGCATGCATTTCTGTCTGTTTCGAATTTGGATTCTGGGTAAAACCTGGGATAGTCGGTAACCGATACATTGCTTTCCCACGACTGCGTCACAAGTAATATTGACTAGGACGAGAATTTCTTTCGACCCATTCACCTAATCAACAGCTGTTTACAAACATCGAGGTGAAATCAACTCATGATGTTTACCTCATCCAGTCGTATGCATTTGCCGAAGTTTCCGGATCGCAGCTACGATACAAAACAGCATTACGCAAACGTTTACAACAGTCGATTTCATGGCTACCTGCCTATTTCACTGTAAAAGTACAAAGCAGGGCATTGGGCAACCCGTGTTGACAACACTGGCGTAGAGGAACAAGGAGCGTGTTCAGAGTGTCCTTCTCTTACCATACTTATTTTATATCTGAATTTGTGATTCTGATGATGCCTTAGTAATTCATATCTTTATATATCCATAAGACATTGTACTATGTTAGCTCATAAATGGCAATGCTGCTTTCTACCTATGTAACGTAAAACTACCAAACATTCACCCGTTTTCCATTAATTGCTCCCTTAAGTTGAATCCGTCAAATTATTCGGATTTCATCTTTACCCTCAAGCAATCATCATTTACCCTAAACAGTTCAACTGGTAGTAATACCTCCCACCGTACAACTAATTCTATCAAATTTCTGGGAGTCAGTGGAACAATAATCCCAATGAATGTTTACATATCCAGCTCCTTGCTGACACCCGTAAACTCAGGTCCCGTGACATTTTATCCCCAACGAGTTCACCAGTCTGATTTCCCAGTTCTCTTTCACCACCTCTCTGGTAAAAAACCTCGATCTTCCGGAGCAAAACTTTGAAATTCCCGGACACGGTCCTCATCTGACCGGTTGCATCCCTTTCAATCTAATGCAAGAACCGATGTCTAAGTGTGTATTACAAGTCCAATTGCATGGTGCACCAAATTCTTGGCTCATCCAACACACCTCAACAAGACTGTTTATCATTGTCATTTATGAACCAATCCCGTTTTACGTTTCCTTCTAAACAATAAGCCCACCGGTTAGCATCGAAAGACAAAGCATTCTGATTGCGAGGCGGTATGGTGTTTTTTCACACGTTTCCATATTTCGAGGTTATTTTAAAGTAATTTTTTTAAACTCATCCTTTAGTTTCCATCTAGTTTAAAGAATCAGTTTTTAGCATATGGCTGATCGATCTGCCTATAGAAGGCATTCGAACACAAATGCATTCCATTCTTGTTTTGTACAGCAACAGCTGCCTACATAAAAAATTAAAAATTCCCATTGAAACTCGCAAAACCCACACATTGGAGGTAATTTCAGTTATTTTTTTTATCTCCCATGAAATGTGTCCGGAAGGAATTGATTTCAAACATGTTATCAATCTAATGCGCGCGCGAGAGAGTGAGGGGGACAGAGGATAAAACGAATCAGACAAAATGCACACAGTTCGGGGAGTGAAATTCGTGATACTTGCTTTCCCACAGAACGCCTCTGCTTATGCATTCTGGTCTTCGAGACAAGTGGTGGTTCGATAATCGGTCGATATTATCAGTCAGTGAGAGCGTCTGGCTCGTGGAGACCTAATTTGACTCTCGAGCTAGGGATTGAGATCCACCCAAATATGGATTAAGGAACTCTCCAGGGTAAAAGTAATTGCTCCGTATGGCTGCTCACGGAAATCTTGACTGATAAACTTGAACTCATGCGGAGACAAATTAGACTTCATGAAATAATTCACCATGTGATATCCACACTCAACTAGCTATTATGAAATTCTGCAAGCACTGTACAGCCGCTTCATCCTAGTTAGGAATCTTGATGGCGAATTGAAATTTGATAACACTTGATGAATCGTCTCATGGGAGCATCTAATTTCCTGCTACTAACACATACCAAGCTAGACTTTCGCCTTCGAGACCACAGTAACCATTCCCCCACAGTGTTGCATCTGTTCAGTCCATTTCACAGTCACTCATGGTCTATGGTCACACATTCCGCATCGTGGTGTGCGCACATGTGTGTGTCAGGTTGAGATACCCGGTTCGAGGTCTCCTCGTCAACTTCCTCAATTGATAGACTTCAGGTTGCCTCGGTCTCCTGTGTGGAAAAATGTTCTTGTTCATGTCATTAATACAAAAAGAAGAACAATGAACAAGACAAATAATCATGAGAATTGCTGACATCCGAAATATTTACTTTTTTTCTACCTGTCCAACTTTAGATCTGATTTCTGAAATCACCATTTTGAACTGAGTACTCGCCCGATGAGGCAACGTCTGAAAATGCCAGTTTTACTCGAGCACGAAACACTGAAACTAATTCACTTCGCACGGAATGCAATTTAACCGGCAACTAGTCTTGAAAATTATTGACTAACTAACACTCCCACTTAGTCCTGTGTTAGTTTATGCACGTATGCGAAGTGAACCGCGGATAGTTCCATCGAGTGTTGCTTTTCCATATTCTTTCTCTAGATTGTGCTTGTTGTCAATACAATCTCCTCAACATCATGGGACATCGTAGCACTAGAGATCAGAGGTGTGGTATTTGAGTCACAGAGTCACTAGGAGCATGAAACTGCACTGGATTTACAAACCTAATATGCCTAAGTTGTCCCCTACCGTGACTTTTACTCCTAGTTCGCTTTCCTTCCCTCGAGTCTTTTGGCCAAAGATCCAGTTCACTCGGAATGGATTTCCATCGCTACCGTTTTAAAACAGCTTACAGTTTTCCATTTTTATTCGCATCTCAATGGACGTTTGCCCTCACAGGTGTTTGTATCTTAATCAAAAATGGATACATTCATCACTTTGTTGAAATATAACGCGTAAAATATGTAAGCAAAAGAAATGCATGGTTATTGAAGATTGTGGCAAAAAACCGTCGCAATCTCCTCCCGAATGGTGAAAATTCAGGCTAAGCAAAGAACAGTCAGCTTCTGATGGACGTTTATAAGCTAAGGCATTGAGCCGAAGGTCGGACACGCCAAGGCATGAGAGCAAATAAAGCACGAAACAGTATGTGGAGCAGATCACGGAGCTTCAGCAGAAAATGCCCTCGACGGTGTTTGTCTGCGACCGTCGGCTGGTGGAGGCCAAGTTTCACCTAGAAGCTGTAGAAGCTTAACTATTCAGCGAGAAGCGGACCAGAAATGTATTTTTTCGCCCACTACTGATCTAAAATTCCAGACGGATCAATAATATTTCAAGCCAGTTTCACGCTGATGGCCCCTAACAGGATGCTTTGTTAGTCAATTCTGTTCCTATCCCCGGTTATCTGTTGTCCCATTTTGCACCAAGCAAGCGGAATGTTAAATTCCGTTCGAAGCTCGATAGATATGACGATCTGACTGGCACATTTTATTGGGCATGATTCAGTATAAACAAACAAGGAAGTACTAGGTTGTAGCTAACGGTGCATTTTCTGACTACTGAAGAAGCACTGATTGGTTGTCGGTCCAGGCACGAGTTTGATTGTGAGACTTGGTCAAAGAATGAATTACGTTAGATAAGTGAATTAGGTCCAATTTGCGATTATAATTTCGGATACAGATTATGAACACATTCTTACTGCGGACGTATGAATGGGATATTTCAACAGATATTCGTTTCCCGCGGTTCGGATGATGTTATCTTGACAACCGAGATGGTGCACATTCTATTGCTTCCAGTCAATCACACACCGAAAGTAAACGAGCGGAGATCAACGGGCAGTTTACATTTGATCCCGAGGTCGGAAAGTTTGCTGGAAAAGACTAATTTGGGAGATAAAAGTTTGGTCGGTTAAGTTTTGATTTGATCTATACGAGTACGGGAAGGAACTGAACTAGCCCTGAAAAACAAGAGTGGACGTGCGTTTGAAAGGATAAGCGCATTCTGTTCGCCCAGTGATATGGAAAACTTCCAACAGCGTTTTGCAATTTCCCGCTTCAGTCGCAAACGTCAGAAAAGTCGGCTAATGTCATTAGTAATACTATAAAGTGTGTTTGTTTCCTAAAACTACTTTTGATAAGCAATCGGTCATTGATTCTTTATTCGTCCCACGAAACCGATGAAATTTAGTTTCAGCGAGATAAGGACAGCAAACGGAGTTTTGTTTCGTCCAGAAGTTAGACGAGCTGTGACAATCGTTCCTTATTTGCTTATTTTCGTCCTTTAAGCAAGTAAAAAACGAGCAAGCTGTGCTCATTTCGACAGACGCGTTTCTCGATAGTGACCACACGCAACTAATGGGAGTGTATACCAAAGTTATTCTGCTCGCATAGTCCCTCCTCTGGTTTGCTTATTCGATCGGGTTCATTACCTGATCGAAAAGGGATCAAGAACCATATCGATGTTCGGAAATGCGTTTAAGCCCATCTATTTCACGAAACGTTTCACAACTATCACCGCAGAAAGTTCCAATATCAGACGAAAGTAAAATAGCAAAATCGATGAGGGAAAATATCACATTTTGTCTGGGGCAACGAAATCAACTTGTGAACGGTTCATACAAGCCAAAATACATACGTTTCTCCCTTGCCATTTGATTTTGTCTTGAGTACACCCAACCGAAGTCATCACTTGCGTAATGTTACCGAAATACGATTATCAAAAGCATGATGCATCAACGCATATATGTATATGTATATGTATATATACATATATATATCGCCTTTGGTGCATAGAAACTGGTCCACTAATGTGACGGGAAACATGAGTTCATCTTTTGTTATCACTTTCTCATTAATTAAATGAACAACAGAAAGTTCCATATTTAATCGGTTGCTATGGTTATTTTAACTTATTATCACAGAATTTGGTTGCTAGAGTCGCCTCAAGCGTATAGGCACACCCGGATTCCGTGATGGACTGATTTAAAAAAAAATAGCCGAGAGGGATTTAATCTTCGGGATTAGTGTCCAATGCATCGTTAGCTTTACTTTCTTGCGGTTAGCCGGATGACAACCATTGCGGAAATTAGCATACAATTCAAAGGCTGAAAAGCTTTAGCAGTTTCCTTAAATCATGACTGAGTACGCTGGTGTCATCATAGATACAAACCACGTGACAAAATGTCCATAATCCTTGGTCTGAAGGCGAAATATCGCAAAACATATCACATTTTCTTGGGCCGGGGGCGAAAATTTTCAATCTTCTCACTTGTGAGACAGTCAGTTTGCCTTCAAATTACTTGTTACACTTAATGCCTCGTAAACTTTTAAACATAGTTCTTGGACGTCATTTTCACTCAAAACTGCATCATGTAGTGATCGATACTTGTATGTTCAATTTCTAGCCTAGTCGTCAGTTTGACTGCTGAACTACGGGAATAGCAATCTCTGTTTACTCGATGGCAGAGGTATCCTGGGAGTTTCTCCCGGGTTTAGATCAGGATATGGAAGGAGAATTGGATTAATCCTGCAGAGCACGCCCTCCGGTTGGTGGTAACGAAACCAACACTAACACGGTTGTATTCAGATAAGCAAAAAGACTTTTTGCTCTCGTCTGTCTAATTCCCAGGACGAAAATGAAAGCAACACTAAGGTTACAGAGCCTGAATGTATGCGCACTCTATGGCAAAACGTAGCCAATCACGAAATCCGTAGACAATTGCAGCAGCCGAAATTCGTGCGGAATTCACTGGTTGTAACACATCCGCGATAATTATTCTTGATATTGTATCAGTACTATGCCCTCACAACTGAGCAATTTGAGTAGATTTTTTTCTCACGAACAAATTAAACACGGGAGTACCCGCCGGTTGGATTCATTCCTCCTCTAATTCAGGGTCTTCAGACAAAAGGGTCATTTTCTTGTCAGTGTCCAATGCATATGTGAGGAATCTTTTTGAAATTCGAGGCGACACATTCAGCGGCCCGGTTACACTTTTTCATTCGGATGCACAAAGTTCAGATAGCAGTTGTCATGCTTCTCAAATTCAGTCCGTCCTAGCTACAAACACTTAAAGACGAGTGTTTCAGAGTCCCTGATGAAGGTCAGCCAGATTGGGTTACCAACAGTATGCCTGTCCGGTTGATCGATGCCTACGTAAAACCACACCTTCTTTTCGGTTGCACAGTGGGGACATGTAATCATGAAACAGCGCTCTCATTCATAAAAGTTTATTATGTAACCGACGTATTAGGGCGTCAACGCCCTGTTGATGATATGGCATGAAGAGTGAAGCATAAAGACCAAAATATATGAAATGCCCAGTGGTGTGGGGAGTTAAAATATTGCGCCGGTTCATCAGTAATTTTTGACACATCTTTACCGTTGAACAAGTTCATTGAATAGAAACATTTATATTATACTGCAGGGAGAAGATAGATTAAGCAAAATGTGTAATTTAAGAGCATCTGTCGGAGTTGGGAACTTTTGTCACTAGTGCACCTGACGGTTAGCAAACGGTCATCACACACGAATGATTCTACCACGCATTTCCCTTATTACAGTGAAAAGAAAAAAAAGGCTTCATCCGCAAAATAAGCCGAATGATCAAACCTCAATAAACGGTAACGACCAATCTCCCTCCACTGCACACACGCACCCGATGGAACTGTATGTCGTAAATCATTCTGTTTGATCGAACAGTAATGGTTAGTCCAATGGCCTGGACTGAGACAGACGATTCCGTGTGCTATTCTTTTGCTTAATTCTTTCGTTTGATTTACAAAACCGCCATATTTCAGTGAATATCTATTCGCAATGACTGGAGTGAGAATGAAATTCAACATCGTTGAGCACAGGAGCAAGTTCGGTCCACCGGACGAAGTGAGCAATAAACCTGTAGCATGAGGGGATTCGAGGACTGATCCAATAGACGGACGACAATTTGGTGCACTTTATTTCATTTTCGAAACAGGGCGAAATTCATTTTCCCACCAAAATAATCGGACTACTCAAGCATGACAGTACCTGTGGCGCAGGAATGTAAGGACACGATAGGTTGACTGGAAGCAATCTCAGCAAAATGCCAACGAAAACTCCCTTTGCAAATACAATAATTAATCCAAGATTTTGACTTGACTTCTATCACTCGAGGCAACAGACTGGACTGCCTAAAAGAATTTGGCTTCATGAATACGGCGAGGCACAACATCAAGGATGAACGGTGTGAGAATACCGGGATTTGGCCTTCCCCGGGAAGTGGACAGGCCGTTGAGGCAAGCAGAAGTGGCCACAGCGGTCACCTAATATGACCATACTAGATGTGGAAATGCGGAAGCATCTGAATCCGACAATTTATCCTATGCGGTCACAAAACAATACACAGTGGCGCAGCTTATCGCAAGTCATTGTGATAAAAGTATAATAATGGTGTCTGAAGCGAACTCTTCAATGTCAGCAGGAGTCTGAACATCATTCTGATTACTTAATGTGTCGTTAAATTATTTCAAATAAAATTTAATTTGTCCATCATTCATTGTTAATAAGTATTTCACACAAGTTGTTTTGACAAAAGCAGATTTGGTATCCGGTTTTGGAGGATAAAGTCGAATAATTTTAATAACACCGCGTGGAACAGGGCACCATTATCCGGTCTATCATAATTAATAGTAGTATGAAGGACATCCTACGAGTGTCTTTTCAGCATCCATGATGCAAGTCAATATCTGATGCGGAACGACACTGAATTACGTTTATGGATTGAGACTAGAGTCCCGGTTCACATGCTAGCTTCGATCAGAACATTTCAATCCATGTCGCTTGTCGGAAGTTACTCATTCTCGTTTCAAACTTTTACCGCCTTGGTATTGGAGCCAAGCTTCTGGTCAACTCCCGCGGACAGTTCACAACACTGATTCAGATGGCTGGACAACGACACGGTGTTGTATAATTTCGAATTTGGCGAATCACAACTGATGTGCAAACCAGTTACGAAAAGGGTAACGAACAATCCGCAAGACGTGAACGAACTACTAGAATTTAAGACAACGTTTTGTTAGCGATTGGCAACACTGACATGGCTCATCTAGCCACGTTCACTATTTGACTGTGCTTGAAGTACTGCCCAAAAAAAACAGTTTTATAAGTTTGTCTTGTAATTTATTCAAACTTTTTCTTTGTTAAATAATCGAGAAAAATTTCCTCTTGTTGATATTTGAAATGAATAATAGATGAGGTGGGTAAACATAGAATAAACTCTGTTGATGTGGTTGTGTGAATGGGGATGTGGGTTGGGGCATGCAATTACGGCACATGATTTACTTTGATGTTCGCACTGGGAATGCACTAACTAATATTTCATCCACGGATTATAATTTATTGTGAAAAGACACATCTTCATTTGTACCGGAATATAGGCGTCCGTTTAATTCTAACCAGGAATTAGTGTATCAGGCCGATTCCGAGAGTTCATTTCGAGTTGAAAACTTCCTTTCGACTATCACATCGCAAAGTATGCACAAAGTTTACCCATAAGTCGATTTGTCGTTTTGCTTTCCGGCGTAAGTTAGCGCGATTTTGCGCCGATCGCCGTCGAATTGCGTTCAAAATGCCCCGGAATCGGCTAACTTTTTCTTTACATCCCGGTGTCTTACTTAGTGAGGCATGTGAGCATTTCAATTGCCGCAAAGTGAAAATAAGACTCCCACATGCCTCATGAGGAAATAAAACGTGACAGCCAGCTGTGAGTCGAACCCTTCATGTTACAATTTTATTGCTCACTTCGTTCGGTGGACCGAACTTGCTCCTGTGCTCAACGATGTTGAATTTCATTCTCACTCCAGTCATTGCGAACAGATATTCACTGAAATATGGCGGTTTTGTAAATCAAACGAAAGAATTAAGCAAAAGAATAGCACACGGAATCGTCTGTCTCAGTCCAGGCCATTGGACTAACCATTATTGTTCGATCAAACAGAATGATTTACGACATACAGTTCCATCGGGTGCGTGTGTGCAGTGGAGGGAGATTGGTCGTTACCGTTTATTGAGGTTCGATCATTCGGCTGATTTTGTGGGTGAAGCCTTTTTTTTCTTTTCACTGTAATAAGGGAAATGCGTGGTAGAATCGTTCGTGTGTGGTAACCGTTTGCTAACCGGCTATTAGTTAGATGCAATATATGCGGTAGCATCAAACCTTTTTTGTCATTAGAAATATGTTGATCTACTCTCCGTGGGAATCACATTTGATGATCATTTGTTTGTGTGGTTGCGTAAGCGGTCAACATGACTCTGTTCAGACAACCTTTCATTTACTTCATCTGGTTAATTTAAAATTGATGTTCATGCCCTCATTTTGCCTGGCTCATCATCTTCGAACGTGTGCCTTTGGGGTGAATTTTCACTTTCAGGTTGTTCATGTGGCGGTGAATGACTTCGAAACTGCGGCCCCCGGGCTAGAACCCCACGTGCAAAGGTCAACTTCATACTAAATACTTTTTGAATGATCACAGCTTTTTCCGAATTTAAGTTTTGATGTGATGTTGGCCGAAGGAAACTTGATCCAATGGAACCGAAGTTTTGCGACAAAGCGCTTCTCTCAAGTCACATGATTTCGTCGCTTGTCTGTCCGGGATGCCTTTAGGTTCAAAATCCAATTATACCGGCTGAGCTTGATGGTGGATACGTGGACATCAAGGCTTGCCCGGCAGAATAATCCGAAAGCCAGTGTTCTATAGTATGTATTCAGCCTAAATTGCACGTTTCGTTTATCGATCAACTAACCAGAAATGACGGCGAAGTTCACTATTGGGCTTCACTTCTCCAACCATGCCTGTGCGCACATCTGTGTACGTGTCTGTTTTGGGTGTATTTAGTAGCACATGATTGCGTCTGCGACGGACGTAAGCCTCTTTAAAGCCTCTTTTGTGTGCGTGTGTGTGTGTGTGTGTGTGCATACGCCTGTGCATTTTGTGATTAGCGCTAACATTCGTGCGCTACGGTCTATCCCTTTCATCGAGTTATTTTGTCATCACCAAGTTGTCCCGTTTCATTGCACGGGTTTTGACACAAGCTGAAGCGAATCCAGCTGTTAACGGTTCTTGGCATCAATCTACACCAGGTGGCCAGATGTGGAGTTCACAATAGAAGTAAAACATTGAAGAGAACCCCGGTGTACGTGCATCCCGAACGAGTTGACACAAGGCTTTCTGGTCAGGCCGAACTTCGGCAGCTAGTGTTTTCAACCCCCGATCACCAAATTCGTCGGCGATGATAACCGACTGGAAGGCTTACTTTCAAAGATTATTTTGGACCCGTAGGTGTGTGTGTGTGTATGTGTGTGTGCTGAGTAATGGGAAGCCTCGAAAAATAATATAAATATCATCGAGTTGACGGTTTTCATCCCACCACCTTGCATTTGAATGAATGAAGTCTCGTTACTAGGCCATCATGGTATTATAGCCGAGGTTATGGTAACCATTACTGTATATCTGCACACTTTCAAAACTGGGCATGCACAATAACAGTGACGCGCAGTTTCGCATACCAGTGACTTGAAAGCAATGGTTGTGGGGACGAAAAGCACTACGAAAACAAATTTGTGGCATCCAGGCTCAGGGATACCGCAGACTGATTTATTTATCCAGGCGCGTCAGTTACCTTGACTACGTTTCATCGAAACCAGAAGGTGCGTAGTCACATATTCTTTGTTATAACTTTATTGTCTTTTTCCATTCACGATTGCTATTAGATTCTCCAAAACCAAAGAAACAAGACAAATTACGCTTACTAAATTGGTTGCTTTTGGTTTCACAAAATATGTCTGAATATCACAGCTGATAACTCAGATGCACAGATGGTGTTCTGATTTCCCTCACTTAATGTGCATAGGTAAGCGAAATCGGACTAATTTACTACTATCCACCATAAACTTTTTCCCGTTACATATTTCATGTATCGCAACAGCGGAAGGGCGTGTTCTATGATCCGAATTGACAGAAGTGCAAGAACGGGTACGGTAATCGGACAGACAGCAGCCAATAAGCACCAAAATGACCGGCGAGTCTAGGACTCGAACCTCTGAGCATTTTAGCGTAACAAATGCCCGGTGCACTTGATCTGTCACCGACTGCACTTTTTTTCTGCGAATTATGCTAATCATGTACGAGGATCAATCGATGCTCGACCTACAGTTGCTGACCACGTAAGCGCTTGTTTAGTTGTTTTGCCGGGCTTTTTTCGAGAACTGCAACCATAGCATGTCTACTGTGGCTGGGCAGAAGCGGAATGGCGGGAATGAAGAACTGAGTGGAACATTTTTTTAAAATCTCCTAGTCCATCTGGTCCAGCTGCTCATGGTTTGCTTAGCCTACTTCCAGCAAGATATTTTGCGGTTGTTTAGCATTCTGTTTCATTCGGTCATTGCTTGTTCATCCGTTGCTGAATAGGCTGTTGCTTTGCAGATCTCTATTTACTAATTGGTAATGCTTGTAGGAAAAAGGTTAGGTCCTGTTGCCACATTTTTATAATCCCGGTAGTATACAGCCTTTACACACACACACACACATCGAGTTACACAATTACGCACTCCAATCACGCTATGTGATTTGGTCAATGGTGTCCTGGGGATGAGATGAAAAACATTATTTAAACCTCCAGGTTGAAACTAAAAAATCGACGCGCATTCTGCAAACGCATTCTGTGGAGCACGACTGAATTGCAAGTAACATAAACGGCCATAGATACTGGTGATCGCTACCAGGCCGAATTAGTCGGTTACACAGTAATTCCATGGGTTTCAAAGACTGGGCCAGCCTGAAACTTCATAATAAATCAATTCGGGATCCAACTGGTTCTTCCAACACTACTGATAAGCAGGCATAATAGATTTTTTTGCATCTCCCTGGTTTCATAATGCGGACGTACAAGAGAAGGGAGGAAGGGATTGGACAAAATCGTCATCTGGGGATCACGATTGACGGCCACCTGCTTATCATTTTCTACCAAGTTAAATTTTTTTCAATCCCCACCCTTGTTCCGTCGATCCGAACTCCATCGACAGAAAATAAACCGTAATTTGGTACCGAATTGTTATCAATTATGCACGTTACACATACTGATCAAAATAAAAACAATTCTGATTCCTGGCATCGATTCTCATCGGTTGAATAAAACTGAAGAACAAAATGGAATGGAACAAACAATTGAAGTAAACACTGTGTTCATTTGGAAAACAGGAACAAGGTAGATGAGAAAATACAAGAGTTTTCTGTGCCTTACATCATCTCCCCCCATGGAGATCACAGTTTGTGGTCCTATTGACAGTTTGTGTACACAATATTCCAGTCAATCATCGTTTGGGAAACAGGATTCTGGGTGTTCTAAATTTGTATTCCAGATTTTCATCAACAACTAGCAACAGCTCACAAGGTCCCTGATTACCAGTAGTCCAACTACAGTGATTTGGATTTTGTTTAACCGAGTAAAACTGTTGTTATCAGATACGATTTCTTCAGCTCGTTAGTTTTACATTGAATTGACTTCTTCGGGTTCAAAAATGGAGCAAAGTATGACTGTCAGTAGCAACAGTCCCTCCTTATTTTCTGATGGTGATGCCACTGAATTAGTTTGCCCGTTCTTGTTTAAGCACGAGATGCCGGGCAACACAGACAGTGTTGCTCATTTATAAAACAAGTTGCATTGCTTCTTCGTAGACCAACTGGATTATCTGATTCGTTTAATTTTTCCTGTCACGTGACATGTAGTTGATTTTTTATTGAATAATTTGGCCAAAATATTTGAAAAAAAACTGTGAGTGGAATGTTTTAGTTTGGTGGAGTCTCACACTGAGTCCATGTAACTGTATTTCATCTTCTTCATAGTAGCAAATTAACGAAAATGTATAAATTCATTCGAAATACATTTGGCTGGTCTGAGTAAGTGCCTCAGACTCTGAGATTGTTGAGCACCCTAAACTAACTTGATGATAACCTCGAATAATCTTATCTCTTTATGAGGCAGTCATGCGAAGTTTCTACTCACACCCGTCTAAGAGTAAATAAGTTTATACTAAGGGTTAACGGATCCTTGAAAAGGATTCCAAGAAACGCAGGTGAACCGGTATTTCAAACCAATCATGGTTGACCTACGAGGCATACAGTGCTAGGATCACAGCCTTGTGTAGAAAAAGGTTGTACCTGGCACTTGGGATGACTAGATTCACAAGAAAAGTGTGCGAAGCGGTGGGTCATACATAAAAATAAATAAATAAATAATAAATAAATATTACCACCCACCATAATCGTCATCACTTATTCGTCTGCTTTTACAAGGTGCCAAGAATTTTCCATCGCACACTCGGCAAACGGCAGCAGAACGAATAGTGGATCATCGAGAAAGTAGATCTATTTCTGTCGCATCCCTTCAACCCGTGGGATTTATTATTTATTTGTGATCCATTTCCCAAGCTGCTTACTGGTCGAATTCCTTTCTAGGACAGATAGAATCATCAAATCAATTTTGATGAATGTAACACGTGAAGTCTTAAGTAAATGAAGAAATAACCTGTCAACTCCTTCGTTCTGTGTATAACAGATATATTTCGGCAGGGCATTCGTGACCACAGTAATCCTACTGAAAGGTGAACTGATTTGGAATGCTAGCGCTGGAATTCATGAATTAGAAATCTAAAAGCCATCATATAATGCGTATAACCAGTGACAGTCAAGGCATAACTGTTAACTCGAATAGATAGTTTTAAGTTTCATTTGGTAACTGCTTTCGAGAATTTCAAACGTCAGTCAAAATCACATTGAACATGCTCTTCATCATTCTCTGATTTGTCGCCAATTTTCTGCGTTTGTTCATATTCATGGTGGTTGGTATATTTGTTAGACCCAGGACGCTTGTAAATTTATTGTTAATATTGTATAGTCATTATACTGAACGTTATTTCTCGGAGCGATTCAAACCTTTAATTGAAACTTGTCATCAGTGAACTACTTGCTATTCGATTGAGATTCGTATCGAATCCAATGCAAGTTGATGAGCGGGCATAGAGAAAATTGGTGCTATCCATACCGAATGATAGTTTGCCTATACTTGTTAAATCACGTGACATTAAAATAAAAAGTTCAAGATAAATCAAGTCATCATGTGGTAAACCATGTGAACCGACGAACTGAACTAATGCAAATTAGCGTTACATCCCATATCCAATTGCTTTTCATCCTATTGCTTTATGTAAAAAATTGAAAAAAGGAATCTTGTCCCCGAAGAGCGAGACACAGATCTACCTGGCCCCGTTGGGCCGGACTGTAAACTCGGTTTGCACATGCAACTGCTTTGTCCGCCCACGTAAAGCTATTGTTCACATCTGGAACATTCGAGTATATCGACTCGTTTAGGAATTGGGTTATGATTTCGTGGCCCGCTTGGCTATCACGCAGAAAAAACTAATCGATTCTCAATGAAAAAACAAGTGATAAACCTAATTCGGTAATTGTTTGTCAATTCATGTGGTTATTGTGAAAACTACCGTGCAAATGATAGCCAGTTTATTTCTGCGCAATATGACTACTTTTTGGCACTTCTGACGATTTTCACAACTACGTGACCAGGTGAGTGAATCATTTATTGTCATTATTAATAGACTCACTACTTGTCAATATGTGCCGATGGAAAAAACGTATGACACCCGTATGGTTTCAATGTCCATATGGGTCTTAGTTGTCAATACCGTGTCCGCCTTTGGTGGATGGAGGTACCATCGGTTCAGTCTGCAGTTACCCTTGATTAACGTAGTGCAGAATGTTTGTTAACAGAGTTTGATTTTGATCATAAAATTTGAATAACTTTGACTCCGCTTCATGTTGACAAATTTTGAATCGAAATGCATGAGAATCATATTTATGTTAACACGCTGGTCAGACCTCAGCGAAGTGCAAGACATTTCTATTTCGCAACAAAACAAGTAAAAAAATTTCAGTTGTGCTTTCTAAAGTTTATTACGGTTTATAACTAACGAACACCAAATCTGACATGGAGATGCAAAAAACAACTTTTACTGATGTGTACCCGTTTCTACATTCAACTGTCAGGTGAACGAACTTCTTTACTTCAATGCGATTCTGGCACCAAAGGAGTCACGCGCAAAGTGGCGAGCAACACAGGTATGGAAGGAGTGTGATCGTGAGAATGTAGAAAAATTAGGAGTCATATCTGGTCCATCGTTCCGCGGCACATCACAAAAGAAACAAGATACAAATGCAGACTCGAATGTCCCGTCTAGTTTGGTCAATTCCGGTGGCCTCGCGTCGTCAATGCGTCCAAACGGGTCAGCCTTGAAATCCAAAAGCTCCAGTACAAACTCTACCGGGTACGTCAACAAAACAAATGGTGCTAATCGAACAACAGGACATTCAGAACATCCGGGTGTGCTTCAGAACAGTCATCATTTTAATGAGAATGAGGACACCGAGGCCGATGTGGATGACCTTGAAGTGGATGGAATGAGTCAAGCAGACAAATTCCCATCTAAAACGGGATCTACCGATGCGGCCGTGCGCAACGGTGGTACTGCTAACGAATCCGACTGTGAATTTGATTTGGCCGGAGAAGAAGCGTTGGACGATGATGAAGAATCATACGCGGCTGCTTTGGCTCGCGAGGAAGGACTGTTGCTGGCTAATGATGTACGATTTGTGACTGACGTAGATGTTTTGGACAATGCTAGTTCTCGTGTCAATGCAGCCTCGAAAGACGTGAAAGCTCAAGTTACTTCGTCGCACACAAACGGTCACATAACTGCCGGTTTTGAAAATGGTCCTTCCTCAAATTCCAGTCGACCCAAGCATCACAACCCACTGACTTCGAGTGCCAGTGAACCTAACGGGAATAACTTTGTCAGCTCCTCCACTGAACAGAACCATTCAGATTACGCACACGGGCCGCATTCGATGACTTGTAGCCTCAAAGAGGATGGAACAATGTCCACATCCTCGAACGGATCGGGAGGTATATCCATTGCTGTGCAAACGGTCTCTACCGGAGAGATCATGGCAACCCAGCTGTACCACGATCAAAATAAACAACCGTGTTCATCGGCTTGATCGCAAATGTTTTTGGGTTTCCGTCAGACTGTGAAGCAGCGGAAGCGAACGGTGAAAGATCACGTTCTACGAGGGAGAGAAGATGACGCATTTCATATTCACATACTCTACGTTGCCTTTCATCTTAATCAGATTTAGGAGTGATGTGCAGTCGCCCCTGTGACAAAAACAAGTCACAAATACCAAATTTGTTGCGATTAACCACCCAAACCATGCCAACGAAATTGTCTGCGACAAGCCGTAACCGGGCCGCTTTTGTATCGGTGCGGTTAAGGAGCGTGGAAAGAAAATCCTCGTTTGTTCTTACCCATTTCCCAGTTGTTGGGGTATAGCAAACTTTACACTTGTGCTTTCAACACAAACAATGCTATTGGTCAGTGGGGATGTCTTGGGTTCACATCATTTGTGACTCACGTGACACAACTGATATCACCTTTATTCGGCTGTTCAATCATAAACGTTAAACCTTACTACTATTGCTACTACTAGTACTAGTGCTGTCACTGATGCTGATAATACAGTCAGAAAATTATGGAAAAGCAAATATGAATAAATCGATCACCACTATCATTACCACCACTGCAATCATCACCACCAACAAGAATACAAAAACAATCACCTACTCGAATGTCATAATCACAGAACATTTTATTCCCGTATCCCCGCCTGGCCTTTTTAAATCGATCTTCTGCTCACTACTAAATGGTAAATTTTCGTTCGTGTCCTCACTTGTTTTCTTCGTTTTTTTCTCTGTCTCTCTTGTTCTTGTCTTCTTATGCATGGCTATTTGATCACTGCCACCTGTCTCTTGTCAAACTGCTTGAACTATCGCTGCAATTCACCCAGCCATATCGTCAGTTTTACTAACCGACTGCCCGGTCCCTTCGGAAAACCAAAATGCATCTGCACACCATGAATCCCCTCTTCCCGCTTCCCTCCTCCCAGTCGACGGAGTATCCTTACTTGGGTAATCTACTCTACCTCGATATCCGAAAACGACGGAAACTCCTGCAGCAAATCGCTAGATTGATTGTGGATACGTTCATTTGAAGACACGATCAGACTGTGAAGCTTTGAAGAACGCGATGATCACAAGATTTTCCGATCTGTCTTGTACAATGTCTCGTTGGGTCCTTGATTTGTCCTTTACGCCCAATGGAGTTTTGCCATACTCGTCTGATTATGATGTGTGTCCATCAAATCAATACACGTATCGGACAAAAGTCGGAATATAATGGTGCCTCGACTTACAGGTGTTATTTTGGAAGAGTTCACGGGAACATTCCCGTGGATTTGAATGTACGTATGTGTACCAGCAAGTAGATCATTTAGGTACGTTGAATTCTTGTAAGCACATAACCGTTTCTCAGCATCACGGACCAGAACAAGTAAGTTGCATACTTTCGTCGCAGCGTAATAGATGTTAACTTCACTATGCTATTTGTTTCGACAAGCCATCTATCCGTCAGTTTAAATGGTTCGTGAAGGGACATTCGCCATTTCCGCTAGTAAGATTCAGTGAAAGAGGAAAGTTACCACTCATTTTTTATCACACATGCTCTCTCTCTCGTCATCTCTGTCTCTGTTTGTTTGTTTGTTTTTATCTGAATCCAATAAGTTTCTTTGCACTCCAAGAAGTTACAAGGGAAACATTTTCGGACAACACATCATGATACTTCCCCCCATAGCGACAGAGGTTTGGTACGCGTAAATTTTGACAACGCTGTTCCGAGTCTAAGCTGTCGAACGGGACTTGCGTAACTGGTTGGCTACTACTTAGTAGGATTGCTGCAGTTAAAAAATATGATGACATTTTGAGTGAGTATATGAGAACATGTTGGACCAAAAAAACAGGTGAGTAGCTTTCCTCTTATACCATAACTAAGTGACCTTCGCAATGCGAGCTCAAAGAAAAAGGATGAATTTAAGGGATAGTCATGATTGTAAATGTATGATCTAACAAGATTACCTCCGTAATGTTTGTTCAAATTAATACAACTCACATGATTGTCTTCTAGGAATAAAAGTGTAGACAACAATGGTTCTCACATCAGCTGAATGTTTCTCGCAGCCCTAAATGGTCAAGAGTTGATCGAAAACCACTCGCAAATTGCATGAAACCAAGTTGAGTAGACAGTAGCCCCGAAAAGACTTCCAGCTCAGCGTCATCTCGCTTCACAGCTTACAGACAGAAGAAGAATAGTAGACTTGGAAAAAAATATGAAATCTCGGTTCTTCCTGAAGGAAACCGCAGCTTCCATGCTATTTCGGAGGAGCACAAAAAGATAACTGATAAGAGTGGGCATTAAATAAAGAAAAAGTTAGGGCGCGTTTCTAGGACCTCACATAAGAATGCAAAAGCAGGGCGAATCATGCATCCTCTGAAATCGCTTACCCAATTCAGGTAGCCCAAAAAAGTACACCTGCTATTGGCAAGACTTGAGAATAGAGCAGAAGTTTTACAGTCAACGTGCCAATACAGATAATCAGGCAACGGGCGGTAATGTCTTCTGCGATGAAATACTGGAATGTTCGTTGCCAACACCAATAGATCAGTCCGCGCACAGTTTTTCTAACAAAATGCCCACTTCGGCTATAAAAATGGGGTTCACAAAACTCTCTAGTCATATTCATGGTTTTAAACGCTACCAGATCCGATCGGAGTCTAAAACCGAGGCCCGTTTCAGGGTAAGTGGAATAGTTCTCAACGTTTTGTGAATGAATTTTTCTATTGAATAAGGGCGGGGGAGCTGAAGGTAAAGTTGATGTTAGTCAGATTCGAATCGCCGATGTTGGTCCGACTGATGCTCGTATGTGCTGTCTCAAACTATCCGGCTCAAGGCAATGAACAACCCCGTGCCTGAATCACCCACCATCAAATGGAAGAGGCCAAAACCCGTTGAACAATACAAGCGTTTGAAACTATTCTACCCAGTGCTTGTCTCAGTGACAGGGATTTTTGTGTTGTTTTCTGATGACTCATCACGTGATAGCAACCTTGAAACTACTGTGCATTTTAATTCTTCTTACGCTTTATCCGTAACACATCCGCCGAGCCCAAACAGAGATGTTAACGCGAAGCGAAAGGTTAGAAATCGGACGCTTTTGCGAATCGGTCTAATTGCGCAATCGCTTAGCCATCCAGCATATGGGATATTGTTAATCGGTATTTAGTATAAAACGATAATTGTGAAAAATGGTTGAAGTAGGTCAAAGGCAACTAACATTAGTGCAGCAAAGTACCAGAAAATTTAAATCGAAGTGTCATTACTTCAACAAGTATTGGTCAAGGAGAAATATGACTGTTAGCATATATCACAGAATTAGGGAAATAATGAAATAAGGACAGAATTTATGGCGTTGGATGTGCTGTTGACAAGGGGTGGGAACGGCAACCTTGATCTTGAAACTTGGATTTCCATTGGGTCTCACAGGATCTTGCGCGGTTAAGTTGACACCACGTGGCTCTTCCATGCAGTAGATGAATGATTAGAGTTTAAATAACAATGAGTCCGCAAATGATTGTGAATACAAACTGAAATGAAATTCATTTATTTTGGTCCCTAAAAACAGTTCAGGGTTTACTGAAAGCCGATTGTCTTATTTTCATGATGTCACCACATGGTGCTTCGTCGGTTGAGAGTGTAGTTTGCCGTCTCCTCGGCAAAGCCGGATAAAAATCCGCGGAGAAAGATTATCCAGAGTGGCTGGAAGGTGGGACAGATTTATTTCCGTTGCTAATGTCATGCTCCGAAGCAGTGTCAGGTCTGAATGGCATATGACGTGAACAGAAAAAAGACAATTATCCCTACAAAGTGTGATACGATAATATGTATGTAACAACACACAACTTTGTCATTAAAAGTACCGGTCAGTCAACGCCTCGTTACTACTAAGGCTAACCTATCGCTACGTCGCTTTTCGCTCTGTGGCAGGCTGGTCAGGTATAGGAAATGTCGACGAATTATGACTTCCACTGACAGTCCTGTTTTGGCAAGTCTTTATTCCCGTATTGGCAATGTATATTTTGAGTTACTTTTAGTAAGATGATTAATCAAGGTGGACAAATGCTTTTTGTTTTGTAATCATCGACTCTAAGTTGACAGACGCATCAAGGTGGAAATGTGAACTGAGTAGGTTGGTACACCTTTGATCATTAGCTAAATGGCAACCACAAGGTGTTGATATTGAAGGAGTTGAGCAGATCAGGCGGAAGTGGATTTCTGTGGCAGAATGGAAGTTTATTCTCAAAATGAGAGATGCGGTAATTTAAGTCAGCCCTCACATTCTGATAAGGATTTCCACGTCATTGACTTCGTTGTTCATCCAGCATTCAGTGAGAATTTCTTCTTAGATGGCTGCAAATGGACTAGAAAAGCCCGGTGTCTTTCATGCTTCATCAGCCCATTTGTAATCTATTTTGACGGAATTTGATGTTACTCGTCTGTAGACAGATTGGACTAAGCAATAATCATCATCTATTTGGGAAAGGATTCAGAAAATTATCGCTCCGTGCCACATGATTGTTCCAGCTTACCTCGCCTTCAGCTTCTGAGAATAAAATTTCTCAGTTGAACATGATGGTCCAGTTCCCGAATTCTTTTACTGTTTTCTGAATTGTGGCCCCCGATCTCCAAAACAATCGACTGGCCGTGATGGGATGGGATACTTTATCCAAAAAAAAATTGTCATTGCATTCAGTTATTACTATTGGGAGCAAACTGAGTGCAAAAATATGAGCGCAATCCGATGCAACTAACAAATGCACGAAATCAGCTCGGGTGCTAGTTTCGAAATGTCACGTACCAACGACCACGTCATAGTAGGCTGCTGCTCAATAGTCCGTGTGCGTGGATAGTCCCGTAACGAGCTAGTGCTCGTGGTCACACGGTGTCCATTACAATACATCTCTCAGAGAGAATGCGGATGGTTTGACGGTAAAGGTTGAAGTCTCCTCGCTTTTGGAACTTGTAATGCCTTTTGTGCCTATGCTTCAGACATTCTAATAAAGACTTTTGAATAATCAACGTTTAAATGGTTATATTTTGCAAATACAGGCCAAAAGATTCACTCCACTGCCAAAAGTGTGCTTAGTCCCGAGGATTAATTCGAAATTGAAATATGGGCAAGTCGAAGCTAGTCGACCATACGCCGATAAGAGTTCAAGTAAGATCTGACCCAAAAGCCTGATAAGTTAGGGTCTGGTTTCTTGTAATTGTACTGTGATGTACTGAAAGAAAATTATCACGTGACTGGCAAAGCAGCTACCAAAGCGACAACCAAAATGCATTGTTTGACTGCGCCTCGTCGGACGAGAAAAATGCACCAAATCCCGGCACAGCCCAACCACGTCATCCACTTTTTGACTGAAAATGTTCGTAGAAAATGACTATATTTACTGTTTGATTCATACAGCAGAATTTCTCCTTTTTCAACGGAGAGAAATTTGATTGAGCTAGCAGGAATAATGTCCTGATGTGGGAAAACCAAAACCGGACTCAGTCAGACCGAACAGCTTTTGTGACCTTTTATCCATGGCTGTTTGCTAGGGTTTTGAGCCCACAGTGCACTGGAGATCGTTACGCAGATTTGCCCAGCCGATCAACATGAACCTAGGGAAAAACGGTAGGAACTGCTGGTAGCAATTTGTGACAGACGAACAGAATGAAGCGGAAAACAGAGATTAATCAAGTAAAAGCGAACTGCAAATAAAGGAATTTTAAAAACGAACAGCTAATCTTTGGGTTAACTTTTTGCATTGATGTCTAAAATCGACCGATTCTCGGACTTCCGAATGCAAGCATTTGAAAAAAAACAAAAACTAACAGATACTTACACTTTCATTCTATCCCCTCTCTCTCCGACAATGTGCGAGAATCACATTAATCTCAACATTAGCTAACAGTGCAGAAGATTATTACGGTTATCGAAATGACAGTGCTGAAGGAAAAAGGACGTCGAACAGTAACGCTCCACGATAACAACAACTCTGCACGGGTCGCATGACAGCCAATCACCCATAATTTATTAACAAAAAAAGCTAGCAGCCAAAAGAATGGTTATCCTCTGCCCAAATTCCCAACGGATTAGGTACGTCAACGAAAATTAGAATATCTCTTGGTAAGCACAGTGCCCGGATGTTCGTCGTGACAGGCCATCATGCAAAAACTGAAGAAACCATTCACGTGGAGGGTCAAGACAACTGTGCCAGCAAGATCAACCGCGAAAATTCTCTTACACACAGACAGGCAGACAGATAGAAGTCGGAGTCACAGAACACCAACTAAGAAAAACAAGAATGTCAACAAACGAACACGTCTGCATTGAAAATGCATGAATAAAAAAAATTCAGCTATCCCACTGAATGCCCTTAACCGATGGGTATCAGGTACACTAAGAGAAGACGAAGATAGTACTAATGTCGATAATCGAAAAACGACAAACAGCCACGCCAATTTCAACTAACCGCGTTTTCCAAAAATGGGATGATGGAAGCAGTTCTGTGAATCGGTTAGTCTGGAGTCGAACGTACGCACCACACATATATGAGAAGACACAATCAACCAAACACGGAAGGTGAGATATAGTCAATCAGTTTGGTGAAGTGCTATTTCCGACTGGTTTGTTTAAAAACCTCTTTAAAATGGGTCACTCGCGGTCGTCTAAGAAAGTTAATTTCACTGGTATTACTTCTTTTTTCGATGATTATATATTTTTCTCTAATTACGTCTACTATTAATAGTCTTTTGAAGAGTGGAATAATTCGACAAATATAGAACTTCTATATTACTCTCTTTTGTTCCCTAGCGGCCGTTTGGATGCACGAAGAATCAGAAATCCATGTGATAAAAACGAAACAATACTACAGGAAAAATAATCATATGTGATTTACCGGCCTGATTTAAAGGCACAAAAGCAGTTTACATTTGTTAATAGTTTATACATTTCTCTCAAGTGGATCAGATAACCACATTTGTTTACAATCATTGATATCCACTTTTGTTTTCATCTAAATGACAGTTCCTCAACAATTGGCGCTCATGCTTGGTGAGAACGACAACAACCACGACACTCGTAAACACAAGCAAAATAGCATTGAAAATAATGCATGGTGAGAGTTGGATGAGACCGCCGGGGAAACCGATATTGCTTCCAGGTTCCGCTCACACTGTTCCCACTTCACTGCCAATTTAGCAACAATTCTGGTATGTGTGTTCATCACAAACTGCTGTCTATGTTCGAATTGTGTAGAGAGAGCACGCGAAGGATTATTAACGAGTTGGTTGGGATAAGACAAAGAATGATAAAGCCACTTATGTCATCCGATCGGTTAGTACGTGATTTCATCGACTGGGTAAATCAAATAACGAGAACTGTCACTGTCATTGGACAGAGATCACACCTTTAATCTGAGCTCGGAGACTTGGGTTCAAATCCCCTGCTTCGCCGTACTCCTTTGCTCGGTGTGACCTGACAAACCGAGTTATAGGTTCTCGATAATTTATTTCTGACATGCAGAACTGGGGAAGATACTAGTGGCGTTGGCACTAAAAACCTTGAAAAAACTGTTAACCAGTTTACTGAAACACCGACACAGATCCATGCACGCATATTTTACGGGCTATTTTGTCACTGTTTTCGTCTTGTTGCTGATAGAATCCAGTTGAGACAGAGAGCTGAAGGGAGAATCGATTGTATGGGTTGGAAAATCCACAAGGGGACAAAGTTAGTGCAAAAATTCATTGCCTAGTATTCTTCGGAAGCTCGAGATAAAGTCAGATGATTAAATCACAAGCCCGTGGGTTTCACTTTACCATTTCAGCGTTCAAAACCCCACAAGACATCAAAAAATGGGGATGTGTATCACATATATAGAAATAAGGAACATCTAAAATATCAGTTGAACTGAAGGTATGCAAAAATTTATGAAGTAGGAAACGATTCTACGATGATTTCAGCTAGGGGTGCTGCTAAAACTCGGTTTGAAGACAATGTCGAAGCCGGAAGGCTAAGTATCAAAATGTTACAAAAATCTGAATTGAGTTAGACTGAATAAACAAGTGATTGCTGGCAGGGCGATTAAAGGCAGAAAAACTCACTTTTTCAGCGCAGTCTCAGTCAGAAAGGCATTTCCCACAGCATCCGTCCATCCAATCCCTTGAAAAGTTTCTCAGAACACTGTAACATAATTGCATGATCACAAACCTGTAAAGTGTGCTTAGCTGCCTATTTCGTTTTCGTTCACCTGGGATCATAAAAACCGAAGTGTGGTTGCATGCATCTCTTGGAAGGTCCAGGGGTAAATATTCATCAAAGACTAGACTAATGAGGACATACCGTAAACAAGAGAAAACCAGTCTCAAGTACATAAACAAACTGGAACTCATTGACTTACTGAAAACCACATGAAAAGGACATGTAGTTCAGCCAACTATTGAGCCTTTACTCACGAGCGGATGATCACAGACCTGGCGATTGTCTCAGAATATCGAAGCACATTTGTGCTAGTGCAAGTATCAATTGTTAATTAACAGCTAGCAGTAGAAATATCGAGGGGAAGACACGCTTCGATATGACGTTTCGAATTAGTCCGGCATCCAAAGTTAGCTCACATCTCCCACCTGAACGAAATTAAGGCGATTATTGCATGATGAGTCTTGACGAGGATGAAACAGCTGTACAGTTCTCCCATGGTTTCCTAATGGTGAATTATTTCATGCAAACTTTCAGTTTCCTATTACTAACATATACCAAGTAGCCAAGCTCTGTAGGTCATATCCAAAGCCTTTGTCGTACTTAGGCTGCCTGTAGAGTTGTCATCTATGAGTAGGGGGTCGATCGCTGTGAGATAGCGGACAGTAACCGTGCAAATCAGTGACGGATAGGTGCAACATCATGTGGTGAAGTTCAGCAAACCGTTCAGAGCCTGCCCGGTAGCGTAATGGCTAAGGCGTTCGACTCAGAATCGTTCGTCCCGGGTTCGCGTCCCAGTTCGGGCGCGGTGGATATGCACTGCTGATGATTCCTAACAAGGATGAAACAGCTGTACACTGCTTCCATGGTTTTTTTNAGGCTACCTGCAGAGAAGTCATCTATCAGAAGGGGTCGATCGCTGTGAGCTAACGGACAGTAACCGTGCAAATCAGTGACGGATAGGTGCAACATGATGTGGTGAAGTTGAACAAACCGTTCAGAGCCTGCCCGGTAGCGTAATGGCTAAGGCGTTCGACTCAGAATCGTTCGTCCTTGTTCGGGTTCGCGTGCCAGTTCGGGCGCGGTGGATATGCACTGCTGATGATTCCTAACAAGGATGAAACAGCTGTACACTGCTTCCATGGTTTCTTTATGGTGAGTTGAGCGATGATATCACATGGTGAATTATTTCATGTAAACATTCAATCTCCTACTACTAAAATGTATCAAGTAATCAAGCTCTGTAGGTCATATCCAAAGCGTTCGTCGTACTTAGGCTACCTGCAGAGAAGTCATCTATCAGAAGGGGTCGATCGCTGTGAGCTAACGGACAGTAACCGTGCAAATCAGTGACGGATAGGTGCAACATGATGTGGTGAAGTTGAACAAACCGTTCAGAGCCTGCCCGGTAGCGTAATGGCTAAGGCGTTCGACTCAGAATCGTTCGTCCTTGTTCGGGTTCGCGTGCCAGTTCGGGCGCGGTGGATATGCACTGCTGATGATTCCTAACAAGGATGAAACAGCTGTACACTGCTTCCATGGTTTCTTTATGGTGAGTTGAGCGATGATATCACATGGTGAATTATTTCATGTAAACATTCAATCTCCTACTACTAAAATGTATCAAGTAATCAAGCTCTGTAGGTCATATCCAAAGCGTTCGTCGTACTTAGGCTACCTGCAGAGAAGTCATCTATCAGAAGGGGTCGATCGCTGTGAGCTAACGGACAGTAACCGTGCAAATCAGTGACGGATAGGTGCAACATGATGTGGTGAAGTTGAACAAACCGTTCAGAGCCTGCCCGGTAGCGTAATGGCTAAGGCGTTCGACTCAGAATCGTTCGTCCCGGGTTCGCGTCCCAGTTCGGGCGCGGTGGATATGCACTGCTGATGATTCCTAACAAGGATGAAACAGCTGTACACTGCTTCCATGGTTTCTTTATGGTGAGTTGAGCGATGAAATCACATGGCGAATTGTTTCATGATAGTTTGATTATTCGGCGCAAAACTGACAGTGCCAGACGGATAACCGCCTCGGGAACCCTGAGAAATCCCAAGCAGTCGCGCCTCTTGACTGGCTGTGCTACATTTCCACTCCCGGATGCTGTCGCCCCATCAATTTGAAGGATTTGTTTTCCATTATAACCACTCTTCGTGGCTATTCTCGGTCGGCGTTACTTCTACTTAGGCACTCTATCTCCTTGCTTGGACTTGAATATGCATGTAAATAAAGGATTTTACATTAAACTGAAAAGAAGCATTCGAACCAGTTGGCAGGCTGCTCTTAAACGGAATCTGAGGGCCAAAATGCCTGTTCTATCTCTACTGAGCAGAAAACTACACTCTCTGTTTACAAAACTACCGGCTCTATCTCACTCTTAGCTCTCGAATGCATGGTCATGCTTGGGTGATTTGCATTCAGAAGTCACGGCTGAACTCATGCTGCGGATGCCTCAGTATCCATCCAAGGCTTTGATGTGTACCGAGAGACAACTTACAGTCAAGATGAACATAGATGGTTTGGTCACATACACAAATTCCTCTCTGTCAAGCAAGTCTGAACTAATTTATTCATATTCGTTTTCTTGTGTTCACTGCCCAGTTATTGAGTGTCATCCTAGGTTTTCTCGCCAAATAATCACAGTTATAACGAATCTGTACGTAGCCCACTTTTACCCACACACTGATAACTCATTTCTTCCCCATTCTTTTCTGCCTTTCCTGCTCTCGTTGCCGAATGATAACCTACACGGCATCGTGTGTGATTTTAATCACCCCTCGGCACTTTCCGTTAACGAGTTTGATTGGACTGATCCATCAGTCTCCGCAGCCAGAGGTAACAAAACTTTGGACAGAATTATTACCAACCATCCCTAGCTATTCTGTTTTAAACTGCGTGCTAGAATATCAACCAGTGATCATTGTCCAGCCGTTAGTTACTCCCGGAAAGCTTTCCAGTCTTTCAAGGGTATAACCGAATTGAAAAAGAACTACACGATTTTTCTCGGAAAACATTTTTCTTTGAAGATCTGTTTTCTTGCAAATTAGTGGTTTTCTTTTGAAGCTCTAAATTGTAATGTCACACTCTTTGTAGATACAGTCCCATTTTTGATATTTGTTATCCCCTGGAAACACTTTCCGTGTGACTGCCATATTGCTCCAACCACAATGAAGACCCTAAGAATACTGAAGAAACACTTCTCTAAATTGCGGGATTCCCAGAAGGTTAGATCACTTTCTTCCTTAAATGGATTGACTCATCCTATGCAGACCAACTCCTGACTAATTGCAAGAGCAGAAGCTTCAGACAAGGAATTTGGCTTCTGTGTGGAAAAAAACGAAGCCAATAGGCCATACTGCAAATGTAGAGAATGCCAACCGAGGGTTTATTTACCCACATAATGATACCGCAGTTTTATGATTCTCGAATGAATGCGCTGACGTAACAACCTTTTTCATTGAAGAAGCGTTCGAACTCCTTCGCTCAACCAACAAAACCGCAGGTGTAGGTCTTGATGCCATGTATTCACTTCTGCTGAATCACGGTGAGGCTTCACTCACGAATACATGTACTTCCTCTATTAATAGCTCTTTGTTGGAGACCGATCACTATTGTCCCCACCCCGAAATCTGGTAATTTAAGTATTCCAGTCAAACGTTTTCGTCCCGTCGCTCTTACACCATCCATTCTTAAAGGAACAGAACGCGTTCTGAGTTATTCAGTTATTCTTTCTCTTAGTATTCCCGATTTCCTTATTCAGTTCGCATGCAAAACAAACAGGCCTACTTTGGATGTTTTGGCTTCCCTTGTTCATAGCATAACCAAATCCTTGGATGCGTCCTCTAAATCTGTCCTATTTGCTTTCGTAGTTTTCTCCCCTCTGCGTTTAACTGTGTTCCACGGTCTTTAATTCTTAGCAAACCAGAACAGTTCGGATGTCCCAAGAACCTCTTGATATGGATATCAGACTAATTTACCAACAGAACTCAGTGCAAAAGACATGAAAAAAATTTACCCGTTAGTAGATAATTCTGGAGTCCTTCAAAGAGCTACCTTTGTTCCTTGTTGGTTTTCAACATACATCAGCAATCTACATGCTAGTTCCCCTAGTCAGTTATTCGATTGTGCTGATGCCATCAGTCAGTTTGTATCCGGAACTGAAGATTTCCTGAACTTTTCAAACAAATCGTCTCTCATTCCTGATTTTTCTCTTCCCTATATTAATTTGGCAAAATGTGTCGAACGTTCGTTTACTTTTCCTCGATCTGCTTGTCAGGTTAACCATTCTTTCATTAACAATGAATCACCCTATAGGATAGATTCCGTTAGGTACTTTGAAATTATCACTGACAAAAGCCCAAGATGATCCTCTCATGGTTCCAATCGCATATGAAATCTTAGAAAACAATCAGTTTACACAGAATAGAGAGGCATTTTCGGCTTAAGCAAAATGCCCTCCACTTCACACTGTCTCGTGTCAATGTCAATCGGAGCTCAACTGTTTGCTACCTAGACCGAATTCTCACCAATCGAGAACACCTCATCACTGAGTTTCTACTCATTATGTCGTGCATTCCAAATGTTTATTATGTGTTACGTTATTTTCCAACTCTGTATTCTGACGAGATGGCGAACGCCTCCGTTTCTGACTGAAATACGGACACCTGTGGAGGCAAAAGTCCAAACAATGCAATGCAATGCTTCATCTGACCTCGTGTGATGTATTAAGTTGATTATTTATCCTCTGATGAAGAGTAAACTGTAGTCCCTTGCTTCTGATTCTTTAGACCATAAGCTCAAACGGGAACAGTGCCACCTATCGGATACGTGACATATTGACGTAAAGGTCGCTTTTTCGACTCCTCTCACAGTCGACCACTTGGCCATTTGGCAGCTTTTCCTTTGCTACCATTTCATTTCATGCCTATCTATGGCTCAATAAATAAAAGCACACGACTATTATGACTAGTCAGTATCAACCAGGTGCATTACATGACGGGGCATAGAACCTATTCGACACAAACCAGCGATCAGTATTATTTGGCAAGCATGTGGCCTTTCTACATCAACAATCTACGAAAATAAACGAAAGCATTCGAAACTCGGTAGATACAACCTTGAACAAGTAACTTAATGTCACGTGGTGCACAATGCACGCTGGTGGTCATGATGATGAAAACCCAGAATGTTCGTGAGGATCATGCCATTTGGACAAATGGATGTGGTCCGCCCAATAATAGTAAAGAAAAATTAACGGCCAATCTGAAAACAGGCATTTGGTCTCATTGAAGTCGGACCTCAGGTAACACAGCGAACATTTTTGTTGACAATTATACATGACACAATGTGCATTTGGACCACTGACAAATAGCGAGACCGTTTTTCTGTCCTAGGCTTTTAAACAGTAAATTCAAGTTAGTATACTGCTTGTCTATGCGGTTGGATTATGCAGCTAACTGTTGCACCCAAAAAGCACTGAGCCGATTGAAGAAAAGAAAATATTTTGCATGTACAATAATATCTGGGAGTTTACTGAGAACAATACAAATTCAGCCTGTCCTTAAGTTGTATTAATTCAAAGACGACTGAGTAAAACCTGGCACAATGGATTATCCCGCACAGTAGTATTCCATTCAAAACCATTTTAAGGTGACCAACGGTTGCATTCCTAAAGATGTTTGGCAAGCTTACCACCGGTACCTAATAAACTGGTTGTCTGTTATCCAAAGTGATTCATAACTTCGATTACGAAGGATAGTTTGTTCTGCTGCCTAAATAATAGACTTCCTTGAAAATTGATCGCCTTAAAACATGCCTTCGTGAATTTCATCATACCGCGCAACCATCAGCAAAATTACCACGTCGCCAAAACGAAAGATATAGAAGTAAGGATTTGTGGTGAATTTCCACGTGCACATCCGTTGGGGAAAGAAATGAGGGAATTTGCTATGTTCCTCATTAGGTATTTTTAAGGGATATTTTTGGTACTTATGTACAGATTATTATACTTTAGGTCGACGGGGTGAGATTTCTGCGTTCGTGGTATGCTCTTACAGCAGTCGCCGCAAAATAGCAATACTAATTCCTCCACCGAAGTAAATAGAATAAAATAAAAGTTATCAAACCCCGCCAGTGCTAAAAATCTAATCACCGAATTACTGAGTACACTTATTTTTTTCAATATCCTGCTTCATTTTCAAGAAAGTAACAATAGCCTACCCAACTTAACTCGTGGGGTATTGAATTCAACCCCTAAATCCATGTCAGTTAGGACACTTTGTTCGAAAACGGCACCTTTCATCATTAAGTGATAATCAAAACTTGGCTGCCTTAATTAGGAAGATACATTAGTGAGTGCATGATTGGGTAGAAATCGCATCTTCCGATTAAGTTAAATGACTAGTTTTTGCACTTGAAACCTAAAATAAATCCTCGAGTTGTTCAGACCAATCACTGGATGTTCGTAAATCTTCGCCGGATTTAGTTTTTCCGTACACAGACGACTGTATTTTCGATGTAAATTTTACGGACTTTAAACTTTTCACAGTTAGACCCGGAATGTACTTGGCCGTAGACTGTCAAGGATTTTACGCTTTAGATTGGAAAATTTACAAAATATCAGAACGTAATTTTGAAATGAGTGTGTAGATGAAGTGAATCTTTTTCTAACCCGGCATTGGGTATTGATTAGTGGATATGACTTCAGTTTTGATTCTACTGAACGGCCATTTGGTTGAAAACTACGAAAATTATAATACCTTGGAATTGATGTCACTTGTGCTAAACTGAATTCAGGGGAAATGTTTAAGACGTATGCATACGAACAAACGTTATCCAATCGGGTATAAACCGAAAAAAGTAGGATCCAAGCTGCCAAAGGCATGATTTGAGTCTTAGCGTAAGATCTACCCGGTTTTCGTTGTTCTGTCTGTTATTAAAGTTAGGAAATCGATGCGGTCGAACGAATGTGAGTACTTGGAGTCGAGCTGACTCGCCTGGCTGGGATACGTTTCTCGGTCTGTTAACTTAGTTCTGTAACCAAATAGGCACTGAGATGTAGAATCTGAGCTTTCCATATTCGTATAATAAATTCCATTTGATAAACTTACCTGTAATTTGCTCTGATTATGGACCGAGGTATTTATCTTGTATGGTTGACAAAAAGTTAGTCGTCATTGTTTTTGGACATCCGCAGAAGAGAACAGATTGTCGTTTATCAGTCTATTGAGTAAACACTGAACATTCTTAGACGTTCTACTATCTAAAAACCAATAGAATTTTCATCCCTAGATGCGAAAATCGATCATTTTTATTGTTAGCCAGTTTGCGGGATTTGAAAACGGGAGAAATCGGCATTAGCTGAAGCACTCGAGGCTGCAAGAAAAACATTCCTGTTGACAAAACATACTTCTGCAGCCAGCAGTATAGCTTAACATGTCATGATTAATCAGATGCACAAGGAGAAATTGGGGCATGGAATGTCGTGCAACTTCGCCAACTGAAACAATTCTCTAACTGATGAGTTGATGGTAGTGATTGGGCATCCGTGTTTTTAGCCGTGTATAAGTAGATGTGTGTTTCATCGAGGTAGGCAAGTTTATTATTTCTGTCGCACGCGTGAATGTATGGCACAATTGCCACAATACAATTTCCATTAGTCCGTGTCTGTTTATCCACCTAGCAATCAGGGGTGCGCAAATCTAACCTCATAAAGTCAAGTTTCACCAACCGTCGAATGAATGCCATGTAAAATAGAATAATCGTACTCCGTCGAAGATAAAGAGTCGCGGATAGCCATAAATAATCTAGGCACGATTCGATCTGCAATTCACGATCAGAATATTTTCAGACGCTTCGATCACAGATCACGAATGGGTGGAAGGGGATATGGCTAGCTACTAACATTCATGAACAGTTTTCATGTGACATTATGCGCGGTAATGAAATTAACATTTGGCACTAGATTGATCATGTGACTGGTAGCCCTCAAAAGATTAAACGGTGTCATTTTCGCCTCTCTTGGTTGCCAGCCCGAATGTTTATTTTCGTGGCATGGCTATGAATGCTGCATTTGATATTCAAGCTTTATTCATACCAATAATTTTACGTTTAACCTATTCCGCTAATGAAAGAAGTTTAGTTGGAATTGTCGTTATTACAATGAATGAAATCCAACGTAAAAATGTCCTAATCGATTGTTCTGTTGGCGTACTCATTCAAGAAGCGTCTAAGTTAATCTCCACTGGGTTTATGTCTGTTTAATAAACCTAATGAAAATAGCTGAAATAGAGTGGTTTGCGAATTGCTTTTACCGTCAAACTCTTCAAATTATTTGCTCACGCTGATGACAGAAATTCGACCGAACTTATCCAGCTAAATGTCGACTGAGTTGGCGATTCCAGGGAATTTTAACTAATAGCACAATGAATATATTTGTTGTATTGGACTATTACGTGCATAATGAAAGGCGTGAAATGCACGAGCATATGTGATAGTAGGACTGCAACAGTGGAATAGGCACAGAACACGAACGTGAGGCGCAACTGGTGAGTCCGTCAGAAAAGCTGATGCAATTAATTCTGGTGCACGCATTCCATCGGCCATGTTCATAAGAGACTGATAAGCAGTTTGGTTTCAATGACCAAGCGTGAATAGCTGAAGCAATGGTTTCAACGATAAACTCGTTTGTTTGATGTATCCACGTGGTGTAGACAGGTAAACGAATCAGTGAAGGAAATGCCATACGCAAATGACAGTCTGCGGAGCGCTCCAAACACAACAGTATGCGGCTGGATAAAGTTATGAACCATCAATTCTCATCAGCGATCAGTATAAAGTGCAGTTCATTGGTAAAAAATGTATGATAACACCACTTATTTTCTCGTTCGCCTGGCCTCGAGTGAGGCTCAAATCCGTGAACATCCTGGTCACTGGGCCACCTGGGCTAGCTTTCAGAGGCCTGATGGGAACTGACAAGAAGTAACGCCCCTCCCTTTGGTCAATGACTTTGCACGACCGCATAACCGGTGCACACGTTGGCGGTGCACCGGCGAAGGAGAATTGAAAGGGTGAATCTAAAAATACGTCTGTTCTACTAGTGTGAACTGACGACAGTAGTCCACGGCTTGTTTACACATTTACTACGAAATCTGATTTGCGCTTCGGAAAGCTAAAATTAGGTACGGCACAAATGACCTTAAAGTAACCATAACACGATGAATGGACTTTACTCCTATTTAAAGGTGAACATATGTATTAAAAGGTTAGTCAGCATGACGGAAATAAAGCAACATAGCTATCATAGGACTTGAATGCCAAGTTAATCTTGGCATTTTCATGATACGAGAGTAATCGGATCAATACTACAAGAAACAATTAAGTGAGAACGGACGACCTTTATGGTAGATCTAGCAGAAATGTGCAAAACGGAAAATTTACCATCAGATCCGAGATTCTGTGAAAGAACTGAGTAAAACGTAATTTGCTTCTTACAAGCGACTGAATCGGAAATTGCTGCTTGCATAATCCGGGAGTTCAAACTTCCATTACCATGGCTTTCGAAGTAACATTCCGCCTAACCTCTTATCGATATTCACAGTATGCCAGAAACCTGATTACATTTATCTGGGACAAATTGTTTAAAGTAGATCTATTCCTCCGATCAGTGTATCGATGCGCTGTTGGAGATATCGTGATGTTATTTGTCAATAACCACACGCCATGCTGGTCTGTTAATTTTCATTGCACAAAGCAAACCCCTTTTAGTTCTCAAACTCGAAACATCTCATCACAGCTGACCCATGCCGGACCAACTAGAATGAACGACAAATTCCCCTGGGAAAACACCAGTGTCGAAGAATTCCAAAACTTTCCATTAGGTAATGCACTAGGGCAAATAAAGGGTGATATCTTCGAAAAGCTTTGTCTTTCATCTGAGTGCAACATGCGCCAGGACGAGGAGAATCGACACGTAATTCTCGGCCATACAATTCCACGCAACTGGCGTATTTCTCTAACACATTTGTTTGCTTTTGTGCTTAGTGCTCGGTGAAACGCTGAAATGGGTGAAAATTAGTCGAAAAAAGTGACATAAAGCGCATTTGAAATTGAAAATTAAGTCTCAAAATGACTAACAAATTTCCAGTAGCACAAGGCAGAAGACAGGTTAACCGCCTTACTAACAAATAGAATAGAACAGTTTACCTTGTGTGCTTATTGATTTATCCGAGACCTGACGGTATCTTGTGCTGTACAATCTATGTTAGCCTTGACAGGTTCACACCCTATCTATCTCCTTGTGCTATGGCCAATGGTTAAGATTTTGGATAACAAGTAAACACGGATGTTTCCATCTCTGGACGAAATACATTCTTCGCATTCTAACCCGTGAGGACTAAGCGTCTGCTGGTGGGATTGAGTTCAGATTCACTTTAATACTGACAAATTTCTTTCATCATGTGTTCTTTTCTCTTTTTAAATGAGAGGCAAACCGGTAGCTACTGTGCTAAATTGCCATTATGGTGTAGTTTTCCCATGGGTGTTCAAACAAAGGAGATACCTAAGCGATACAGGCTGGTCTGTACGCTTAATATGAATCACTGGAAAGAAATAGATTGGGGAACAAATTACGACTAACCATTGTTGGTCGTGGTCGACTTCTGTCTACACTACTTGAATTGAACTCTTTAAGGGTTTGACATTAAATAAGGTTAGTGTAAACCTCCGCTGCAGATAAACATAATACAGCGCACAAATAGCATGTAATCGGTTTCGACAATCAGCGCGTTTAGCTCAATTGTTTTGAAAGACAAATGACTATCTAGCTTGTTTCTCCTTTGTCTAACTTTCGCCTCGAGGCAATGAAAAACACCAACGGAAATGGCGGGGCTCTAGAGTCTCGGAGACCATTTGAAGTGTTATTCTGGCCCACCCATTTGATAAGAGACACCAGAACAGTAGTGCTGCCTTCAACGAAATTTGGCATATCCTTTATCATTTGTCCTTTATGAATGAAACAACCATGTACATCAATTTTCAGGAAGGGAGCAGAGGCCAACAGAAGGCTGCTAAGTGGGGCAGTTGACCGGCGGTGGGAGGATTCGAACCCGCGACCTTCATGTCCCAACTTCATGACCGTACCCACTCGGCCACTGCCACCTCAGAGTCTATCAAAATACATTTACACATACAAGCTGAGGTGCAACAGTAGCTGGGACGATTCTGCCTAATAATTCACATCCTAGTTGCGAAGGTTACGTGTAATCACATAAGGCTACTGAAAATGATCGATTTGATATGAATTAGTTCAGAAAAACTTAAATTCTTTCCTGTGTTCCGCTGTCAAAAGCAAAATTTAATTTGCATATCTTTGCCCCGATTCTCTCGTGGACAAATGATACGAAATAAACGAAATGTTCTAAACCGTATTCATGTAACTGGGTTAGCCAGATTATTAATTAACGAAATTCATGACAGCCCAGGGGGGGGGTGAAATCGACCCTCTTCCGCCAGCTTGCATTTGGGTGAATACATGCACTGTTTCACGTACTGGAATTTGAGTGACGGGAAAAAAATGTGTGGATGATGACTGCAAGTGACAGTTACCCGTTCGCAGTGTTATTTTCCCATTTTCCTGATTAAAGTGAAAGAAAACATCTGTTGATTGTTGCCACATCGCTTATCCCCGTCTGCGTATGTATGCGTCTGCCCGTTTTTGTGTGCGTGTGTGTGTGCATAAATAACGAGGTAGTCTCCAAGTTTTCACGAATTACCAAGGGATGAATACAGATTATTAGTTATTTTCCAGGGTGTAATTAGAAAAGGTATTTCGGAGAACTGTCATCTATTATGAGGTGATCGATTTTAGATCGTTGAGATTACTTCTCTGCTTGCAGTGGTTTGAGTAAGATGGGAGACGAAAGTGATGTTGACTGCATGTTCCAATTTTGCTGGATCGATAATATATGTCGTCTCCCTTCTCTTCTCTGTTCCCACTTTCATTCAGTTTGGTTAATTTTCTCTAGTCTGAAATATTGACAAAAATGCGTCTGCATACTCCCTCCGCATTCATGGGAGTTACTATCACCTTAAGACTAACTCATAGAACTTGAGTGCATCGTTCAGCTCGGCCTCATACAATGCACACTGAATAGTTAAAACCAGTCACGAGATGGATCTAGATACACGTTCTTCGTTTTGATGGGAACCTGTTACGAAGGTCGACTTACGATATTACTAGCCTTCCCGAAATTTATGCAAAATGCGTCACGTGATCTCCTTTCATTTCAGTAGGCTACAGCTAAAGAAACAAATACTTCATTCTATATTCCTTTTATTTAACGAGAACTGGCAAATCTCTCCGGCAACAAGCCTCAAGCACTGGAGCAATCTAACAAGTGAGCAGGCTAGAAATCTACTGGAAATCCTATTTTAGTCACTGTAAGTGTATACCAAATGCGATACATCACAGGCCCGTCCGTTGTGGAGAACAAGATGAGATTTATTCGAAACATTTTGTCACGTGCATTGCTAACAATCCAGTATCGACGAACCGTGTCAATCATTGATCACATCAGTATCATTCAGCCATATTTTGGTGATTGTGTTAAAGTGATCACCATCTCCAGTTAGAAATCGCCTTCATCTCATATTCGAGAAAGTTCTAGAATTTCCAGGGTCATTATTTGCTGGTTAGGTGGCTCATTAAGTTATTACTTCGAGACATTAAAATTAGGTTGTGGTATATTTTCAAATGAAATAAGTCATGTGCTTAATTTCACTTCAACCCGATTTAAGTCGGACTAAATTTAAGCCATGCAATTCAGTATAACATATTTACTAAATTCTGGTAGATTGAAACCTCCCTAGACTCTACTGGAAACTGTGCCCTTTGGTGATATTTGTTTTCTTGAAGTAACGATTACATCTTCCGGTTCGCAACTATAAAATTTCCCCCTAATCGTATTGCATTCCCTGCAGGTGTTTCCATTTTGATCGCGCACCATTAAACCACCGGGGAGGAAGTAAGAAAACTGGGGAATTTTTCGAGATAATTCTCTCTGGAAATCTCCACCCTATAGATATTTCTCAAGTTATCGCAACCTGTGTACGCATTAACAAAATGAATATATTGCCAGATTGAGGCGTTCAACATTTTTTGCTGTTAGTTCCATAATTATATTCCTTTGGTTCAATGCAGGATCAATCAATACTTGCCATCCACTGACACTTGTGGTGTTTAAATATTAGTCACCTTTATTTGAACAATATTTCAATGTATCAAGTGTCCGTGATGACCTGTGTCAGGATTAGAGGAATTTTGTCATAAAATTTTAGTACGGATACGAGTAACTCAATGATCACTTTCAGGTATGATTAATGTCTTCCATGAAAGTCACGATCTTGGCATAATCTATTCGCTTGATGTGATGAATGGAGTTCTTGTCTGCTTTGGAAGGCTTGAAAAGTTTAATATAAAACTTGAAATAGAAAGATATTTTCCAGTGAGTGCGTCGTACTCTGTTTTTACTCATCAAAATATGTTGCTTTTTCTGACTCGACACTTCGTTGTGGATGTAATAACTAAAGCAACCAACGAGATGTAAGCAAACTACCTTGGCGCCATGTCTATCTTGGTATAAATCAAGATTCCTCCGAAACTAAAAATTCCCTCCTCGTCATCGATCATGATTGTCAGACTCCATTTAATGCAACATATTCTGACTAGTGAACACTTACTCTCAGCCAGAAAAATATTGAGCAATCCTAGATAGAATACACAACGGCATAGTGGCTTCTGCTGAAAAAGCGAATTTGTTACCCTTTGTGAATACGAGTCAGGATAAACCCTAAAACCTTTCCAAAAAATATTTATGGAAATTTTTTGCCCCGGCAACGTGTCATTTTTCATGTTCAGACGAATCTACATGGACATCCAAAGTCAGTCGTTCATTGGCGACCTCATTATGGTTTTCGAATAGATGTTTTAGGGAAAAATTTTAAATAAATTCACGATATTTACTGAAGTTTCTTTTTCCCTTGGACGTATCAGGAATTGAACCACATTGGCAGGGAGAAACTCTTAAATGCCTCAGAATCGGTGGTACCTGTAAAAGCATTGTCGATCGCTCAGCAATCCACAACAATTCTGTGTCCAGAAGCTCTTGACCCTTAAACATGGTTTGCCTTGGGTCTAACTAATCACACAAACCTGCGCACTAAGGCATCGCCTTCTCTCACGAAAATCATTATTCTCCACAAAAAATTCAATAAATGTATTCGGCATGCTCCTAATTATAAATACTTTACTGCCTGGTATAAGTAGATGACCGATAACAGCATGTCAAAGGAATTCCGCAAGCAGTATTTCTAACTTGCTCGTTTTGTTTTCCTGACCGCGTTATTTACGATCACGTCGAATGTTTCCGTGTATCGGACTTATACTGCCGTCGCGAATGGAATACCCAGAAAAATATCACAACCGATCTCTTCCACATTCCTATGTCGAATTCATCTTCTTAAGTTTGGCCTATAGTTTGCCCCTGACATCACAGTTTTGATTCGAATGAGCAAGCTAACCGTGGAATATCACTGGCAAAATTTACAAACCACGTAAGTTTTCATAGATCATGGAACTTCTTCTAGTATCTTTCCACTTTGCAGCCGATAACTTATTGCACGATTCCCATGGTCTGTTCTCCTATACAAAGACTTTTTGTTACACAACTTTTACTCAATCACCTATTTTGCATTTCGCTAAAATTTCCCGCGCTCTCTCCCTCTCTATTTGTCTCTGGCCCAAAGCAAGCTGAACCCGGTGTTTCGCGTCTCCTACTTGGTTCGCGCAGTTACAGATGAAGATGGAAAGAGATATAAGTTACGTTCAGGACTCTAGAGTCTATCTGACTCTCCCGTTTTTGCTCGTTTGTCCCATCTTTTTATTCTATCCAAATTCTGTTTGCGTGTGTGTGTGTGTGTGTATGTGTAGGTGCGTGCATGTGTGCGTCCAAATGGGTGTCATTTTCGATACTGTGCATGCTTTTTCGCTGTTCCTTGTAAGGGGAAATATTAATCGCACAAAAAATGCAAGTGATGCAAAACTGCAAATTTTTTACTTGTTCATTCCAAAGTCATTGTTGGTTGGGAATTCATATCTTAGGTGGAATCAAAACCACCGCAATCAGACTTGTCCCAAATCTGTTCGGGAAGGTAGGTCATTGCAAACTCCTGAGGCCTACAAACAAGTTGGAAATTGTATCGAAATGGTATGACCGACTCGAAAGAAGCTAGAAGTGTTCAGTAATCATGTAAATATCTATATATTTACATCAGACACGGTAGCATGGTTATCTGGTAATCTGTCCAATTCAAACTTTGGCCGTCATGGACAACCACTCGTATTGTCCCGTGTAAGCCTGGTGTTGGAGCAGTCGGAAGTTTGTGAATCTAACACTAATTCTTACTAACAATAAAAGTGTCCCAGTTGAGACAGTGATTCTTTGTTGTGGTCAGTAAAATTTAGTATCCGGTGATGAAGTGTTGCATGTCGTGTAAAACCGAACTCGGTAGTATCAAGGTTGTCTTTGGTACACGTTCTCATTCCCAATGGAATTTAATTGTGATCGGCTGTTTACGCATGTTCACGGAGGCAGAAAACTGAAATGGCTTGAATCTGAGTTTATTCTTCACGTGTGAAAACAATTTCGTCAGTTCCTCATGAACAATATTACACATTCGTATAGCCCGTTGTGCTGATTGACGACATGGAAAAATTTTGGAAAATACTGAACAGTAGCGTTTATACTCATTGTTCTGGCCGAGATACTCCAACTGAGGCAAGATGCTTGCAAATTCTACTAGTGGTTTCAGAACTCTCAACAGGGCCAAATCAAAGAATCTGAAAGGGATCAGACGACCGGGGACATGGCTTTTTGTCACATGGTAGGTAAGTAGAATGAATTAGCAAAAGATAGGTTCGATTCAGCCCATCAAAATCAGTTAATCAACATATTTTGAATGCAAATATGCTAAGCTGACTGAGTTGCGCCTAAATGGCGATTCAACCATCTTTGCACACCATCGATTTGCAGGTGAGTGAGCAAATCAAGGTGGAATGAAGTAGGGAACATATCAGATTAGGTTGATGTGATACAAAAACAACAAATCATACTTATGCAAAGGAAAAAACAATGACATTTTTCTAACCCAAGCCCATAAATTCCAGCTGTTTAGAATAGGCAATGCGGCGTCGACAATAGAAAAACGTTCTTCTGCATAGGCGTCTTGACAAGAACAGGTCTTGAATATGGCCTAGAAAAATAATTCACCGTATGCGATAGTTATGACGGCTAGAATCGAGGGTATATCATTCCGGTTGCATAAGATCAATACGGTGAAGTAATAAAAACTCAGAAGAATAATGCAGTTTTTTTGCGGATAGCGTCATGCTTCTCTCCTCAAGGAAAACTTCAGGGTTCTTCTAAGTCATGGAAGAATGAAAAAGAGAACTTGATAAAATTTCACGTTATGTTGTCATTGTCGAACTGAAACCGAAGGTTGACTTCAATTAATACCGGCTTTTTGAAGCTTACAAGGCCGATATTAGAATTCTTTGTTCGGTGTGATAAAAGGAACATTTCGATAGATTACGCTCTAATTAGTGCAGCGTAAAACACTCACAATTTGAAAATCTCAAGGATAGAAATTTATTGTATGCAGCCCAGTATATTTTACTTTTTCGATTACTAAGATTGTTTAACATGGCTCGGAGAAAACTGTCTGTTAGCTTTCCGAACGTTTAGCATATGTGCACTGAGTACTCGTCATTGTCTCCTAGGTGACCTTGAACAAACTTTGGTCAAAATAGTCTTGTGCAATCGGTTCTTTATAAGCGTTCAGTTTTGGGTTGGTAATCTGGACAGCAGTTACTTAAGCGTAACTATCTGCTGCATGGCCGATTGCTATCACCGTCGATTGTGCTGCTGCCCACACGTTGGTTTACCCAAGCAATAACCCCAATTTTGGACAAACAATGCATCCTGACTACATCTGACAAGAAATGAATGTGGCGAAGCTTTCAACCCCCTATCATGATGTGGCCAATTAGTTATATAAATTTGACGGCCGCAACATCGAATACCTTCATTTCATGTCGAATCAGGTCGATAGTTTTGTTCTAACAAACACTCGACCTCCCTCCACGTTTGACTTGTTTTTATTCTATCGCGCTAAACTGAAATTCACAAAATATCGAGCCAAGACTGAGTGTGATGCGAACAATAGATGGCTGTAGAAGCAAGGCATTCAGTTGGCATATGTGATCAGAGTCTGACTAAAGAGGAATTTTATCGTTTTCCAAGAAACAGGGATCTGACAAGATTCTGTTGAACCATTTATGAAGAACTCATAAACTTATTAAAGAGGAAACAAATAGACCGGATTCAGTGGGTAAGTGTGATTAATAATACTAAATAGACCGGGTGCAAAACGTTTTCCCTGCGCTTTACCGTGTGGCTGAAGCGATAATTCCAATACTCATGCGAGTACCTGGTTTTTATTCTTCCATATCTAATTGGTAAAAATCAATGTACTGAAATAAGAATACACCGGCTGGTTATGTAATTGCGAGACACTAATCCTCCCTGGACGTTGCTGGTTGACGAAACGAAATCTTCACAAAAATCACAGTGCTTTTGTACGTACAGAATATATTGTACGTTATATTCTAGCTTTGAAAAAATACTTTGTACGCTGAAATTAATTCATAACAATAGGTGTATCCTAATCTGGACATGAGAACAACTGTGTTATCCTGAAACAAATTGCTGTCCCAATTTCCTAACTTATCACTAAAAAAGAGAGCACCCACATTTAGAATTATCTTTTTAATTTGGTGATTTGGTAAGCACAATTCCACCTGTTTCGGATCATATCGACGTAACACAGGACACAATGATGCATATTCATTGTGCGCCGAAAGTGCCACAATTGGGAAAAAAATAAAATTTGCCAATGCATGTGACGTTACTTCTGTCTGCGTGCGGGAATCTTTTGCAAGCTCACCTATCGACGTTCAAATGTCCACAATCTGGGGTCTTCGATCGTCATGCACACTTTGAAATAATCACGTGACCAACAAAGCACGAAGCAGCCCTGCTGATCGTGTCGAAAATTGCGTAGGCTAGTACACACTTCGACGGTTTTGATATCATCGCATTGCAATCAGCAACCTCACCGAAGCTAGCACGCATGTGTCACCGACACCCTATTTCGTATCTTGTAGATCTGTTAGTAAATTGTAATTACTGATACGCACCTTCGACAACACGTTAGAAGTGAGCATCCCTCTCAGATAAATACCACGATAATTCATCGCCAAGAGCTAATAAATCCCGTGAAGTTAGTGCGAATAGAGAAGTTTTTAATCCCTAGGTCCAAATATTGCCAAGTCCGCCAGATAAATTCAACAGGTCGTATGACAAGCTGATATTAATTTAGTTAGACACGTGCGATGGCCCACAGTGGGAGATGAATTATTGATATTCATCTTATTTATGGCAGATTCCAACTACTGAGTTATTCGAAGTTACATCAAGTGGAAGTCTAAAATATTACCAGTCATACTTGGAAAAAAATGGTGCGGATTTTCCTGCACCACTGACATATTGACAACAATAACGATGACGAGGACGATTGTATCTACAGTGATGTTGATAGTGATAATTCAAGTTCTGCTATGTTACATAAAGCTGAAACGGATGTTGATAAAACTGACATCACTGACGACGATTGAGGCTCGCGTGATAATGATTAGGATAACGGTTCGCGAAGGACCACAAACCCTGTTCGACGTAAATCGTCCACCGTACTACTCAAATTTCCGATCCGATGCGATTTACTATATCTTTTGCTCTGCTGTACTAAATATCATTGATTTATATAGTGAAAAACAACAACTATTATACTATTGTAACCGTGATCATGGATGAAAAACCTTTAGGAAAATTACAAAATGCGTGAACAGAAGCAACAATTTAGTATACTCAAGCTAACGTACCCCATTTTCGGTCCTCCTCCAACGAGTACTAGGACGCTTTTAGAAATCATACTACAGGCATCAGTGTTGTACTTCGTGCCCCAACTTGGTAAATATGCATCCTGTATAGACATCATCTAGTTCTGTTCACGGTTACTTAGCACCATGACTAGGGAAACAAAGTAGTCATTTGATCAATTTTCAAATTGGCAGAAATATCTGCTGGTTTATAGCCTTGGCAATGATTGAATAAAGGACATATAACAGCTACTATCATGCGCAAAGTCAATTTTTTCATCGATTTAGATGTCAAAATGTGATGAGTTTGAGCGCAGCCATCTCATATTAAAAACACGATGGAGAACGGCTCCGTTCTTCGTGAATCGATCAACAGAATAAATCTATGCAGTTGATGACAGGTTATTCACGGTAGCTTATTCGAATAGGAATGGAGAAGGGTCACGTTAATTGTAAGAATTACTAACGCAAATCACTTTCTTTCCAACTCCACCACGTGGTCCCCGTTGAGTGGATTTTTTGAACAGTGCAACCGTGCTAGATGAAAAAATTCTTTAGCGAAAAAGAATGATTGACTAACTCGACGGAAGAATAACTGTTTCACGAAAACCACCCAAATTCTCACTTGGAAACCATGAAAACCTGTGTAGCCAAGTAATGAAATCTCCGGCAGCACATACCCACCGCGCCCTAGCTAGAAAACGAATCAAAGAGTAAAGATTTTGAGTCATACGTCCGAGACAGTAAGCATAGTGTTTATTTCACTTCTTGAAGTCATCCTCGGCCACAGGCAGCCGGTCTGCAAGAATTAATTTCCCCGGGTGATTGACCTCTCTTTATGGACTGGAATTCCGATGGTGTGCTTGAACACTACCTAATTATTTTGACTACTTGTTTATTGTTAGTAGTAGGAGATTGTATGATACATAAAATGACTTTATTTGGTTGAATGATATGAGGGTTGGGCGTATTCAGCCTGAACTCAGGACTTGAGGAGATATCAGAGGGTTAGTTGAACCGCTTGTATCTCCATGTGCTGATCTGATGGTTGTGTTATTTAGTGAAAGAAACCGTTCGACGGATCATTGGGTGTGCTCGTCACTGTACTTCTAGGACGCTGGCCCCAGAAAACGGAAATGACAGTCATCAGAAAATGGAATAAAAATGCACGATATTGAAGTTTGACCAGTAGCTGATCAGCTTTTTCCCGCTCCAGTTGTACGAACCGTATGGCTGAAATCATCACTGACATTATGGCACACGTCACACTTGGATGAAATTTACAAAGACCATTATTTTTCCTGAGGCCATTAGGGAGTTCAGGCTTTTAACATTCTACTGTATCGGCTCATTTGAACATTGTTTTCAACCAAAAGCTTTATCGCGACTTATTGCAAATTCTCGTCCCAGTTTTATTTTACCTGTATTATTTGAACCAATTAAACAGAGAACATTTTACCGGGATGCATTTTAACCGAGTAATACAATTAGGAGCTGGGTAGTGATGATCTTGTCGAATTTGCAAACAAATAGATAACCGGTATCGTCTGCCGTCTGCCACACCTATGCAAAAGAGAGTAGAGCGATTTTCAAAGCTGTCGCTAGGTGTGGATATCGTTCCGCGAACGACGGATTAAAATTTATGGTATGACTGTTGCCCACTAACAGCAGTTGAATATCACAGTGGTAGTATTTTCAGTTTTTCATAAATGAATTTTATTGCATGAAACTGGAAACATTTTCACACGGCCTTGATTTTCTACTCAATGTTGCTGTCAAAATTGTTTCTGGTCCACAAAACTCGCCAATTTGTTTGAAGTGTTCTGATTCGGCAAACTCATTATTTGCTCCTTGCTGTCCCAACCACCCAAAATCGTTTGTGACCAACAGGCGAGAATCAGCGGAAGTTTACTGTACATTCACTAAATCATTACTCCTGGTACATTTAACAGTTTAAAAGTAATTTGGAACCAAATTGAGACCGATCAGGGAAGGTTTGATGGCCAAGTGATAAAGTTCAGTAAAACTTTTTGAACCACGAATCGACACATTTTCACCCATGCTATAACCACATTTTCCTCTTGGATCTAAACTGATCATTTTATTACTTTCTTCACATACAAATCACACAGTAACGCTGTCAGATAAATATTTACGTACTCCGGAGTTGCCAGATCAAATAACGCAGAAGGAAATTGGTCACTGTCCAAATTATTGTATAAAATAATAAGAAACCAATAAACAGCATTTCCGCTAGGCTTGGTGAGGTAGATTATGTGCAGCGAAGATTCACCAAGCTCGATCATGGAGCGAATACGGCAAGAAGAGAAGCTAAGTCGAAACACTGGCTCACTCGCATCATTAGCTGGATGTGCGTTTTGCACAGTATAAAATCCCGACATCACTGATTTCTTCCCATACCATGGAAATGATCAAGAATTGTTCCCGTAGAAACCTCAGAGGAATCCAAACACTGAACCCTGTCTGCAAGCTGTGAGTGCTTAGTCAATCAACGGGACCGAATTTTGGATAGGAAGCCCATCGATCATGGAGGTTATCCAGGGAAAACTATTGGAGGACCACATGGAATACAAAGTTCATAAACTTTGTCCGTAGACTGAAATTGTTTTGTCTCGAGTTGCGACCTTGAATACGTTGGTCTGATTCCTAATCTTTAGCGTGGCCAGCAGGGGAAGGCTAATTTGGGAAACTTTTGGCTTCAGTCTTTCATCTAGAGCTCGAACAGATTTGTTCTAACCCAAAAGATCACTTGAATTGTTGACTGCATAATATTGCCTCAACAAACTCATTAAACCATTCTCATGTATTTTTATTTGTTCTGAGGCATCTCCTTAACAAATCGCTCATATTGTTTTCTGATTTAAAGAAGTTAACCCCACTGATTACACCGTGCATAATATTCATCCTGCAATTTTGTCTGTGGCAACGTTGTCCTCCATAGCCTGATGGACCAGTGTTTGACACAGGACAACTTACAGAATCCCGGATAATTTATCAACCATCACACTAAATCAACAAAACCGTCCTGTACTTTTTCACCTGATCAAATTGGTCCAACCGCATCACTGCACACGAACCCAGCCCCATCTCTAATCTGATAGGGAGCCGTATTGGGATCGCTTTACGCTTTGACTCGAATTCCCCCTCATCACCTCCTTGTGCATGTTTCACTTGGCGCCAAAATTGTCCTCACGCCTCCAGAAAACGAGGAAGACTCGCGCTCCGTAGTGTCGCACACGCCGTTCAGAAGAAATCATCACCAAGAAGTTGATATTTTATATGCGTATTTCTCGAAGATTAGCATTCGGTGCTCGATTACGACCACAAGATTTGTTTTTCGACCGCATTCATTTGAGCCAATCACAAAAGACTTGAGTTATAGGCAAACTTCTACTGATGCATATAATCGGTTTTGCAGATTTGAATGCGTCGAGTTTCCTGTCACTTTGCCGTCTTCCCTAATGCTTCTTGTGGTCCGCATTCCTTCATCTCATCCGCAGTATTTTAGTGCGATCTAAAATGCGAACTATGCCTAACTTGGCATATCGAACTGAATCGCACGCACAGTCGGATGAATAGCAAAACATTCAACTGGATAAGAAAGTCGGAAATCAAACATTATGGACTCCCAGTCATAAATCCGAATTATTTATGCGGAAACGACTGAGAAACCACATCACCAAACACTCAGTGGTTCTCAAGTAAGAGGATTAGATCATTCAACAACGATGTCATTTCTCTAGGTTAATTCTGCAAAGACCCAGTAGTGAAACAAGCGTCCAGTTGCAGGTCAAGGTCATTTATGAGGTTGAAAGGCCAAGTCAATGACACTTAAAAACACAAGAGAACGTTACCAAATGTGCACACGTATTAACGATTTCACCTCGACCAATTATGAACTGTTTGCGATCGGAAACTCATGAAACCCGCAACATTAGTCACAACTAGCACTAATTTTCCAAATCGTTCAAGCTGACATCAATGTACACCATTTCTCACTTCTTCTGAAAACTCTTAAAACCATTTGAATCTGTGCCAAAAAGTGTTGGGAATCGGGTAAAAGCGTCTCTATTCTTGTACATCCCCGAAAATGCACAACACACGTTACAGCACGTAGACATAGCCTTGCTTCTGCACGATGCCCCGCAATCCGCGGCCACGTGAACGAGATGTGAATAAGTCAGTCGGATGACATGAGGGAATGGTTCGAACCAAGTTCTGAGATAAAGTGTACCATGGTGTGGTGGACTGCATCGCGAATCCAAACAGCTACAAAGACGTACTAAGGAATCCCAAAGGGCTCAAAATGAATTCTCAAATCTTTACAAAAACGAATAGAAAAAAGTGTAGCTGTTCGATTGTCAGGACCTAAGGAAGAGTAAACCTGTACAGCTGGTTTGAGAACCGTTCTTATGGTAAAGTGAATGGTTATCTGTATTGCACTAGAAGGTTGTCCATTCTTGAACTGGCCAGTGAGCCACCATCAAACTAGATTACTTTTAGACTAAATTGGAAGCAAAAATGAATCGTTTGGTCAAACCTGACAGTTCAACCAGAAACATTCTTTTTCACTTTTTGCTATAAATTACCGAGATTTACTCAGTAAGCAATATCTGCCTTTCTTGTTTTGTTTAATGTGTTCACTTAACCCAAATTCTTCCACCTCCAAAGGGGGCAAAGTTGTTGGTTTTTCTCAAACACGTTCATGGTTTTGGATCACTTTGTTTCCGTACCCCATGGACAAGAATGGAGGGGAAGTTTTCAAGCAATTGAGGTGGAGAAAATGCAAAGTGAAGTAATAAAGCCATCGTTTTAGATATTTTTAGCAGAGCTAAAGTGACGTTTCGCAGAATACATTTTCTAACTAGTTCACCAAAGGTTTGGAGTATGCGTTTGGAAATTACGAGAAAACTATGCTTAAATTTTGATCACCTGTTCACTTGCTTGAGGTTTGAAAAGTAACACAATGAAATGTTCAGTTTTAGCGTTTTTTAAATCGTAATATCGATCGTACCGAGGGAAGAGTACCGGTAGTTCGTTTCACACATATTTCTACGGCTAACAGCTAGTTTCTGTGTGCATACGATGAAGCATCGTAACTCACCAGTCGTCTCATACGCAACCAAAATTGGCTAGACAAGCAAAGTAATATGGCGAGTATTCGAAGGCTGAATTAAGAAAAAATAGCACAGAACTGAGAAACTAAACTGAAAGTGAAAAACTGTAAGTTTAGTCTGAGAATTAGCGGATGTGGTAGCTCTCATTCACCTTTGGTGTATTTCAACAAATTATCAATCCAAGGTTAGTCACCTGTCTTCTCACACGTCTTATGAAAAGAACTGGAACAGATTTTGGTCGACCATCATGCACGCTTGTATACTGATATCAATTCAGATTCGCGTTCTGTAGTTGCGCACCCTGTGTCAGACGATTCGGCTGTATGAAAACCGACATCAGCGCTTTATTCTATAGGGATGTACAAGGGCAACCGATAAAGATGCGTTGAAAACATTTCCTTTGTTGACTGCATAAAGAAGCACCAATTATAAGTTGCTGTCATTACATCTAAATAAGTCCAGGTAGATATGAACGAAATTAGTTATTTGGGTAGACGTGTGTGAACATGAAAAACGAAACTCCACGGGAGCATGAAATTTTCAAAAACGGTTTTTGATGGATCTTACTATTTTCTCTATTTTGTATTTATAAGTGATACCAAACACACTTGCCCAGCAAAAGCGTTTATGCCAAGTTGTATATATCGTATTTGGAGAGATGGATCTGGAAGCATCTAACAGTTCAACTGATGTCAAGGATATCCATCATTTCTGGGGGTTTTGTGCCAAGAAGTCCTGCGTGTCAGATGCCGCTAAGTGCAGAGCCTCTTTGATTTGCTCTCAGTGTTCCCTCGGACCCTGGGCTTTTTGATGGTTCGACAACCGCAATGAGAATTCCGACTGTGGATTTTTACTGGTGTGACTACAAACTAGGCGCAAACAAAAACGAGCTCGGACCAAAGTATAATCTGATTCCATAGGTGTGAACCAGAACGATTGGCAACCTGAAATTACCCATACCACCAATGGCCGATGGCAATGGGATCAATCTGAGCCCAACGCCCTGAGGCACTTGAAAATACTGATGTTCGCCAGCAACAGCCTGTAACTGGGACAAACTAAGAGGGGGTAGTCTAGGTTGTCAGTTCGATCTGCTGGGACGAAAAACCGAACCCCCTCCCCAAGTCCATTCCATTTCCGCATTGAAATCGCCATTAAACGACCACAAATTACGCTAAGCGCATACTCCGAAGTAACTCTCATCGAAAATAATTTTTCGCCTCAGGGAATCTGCAATCATTGGGCGCATATACAGACAAGACGAACAAACAGTGAGGCTTCAGTCGACTGCGATAGACGCGTACGGAACTGTCTAACCAAACTGCACATAGATGCTGTTGACTAAAATCTAGTAAAACGGTGCCCGGTATTCATAGTGATCCCAAGACCACTTCCATAATGAGCGTGCGAAACCGGATTACGGGACATGTGAAGAGTAAACCGAGAGAGTGAGGTAACACCTGGGCTACGAAGAGCGATGACAGAAGTGGGATCTTATATACGCGTTTCCCAAAAAACAGCATACCGCTATTTTAAGATTTTCAACGGTTTCAGCTAGGACAGCTAGTTGTCCTATTTGGGTTAGTATTTGGACACTAAGGGCGAATGCTTAGGCTTAGGTAATGCTTGCGACCTTTTTATTCCTCTTCCATAATCTCGGCATCAGATAAATCGCTCGAGCCACAATTCGTCGTAGAAACTTGCGTGATCCTCACCGCGAAAGAACAGAAACTATAAAGGTTCCCTGCAGAAAGATACACGGGCTATCGGTATTTTGCGGCTTTCCACATCGCAGAAATAGTTTTTCTTTGGAAATCCTAACGAGACACTTTGACCCAAAAGTTCGATCCACTATTCAGTGGGGTGTTACCCCGGCAAGGGAATTCGGAGCAAGGACATGTCCACTGCTGCCCACCCTGTGTGGTCCTGTTTATCATACGCGAAGGTCGATCGTTGGGGTGTTTTTGCACGAATGCTGCCAGGCAAACCAGTCACTAAACAGGAGAACGATTAGAGTTCAAAACCGAAGTCTTTGGTTCTAATAAGAAATTGCCCGCAAGGTAGCATGGTGTGCTTAAGTGGAATCCCATCTACTTGGTTCAATTATTCTTCCACTCAATTTTCCGAATGAGGTCCCAACTCAACTCAAACAGCCAAACATGGAGGATCAGGAGACTACTTTGACTGACTTCTTACCACTGACCTCCCAGGCATGACAATGTTCGGCCTAAGACAAGCCATCCTGTACAGGTAATTAGGTCTAGGAAACATATATGATGGTTAAAATGGAATATCGAATAAATTCCTGGCCTAACTGATGTCTAGATAACTTCAAAGCTTGAGGTTAATTATTAACAAGATTTGTCAGTTCTTCCTGAATAAAAACACCAAAAATTTCAGTGTATTTTGTTAGCTTCACTTTATGCTTTCGCATATCAGTCTGCTTTTATGAATTCAAGTATGCATTCGCGAATGTTGTGCGATTGTGAAGATGAAACACGATGCAAATGGTCAGAAGAACGACAATCACCGGTAAATTGGAAATTTTTGAAAAAAATAAATGTAAAACGCATTGACAGATTACTTCTATTGAGGTTTGTCGTGGACTAAATGTTGTACGCCATGTACGAACGTCTTCGACTGCCGAAAGCTAACTGAATGACAGAAGAAAGTCGCATGTTAATCAATTCCCCGAATTGGGTTAAATAATCTGATTTCTTAGAGAACAGCTGTTTCACAGGAAATGAGCCTATATTCAATTCGCACCTCAGTATAGAGTACATAGTCAAGGTCACATTCGGAGAATGAGCACATGGCTTTTGTCTATTTCCCTCTTCTATTTATGACAAATAGACACTGGTACACACCCCAAGTTGATGGTCAACAGACATTAGTCAGGAAGAATTGAAAATCTGAGGGACAGCGCTAATTAACAGAATTCGTCCAACGATGATTGGTTGAGTCTGCGCTAAATCAGGGCAGCAATTTGTCAAAACCGACTGAACAGGTAGAACCGAGGAGCAATCACCTAACGTATAGCCAACACATTGCAGAAGTAAAATCAGATTGTTTGAAAGCTATCGGAACAGACAATCTCTACATTTCCACTGGTTAGTAGTGAAGTTAACAAGAATCGGCAAATGTTTGTTGGTTTTTTTTTTGAGCCACGTTTAGCAGGACTTCATTCATTTTTTTCTACCCCAACTCTGAAGTGAATGGTAATCAGGTGATACAGTAAACCAAACTGACAGACGTGAAGAGTAAAAACAGTGCTATGGTAACGCCACAATGGAGAATAATCCCTAGCTGGGGCTGAATTTCATACCCATAAAATGGGATTTTAACTTCTATTCATTATATGATAGTCGGCTTTGTCTGATTGATCCATATACAGAAGTGGTGATCAGTTAGGTTGCCGAAACGGAGACATTTCAGTTTAGATCAGAAAGAAGGGGGAGACATGCTTCAATAAAAAACCGCGTTCTGTCATACAAGAAACTGAACTGCAATCACGTTTTTCGGTTGGTTAATTTTCCTGAACAGTTTGTGCGATACTATAAGGGTGGAACAGAAAACGGCATCTCTAGATGACATATTTCGTGAGAGGATGATGACTATTTGACCGCCATCAAAGGCAGATTTGAATTTCGGACAGAACAATTCCAGGCAGAGTAAATGGTTAGAGACAAAAAACGGATGGCCGACCGTGAATAATACAAAAGAATACATGGAGTTTTCCACGGGGTTAAGCGGTGCGAATGCTCAAGCTCTTCCCTATTGACCTCTGAAGCTCCAGGACGAAGGTGGTGTGATAAAGTAATGGTGTCTCACAGATTTTTGGTTTTTCCCCGGGGTTTTCTCGTGGGACAGTATATGCCACAGTGTGCGTGGAAACGAAACCTCTTGATCACCGGCCCTGCTGAAAATCCTTTTAATAGTGGTCATCTTATTTGAATCACTCAAGATAAATACGAAATGAAACAGTGGATAACGCGTGACAGCTGGGTGTGAACGCTCTTTGTTTCTCGTTCTCACTGAAAACAATCGCTAAGGAATTACAGATTTTGGTGAACAGTCGATGACAGGGAAGGAGTAGAGACGAAGGACAACTATAAAAATTGAGGTGAAGTCCGGCTTTTTCTGGTCCCTATTTAGTGAAGAAACGCCTATCCGTTTCTGTTCTTGTTTTCTGCATTTTTCCATTATTACACATTGGCTCTGAAAACAGATATGTAACTAATATATGCAAATATAATGTTGCAAAATGATTCATATTTTCATCATTTTTGTGGAATTTACTGGCTATGCAGAACTAGGATTGTGGGCTGTACTCCAGGACATCTTTCAACTGTTTTAACCTTAACATCAGGAAAGCACTTTCTTGTGCTTTGATGGAAGAAAAATATGAAAACATTTGGTCTCCTTAGATACATTAAAATGCCGGTGATGATAAGAAATTAAGAATATAAATGATCCGCTGTCCCTACCTGATGACCTCTTAAGCATATCGATCGAAAACATCTTCTTTTCCCGTCCATTACTGCTGGATTTTAGCTTCGTAGGCTCAATGTAACGAGCGACTAAAACATCGCTATAGAGTTCGGCTAGTAGTGCCAGAAATACCCTGGTCTGAATTCGGTGCTCAATTTTGCCTTAAGCAAGGATGAAAGCCACAATGACTGTTTCTTTAGAATGTTCTGGCTGCTCTGCGATATAAGGAGACAAAAGTACACTGTTGTACGCATGCGAGTTTGCGAAGTAAGGAGGTATTTGTCAGATGTCCACGATACCAGCTTCAACCATGCATTCAAACTGATCCAACTCTTACCCTTGCATCGCACTTTCACGCATTCCTTATAGTCCGTAAATTGTTTTGCTAACAGGCAATCTAGTGCAACGTTACCACCAATGTAGTGAAAAGTACTTCGATTGGAAGTCTCAATAAATGTAACAAATTTGTCGGAAATTCTGGAGACTGGATACTGTGTCATAGAGGACATTGGTTTTGTTGTCAAATTTCGAGGTGGTTTCTAAATCAAAATATTAAAATATTATCACAGGAGAGATTCAAACATTTTTACAATGCAGTATAAAGTAGAATCCCACGCAAGGGGGGCAAAGACATCAGGAATGGGGAACAGAACTTGGTTCGAATGCATAAAGAGCATCGATGCGAACAGGCATCAATTTGATTGAAATCCGTTGAGTTGTCCTTATTTACTACTGCCAAATGTCCGAGTAGGCACTAAAGGAATGCAGAATGATTGCGGAGAAGCTTCACGACATCGGTGTAGTCATGGTGTATTCCATACGGCCTAAGGTGGTAAAGCAGGTAGTCATAGGTGATCATATCCATTGGCTTCAAGTAATGGAAGGACACGGAATAGTCGCTGCAGCAGTCACCACCCTAAAAAGGTTAAACAAAAAGTAAACTTTTAAGGTAAATTACAAGGACAAGCTAACTATCACATGAGGCATGTTGTCGGGGAAACCCTAATTGCTTAGTAAGCCAAATTCAAAAGAATTCAAATAAGCACGGGTATGTACCTGGGCGTTTGGTACTGTGCATCCGGTTAAACCCAGGTTAACGTCGTGCAACTTTTTGCAAATGAAGTGCTCATGGAAATTGGCTTAAAGCTTGTCAATCTGTACAGAAATGAACCGTTGAATTTGATTTCATTTACCCTATCTCCCGATTGCACATAAGACGAAAATGGTCTAGACGATCAAAAGTGAGATAATTTCCTTGACCAAATGAAACTAACAAACGGGCATTTTAAAAATGGGTTTTTCAGGAACTTCTCTAGGTTTGCTTGACTTTCCACCTAGGTAAACACAGAATTAGCACCCTTGCAGGAGAGGATAAAACCAAGCCTTTGATTACCATTTGTGATTTAAAGGCATTTTCTGCAATATCTCAGTAAGTCTAGGGTGGTTTTAACTTTTTCCGTAATGTTGTTGGATGCAGTAGTGAACCGTCATTTCTAATTATTAGCCCTTCGTAACACCATCAACAGAACACTTTAAACAGTCCGATTTTGCCTTGGGACCTATCATTTCTGCTTTAATTTCATTAACAGTTGGCCTCGGAAGACATTCTTTTGACAAGTTGCTTATAACCCCAAACAATCTTTGATCAGTAAACATTATTGACTCGAAAATTTATTGCCAAAAATGACAGTTCCGTTTCGATGGGCAGTCACTCAAATTGTCCATTGCTCCCATTTCTGTTGGCTCGAAATTTAATCTCATACGGTAAATCGGTAGACCGTCTGGAGGGAACAAACAAAAACTTTAGTCTAGATGAATCCCATTCGCCCGAATCAAATTGACTGAACAAACTTTCTTAATTTTTGTTCTGGCTAAATACGCGATGCAGAAGCCATGCTAATGACTTCTAACAAGGATGAAACAGGTGTCAAGGTGTGCGATATCAAATTGGATATGGAGGCCCGATGATGAATAATTTCATTGAAGTGCATTTTCTCAATCAATGAACTTTGATTTCAGCATTATCACGCACGCCTGAAAACTCGTGACAGTAGGGGGTGATCTAAAGCATAGATTTCCATAGGTGCCTGTGACAAAAACAAACGAGCATTCTGAATGCCGGGCACACAGCACTCTTCACTAACATACCAGCTAATAATACTACCTAGATTACTTATGGCTATGCTATAACCAACCAATCAACTGCATCTTGGTGTTCTTTTTTATATGATGCATACCAGTCTTTCTTTGGCGCACACCAAAAACTAAGTTCCCATTCAATGAGACATTCTACTGACGTCTGGACGAATAGGCAACGAACGATTCAGTGGATCACGGTTTTGCTGAGGTTTTCATGGGCCTACCAGAGAACAGGATGCAAAATCCACCATCAACAAGACATTATTTTATAAACGATAGGTTGAAATCTTTGCCGTTGGCCATGACCGCACTGAGATACGGCGAACATACAACAAGTCACGTGGAAATCCTAACTTCTCTACAGAGGTTAAACGAAACGGACATCGTCAGTTTTTGGTCATTGATTTACAAAGGCGCTCAAGTACCCGTAGAAATGTCACAAGTCAAACTGAACTAGTCAACATCTTCAGTTCAAGAGTTTCTCTCCTATTCCCCACTAGAGGGGGTTGTTGAAGTACCTGGTCCTTAGAGGTGAGAAATCGGTCACCTCTGATACGCTGATAAAGAAACTTCAGGTTACCCTGGTGTAAAATGGATACCTAACAAGATTTACTTCGGAAAATTTGCAAACCGCTACAGGCACGACGGTACTGCTAGGAAGAGGCATATTAATTGCGGGAACTTTTAAAGACGATAAGGCATTTACCAGTATTAGGAACAACAACTGTGCCCAAATGATAAGGAAATATCTAATACTTCCTGATGGGAAATCAAAAGTCACTTATACTTCACTGTGGGCCCAAAGGCAGAGGGAGTATTTGTTTCTCAGCATATTCCAAAACTGCTTAGAAAACCAGGCCAGTGCATGGTCAGATCATCGATGAACAAAGAACTAACTGATACCGCCCATGTGACAAGGACTGCCGAAAAGTTTACCTCTGCTTGCCTAGCTAAGTCAGACAAAACGTGGCACATCACGTAAGCCTTGTCGGTAAAAATTGTCCACCAGTTCATTGTGATTCTTCTCACGTCCTGATTGGTTACCGATCCCGTTCCGTTTTCCCATTTCTATGTTCTCTGAATTTTAATTGGCGCTCACTTCTTCCGTTTCCACTAGTTGTTCCCCCTTGACACTACGTGCTACTTTTGACGAATTTCATCATTTTATCTGCACATACATCAGGTTAATGGTTTTTCTGTACAAAGTACCGGGCTATGTAGTCGTACTGTCACCAGGTACGTTTTGTAGCTCCTAAGATCTTGGATTCGCGTAACTTGCTCCGAGAAATCATGTGACCTTTGAAACTTTCCATCCATTTGGTCTTATATCTCGACTCCTCTAGCTGTTTTTCCATCGTTTGTCATCCACATGACTCCGACAATCCATGTTTTTGTTCCCCCACGTGGAATCGTTAGATACTTACGTGTCATACTGAACACCAAAATACAATGGTCTTTACATACCCTTAATTGTACAGTTCAATAAACCAAGACACAAATGTGAGATCTTGGCGCTACACAAACTGTCCTAACATCTTTTGTTCCTAAACTTATTTTAATTTAATCTTACTATCCACTCGTCAAGAACATTATTCCATTCGTATAAGTTGGATTTTTCATTCACCTCATCGTGAATCGACCAAAATCACCCGCATTTCCATGGATTCCGCCGTCCATGCATTTGCCAAATGATGTGATTCACAAATCAAGGACTGTGGAGAATGTACAATGAAAGCCGTATGCTAGTACTACAAACTGAAGTACCTGTATCTTGTTTCCATCCGTCCCCCGCTATTATCTCTATTCCCATGCAGATTTTACACCTAATGTTCTGATTGGTCGGAAAGAAGTCTTTGGGAAAACGTTTTACAAATCTCAGTGGGTTAACCCCTTTTTTCGATTTGCACATATGCTTAGTTGATTCCATAATGCCACAGCGAACAAAGAAGAATGCAATTTAAAAAGCTTATAAGAAAATACAATGCGCTAAGAGACTGCAGTGCCTGATGAAGTTTCCGCAAAGGACCGCCTTTCGGGTATCCGGAGACACTATGAAAGACTCATTTCATTCATCAGTCTCACTTGGGCTATCCATCTCTTATCAGAATTCATCAGATGTGTACAGAAAAATTACGCCCATACATTTAAGTAAAATTACCCTTGGGTGTCTAAATCTCAGAATGTACCTGTAAAAGCAAGCTTCTTGGGTAAGTAGGGATACGCGACAGCAAGGCAGAAAACTTATTGGATCTGCATTGAGGCACGAAAGCAAAACTCGGATTGCATGTCTTACAGTTCGCGCTTTTTGTCCGCGTTGAAGCCAAGGCGCACATTTTTTTGACCGCTGGAAAGATAAGACGACCATTTGGACTTCTGCACATAAAATACTCATTTTAAGTGATGTGGCACAGGCATCACAACTTACAACACGCAGGGTCATGACAGATGATGATCGATTTTGGACGCTTTTTGATCCATTCCCTAATACTAAACCGGTCTCTCTTGGCTTCAAGTTAGAAGGCTAGCAGTCATTCACCGAGAAACAAAAGAAGACGACATCTACGGGGAATGTGTGGCAGAAGACAGACGTTATCAGTCCGTACTTCGGGAGATGAATGTCCCACTCTCATCCAAAGGGGTGCTAGTAGTCAGCTTCTCTAGAACCAAGGAGAGAAAAAAGCAAACGATAAAGCGAAAACTTACGACAAATTGAAGCAAGCATCACATTTCATGGGTATGAGCCCTCAAAATTATCCCAAAGGAATGTTCGAGAGACAGGGCTAGGGTGAACACTGAAAAAGCAATTTTTAGGGAATAATCCAACTCCAGCACCCTGTGGAATCATCACGAAAACAAATAGTTGCCGCGTCCTACAAATAAACCAATGGAACTAATAGCAACTGTCGATCCGTTTATCTGCAGGAAAGTTTGTGCAACGAATGCAACACATCAAAAATGTTTGCAGCCGAACCGAAAACTTGAAAATTGCCCCTTGCCTTTCGTCCTTGGAATACCACATTACAAATCACATACCATAACAGACGACATGAAGGCTATCAGCAAATTCTATTGAACGCAATCAATCGAAGTGAATGGCTAACAACTCTGTGTTAAGACCAAACTATCTTTCTTTGTCTTCTAAATATTGAAAGCAATCTAATAATAATTGGATTAACAATTATTTTCAATGGTTTCTTTGCTTAAAATGGAACTAGGTTTTAACATTAACGAGGAGAAAATAGCTAGCTTTGAGGAATGAATGAAAAGATCAGGTTAATTTACAACAATCTTATGCGGGTAGAATAGTGAACGTAAATGTTAAAGCGTTCACTATGATAGCTCGTGATGATTGAGTATGATGCCCGCGGTTAGCTAACCAAAGTTCTGTAAGATAGGTTTGCAATGTCTACCAGGATTAGCTCACCGAACCAATTAGAGGCAAAAGGGTTACCGAGAAAAAGCGAAAGACCAATAATGAAGCAAAAACAAATCATTAAATGTGCATCAAATTTCGAGAAATGTGGAACCAAATTCCAAGCGAACTCGAGCGCGTTACGTTCATAACCCGAAATTCATATGGCAAATTGAAATTCTATTTGATTAGTAAAATTATTCCGCAATCATTCTGTTTGACTCAGCTTGCGAAGACCATGCATACGTCACGGTAGTCATAGCCCAAAATTTTTCCATAGACTTTCATGAGGCATAGTGTTCGTTTGAATTAAATCAATGATGTGTCATTGTCTGGTGTCACGTGATAGAGGCACGGCCAACAACGATTTCCACACGTAGCTTGGCAATAGAACACGCTGAAAGAAAACGTTTGTCACCGAGTCGAAAGAATCCAAAACAAGCCAAATTGTAGATTGCAGGAAAAGTAAATGACTGACCTGAACCAGATCATCGAACAGAAAAATGGGATTGGTTGATTAGTCGGTTGTTTTGCTGTTGCTTCTTTATTCACTTTTTTTGTATTATTGTTTACATTACTCCTACCGTCATCTATTCACCGGATACGCTTACAATGTTATGTAAACTTTGCTATTTCAGTATTCCTCAATGGATACGAAACAGAAAAACCGACAGCGAAGACATTAGAATGCTTTGAGACAGAAGTATTAATAAAGCAGTAAGGTACACTCTTTTATTCCAAGTTTCACCAAAATTTTACAGATTTTTGAGAGGAAACAGAGTTTGGTTAAAATTTTGAACGAAACCAAAGTAGTGCAAAAGTGTAGTTTTGACTACAGTAGGAGGGAGGCAAGCCCTAGTAGTTGCAATCGCCCGTCATTATTGCCAAACGTATGCAGACCCTCTTTACGGACTGTCTGCTGGAAGAACAGTCCTATATTTGGCATTCGTTGTGTCAGACAACCCCGCGGGTGGGCAACTTAGATTGTCTAGTGTTTACAATGTTCAGCTCGAAACCTGCTCGCCACGGTCAGGTCCGGGTCACAAGTGAAGCTCTGTAGATACCGTTCAAATGGACTGATAGGTCCTGATCGGAATGACGCAGATAAACAATATGATCAATAGCCTTTGGGTCCCGTGAACAGTCAGATTTTTAAGAACCTCATTTTCGGTTTCACCAACGAAAATTCAGGCTACATTTAGACTGAAGCTAACCGCGACGAATTGGGCTGGAACTTTCAACAGGTGCAAGAAGACACGAAATGTTCGTCTGAAAATCTTTACTGAACAAAAAGTAGATAAAGGTGATTTGTTCAGGAAATGATCGAATGAACCAGAGGAGGATCTGTCTTGAGATAAATTTTATTTCGACTCTTCATCAGATTGTCCATTCGGTTGCCTTATGACCACCAGTCATCCAAACCAGTTATTTTTCTTGACGTTTGGTCCAGGACCTAATGATGAACTTTTCCCAAAGAGCAGCTACAGCCGCCGAGGAATAGTCAATACGAATGTCTAAAACAAAATACCATCCTGATTTATTCCAGATTTGCATTGTTTCCATTGGTACAAATAAGAATCCGTTGTAGCACCATAATGTACCAACTTAAGTAAAAAAGCATTGTGGTGGCATACAAAAGATTTGATGAACAAAATCCAGTAAATGACAAGGTCGCTCAGCAACAGCCTAAGAAATATGCCCAAACTCTGTAGTAGAAATCTGTTTAGAAGAAATCGTGAAACAGATAAAGCGAGAGAGAGAGAGAGAAGAAGTTCTCCCGCGTTTTGTTTGTTCATGTCAGCAGAAACTTTTGTACATATTAAGACGGAAGTTACAGTGGTCATCACAGCATCGTAGTAAACCTAAAAGTCAGAAATATGTCAAAGTAATGAATTTTTAATGTACAAACTACAGGTTTAAAACGAATCACGTTAAATGTAAGTGTGCTGTACGAAAACGACGGGTCCATGGAAACCTTCTTTTCCATATTAGACGTATACGGAAACTAGATGCACCAGATTTCAGATTGAACGAATTGCATCTATCTCTTCTAAGCAGTATGACTCAGTTGAACGTGAATCCAATCAGTACACATGAAAGAGGCGCCACTTACAAGGCAGAATAAGACAACCAGTGCAGATGAGATTCTATGCAAACAGTGAAAATATATTTGACTTTGTCGCCAACGGCACTTTACCACATCTAATGCTACTAGTTAAGCATAATAGCCATTAGGAAAACTTAGCAAATATGTGAGTTGACCAACGCGGCTGGTAGCCTAACAAGCAAATAGTCCGGTTAAACGCTTTTCTCTGAACTTCCACAGGCGCATCGAGAAATGATTGAGCGTAGTTAGACGGCCCTATAAGCCCGCTCGTGGACGGCAGTGTAGGTTGCGCTAATGCTGCCTATTGTCAGTCTGGAAATAGTTTGATTTAGCATCAGAATGGCAGAGTCATCATCACTAAGATTGCACTTACAGTAGACGGCTGAATAGACTGAGATTGCTTTTCGTTTTCTAGTTGTCATTACGGGATAGACGTGGCGAACTAGTCCTTCTGGATTGTCTAGACGATTGAACGAACCGATACGGCTCATGCTAACTGTCAGCTTTAATGTGAATCTTCGAATATTCTTACAATCGGGCTCCCCTTGTGTACGGTACTGCTGCCTAATATGAACAAGGGTTAATCCAAAAATGATTCCCAACAGCTTTCTCCCTTTGCCTGTCTGTCAGTCTCCCTCCCTCAACCTCTTTACTGGTCTAAAATTTGTTCTGCATCGATCTGCGGTAAGGAATTCAGACACGATTATTAGACTGTTCATTAGAGAATATTTCGTCTATTTGGCATTATTCTTTCAATCCCATCCTTGTAATTCTTCCTGGAATTTGTGCATGTTTTGTGATAGTAAAAAATAGCTTTTTCCAGAGAAACACGAGTCAACATGTTCAGTTTTCCAGTCGAAGAATTGCCCTATACATTAACCAAAATACCAAACGATGAATGTACAGTAGGTCGGAAAAAGCTAATTTCCCCACTCCACTCTTTTTCGGCACACTATTCTTGCTGCTCATTCACCTAATTATAGTTATCATTGTTGAAACAACGAAATACGCTAATTTGCATGAATGTGTTTGCACCCAGCCGAGGTCTGCCGAGTGCGGAAATTGCTGGAAGTGAAGGACTCGAATCTGTTACCTTCATTTTATAATGTTGTGTTGTTTTTCTTACGTTTGGCCACCGTCGACGCAGACTGTAGGGCTGCTATGAAATCCCGACACAGCTGAATCACATTCTTTGTGAGCCCAGGTGTGTTGACTCCTATTTATCGAGCCCTACCTGACATCAGAATAAGAATCGTGGTAATGTAGCCACGGCGCCGCTTCAGGTATCAAATACTCCCAACTCGTATTGCTCACCACGCATTCCTCTCTTCAATAGAAAACGTGACGAACTAGCACGACCGAAACTTTCACCAGGATCGCTCATTGGGAAGAACAATTCGAAGGTTATTTGATGTTAAGCTACACACTTGTCAATTTTAAAGAATGCATGTCAGGGTCGGCGACCATTCTAGGGTTTTCGGTGTTGCCAATTTTAGTTCTGTTGTTAATTTCCCAAAAGAGCCTTCCCTTTTTTCAATATTTCGAAATTGACGTGAATTCTGACTTTTATTGGTGGGTCACCAATAAACGTGCTGCTGTGTCATGTGTTCATCTTTTCTCTTCCGCTAGAGGGCTAGGCTAGCTGTTCGTATTCACCGCTGTTTTTCTGTTCTGTTTGGCTGCTCAGTCAAGGGAGCAGCAGTTCCGTTCCGTTGGTTGTGCGACTACGGGGCTTGAAGACGTGGTCCCTAACTATTGTCTTCAATCCCCAGTGTGTATTCGTGACCTGCTAGACCACAGGCTATGTGCTCCTGTGCTATCGTGCGACGCTAGTGCTTACGTCTTTTGCTTCAGTGTGTGCATAGATCAGCCAAACTCGGCCTCACAACAATGCAGTTGAGACCTATTTGGATGACCCATAGGCCAAAGTGACGGTAATTCGTTCACGTACGTCGGATTACGAGTAATCATCGACACAACAGATAGGAAATTTAGGCATGAAACTACAAGATTTTTTCCTAGGTATCTAGTGAATTCGACCAGTGCCTTGTTCTAGAACTGTGTGGGACAATAATTTATAACTTTCAAAAAGATTTCTTCATCATTTGACACTGTGCATAGCCACGAAAAGTTCAGCTCACTAAGTTTATTTTTTGTCAAGATCAGTAGATTTCAATGGATATTCAATGAAACTAAACTGGGATCATAGCTCGAAACCTAGAAAAGGACTACCAGTAGACGGCAACTCGCTATCTGCCGGTTGGGTAGCCCATCTGATCGATTGAAACCTGATGTTGCGCCTTTCCCCGTCCATGTTTCAAGATCACGGTTGCCGGTCCCACAGCCACCCCCATGTAGTGGCCCTCTAGTGGCCACGGTGTGTAGCTGTTCTACTACATTCATGCATGAAACATCTTTGAATTGAACTATAGCATTTCCGAGCTGGACATTGATGGCTTTTTTACCATCATAATTTTTGCGTTGACCACTTTTAAAGGGCGGGAGAATCCATATTTCATATGAATTGCTTGGATGGAGAAAGCCAGTTGGATTAAGAGACATCCACAAAGCTTAGATTTTAATAGTTTTGAAACTTTTGGGTTGATTGTAGCTCATCTTTTGGACTATATGATGTTCCATTAGCCTTGATTGGCGCTCAGGTCGCATGCATACCAAAGCCAGTCCTACGGATTCAGGAAGCTATCACTAGTCTTCAGCTGGGACCACCTCAGCAAAACTGAACTCAGAAGCTAGATGTCTCTTTTCCGCTTGTCCTCCGTCAACCTGGCATATGCCCCCTACAAAACTAACGTGGATCTTGACATGGTAGAGTTCTTGAATTCCGTGGTGCATTTTCCCATTTAGATCCGGTTTTTTGGATGTACCACCACGAAACGTTTAAATTCATGAGTCTAGGTGTTTATCAATTGAATCTGTTGAATTGAGTTACTGATTTCTTTATTAATTAAACATGTTGTCCACTGTTTAACGTTTTACCTATCAGTCCTAGAAATACCGAATATTGCAAGGGATAAGTAACTATATGAACATGGTCAACTGGACCGTTGAGATGAGGTTTTCGCTACCTAAGCATCAAGTTTGGCAATTATGACCTCAGGGAACTCAGGCACGAGAATTGAAGGCATCTTCGGTCTAACTGGTTCATCAGGTTTTATGATTTTTTGAGAAAAACTCCAATGCTTCGAGTGGAGCTATAAATTTGTGTTGTTAGACAAGCCCTAGAGAACCAGTACGGGTAGGCCAGTACTTAAATGTCTGACTAAGGCATAAAGAAAGTTGTAAAGTGATATGAATAAGAATAATTGCTTTACTGCGCCGCGGATTTAGTTTCCGTCACACCGAAAGGTCAGATGACCACCGGTCACTTTAATGGTACGTGGTTATTCGCTGTGGCCCGGTTCACTACCACGCCTGATCTGTTGAGACCTCATATGATTTTATGCCACTACACGTTTCAGAGGCAACGTTGCCGGTGGGAACCTAGAGGCTATCGGGCATTGCCCTTCCACTTCACTCATGTATGTTGCATGTAGTAAAAGTAATCCAACTTCTGAGTACTTCAGCAGACTGGTAAGAGTTAATAAAGGATTGTAAAGCTGTTCGCATTTGACCTTGAGCTATAGTTCACTGTGATCAAGTCCCATGATTGGATTCAGTAGATGGTAATCCACAGAATTTTGACTATTCACTCTAACGACTAGGCTATACTATTTAGATCTGCAGAGAATCGGCAGCGAAACACTACAAGAAACTGGAGCTGTTGACATCACATGTTAAAACTGGATAAAACTTTTTCGGTAAGATACAAAGTAAATTACTGTTCACATTCATAGCTGACAGACCAAAAACAACAAAAACAACAACGGGTTTGGAATCGATTTGTAAGACACTGACAAAGACAATTCGAAATGCTCGCCTAACAACTGATTATGAACAAAGGGATTGGTGAAATCGTAACCAGTCACAACCGAACTCGCAATGGCGTCGATCATTGGTTATGCGACTAGTGTTTTTTTGTTTTGCTTTTTTTCTGTCCTTTACTTTCCTTATTAATGAACTAACACTGTACATCATTTTTCAGAAAGGAGATCGCGGCCAACAGAGGGCTGCCGAGTGGGGAATTTGACTGACGGTGGGAGGAATTGAACCCACGACCTTCATGTCAAAACGTCACGACATTATCCGTTTGGCCACCGCTGGCCAGCGTGGACCAGAAATTTAACGCCGTTTGCAAAAAAAATTGTAAATGCCTTTACAATCATCTAAGGTTTTCCATTAGCCAAAATGGATCTGTCTTCTGATTAGTTTGTAGCTTCTAACAATTTATTTACTCTGTGCCGAAATGTCATTCGCTTAGCCCAGTTAAAATATCACAGAATAACAGGGTTAAAAGAATGACCAGATGTGCAGTTTGTCATGAATTGTTTTCCTATGCCTCGTCTGTTCAGTGCCGGAACTCGGGATATCCAAACAGGATGAAGCAAAAAGCCGATGTCCGGGAGTCATCTTTTTCCCAAATTTCATTTTTACTTGCACTTGGTCTTCAAATTTTCGGCACAAATAATTTTGCCTCAGTATCAACAACAATATCAACAAAGATATATGGGGAAAATTCCAAAACCAACTTGAACATTTTCGTTGAAAAACTGGCAAAATGATAAAAAATCAAAAACTTTTTCCCCTCGGCTGCCACAGGAGAGGGACAGAAAGTGATTATTTGACTGATTCAGCTTACCCCACGAACAGGATGGTAATTGAATTTGGTAAACCACGGATCGTTGAGCAAAGACTGATCGTCGATCATCATGGAGAACCAGAACGGATGAAAGCGTTCACGTCCCGTGTCATCTAAACTGTCTAGGAATTTCACACCCACATTGGCTGCACAAAGACCTGTTTGAGGTACACATCAGATAGATATCATTGGTCAAAATGACATGAAATTGCTTGGATCTAATATTCTGAATTCTTTATAAATGAATCGTCTAAAAAACCATCAATGCTCACTCGCAAATTTTAATAACAAACATTCAACACTAATTGATCAACCAACCGCATTGAGTGCAGAGTAATGGATGGATTTTATACACGTTTTGGGAATACAGACGATTGTCTTTGACGGCAACGCTGATTTGGGACATGCCGAACCTAAAACCTGCCACTGTTCTGTAAGAGATGAGATGCGTTGTAACTGTCAAGGTGCCGTAAATCTCCCGATAATGTATCGTCAACAGTCTCAGTTTACTTTCAAAAGCTTTGATGACATTAACCAACAACCTATCAACATACTGCACACAGCACCATATGCATGACACACGGGTTCATGAGCAAGTAATTTCTTCATGAGTTACCGTCATATTCACGCATGACTGTTCTTCATACCAAACTGCCAACCAATCAGCCGACAATTCAACCAATCCCATTTATTCATCAGGCTGGACGCCATTCGTTCCCATGCTTTCCGGTTTTCAGGAAACATAAGCTGTCGAATTTTGGTTAAATCTAAACGACTTTTATTCCTTTGCGGCTAATTTCCTGCCGGAAATCTGACAGCCGCGCAGCCATTGACTGCGAACAATCCATAGGTTTACGCAATAGTTTCACCTCATTCACGTTCTTAACGACTTTTGAAATTTTTCCCGTGCTCGTCATTCCAAAACATGAAAAAATTAAAGTACACATTTATTTTAATCTGACCGCGAAGATGACTTGATTGCACACCACCCATTTCAAACATGCCTTAAGTGTTTCCCAGAGCACGTATGGTCTAGTATTTCCTATTAGAATACATATGACAGCACAAAGTTGTGGGATGTTGATGACGAACTATGAGAATTGTGGGATTTCGTGCTAGACATGTTTCCTGCCTGATTGAGGCGGAGAGATAAAACTCATTGCTTCTGGGATCCTCTGCGCCAAAATGCCCAGGTAGTCATGACAACAGAATCTGGAGTTGCGTGGATTCACCTATAGTCTTACCAAGTCATCCGTGTTAAGGAGCGGTTTGTCATCAGAATGACTACAGAATCTAGGATTTCAGACACTGGTCATATCAAGATGATAAGCAGGTAAGTCAATGAACTAAGACCGATATATATATATATACATATATATATATATATAGTGCAATGTAAAACAGAGTTTGCCGAAAACATGAGCACTATACTTGGAGGGTGTTAATAAACGTGGCAGCACTACTGTCTGTAATAAGTGGACATCACTATGCACCAACAACGCATAACTCTCCGTTAGGAACCCACTGTACTAAAGTCCTGTAAATTATTAACAAGCGGTTGGGTTGGCTTAATCGTAACGGCATTTGGCTCATGGTCGATCGTTCCTGGGTTTGTGAGTCCATTATTGTGCTGTGGACGTGCAATGTTGATGATTTCGAGCAAGGATGCACCAGCTGTACAGTGCGTCCACAATATCCTAGGGGCGAATTGAGCATCTATGCTGCATGATGCATCCTTTGAAAACCACAGTGAATTATCTATTGATGTAAGAAAACCAGTTATTCAGTCCCTGTCGGAGTTCAACGGCGGCAGATATGGGGCGAGAGCTCAGACGAGCGACTGTGATTTGAATGCCTTAGCCGTTGCTCTAAGCGGATGGAAAGCTACAAAGGAAGATGAAACAGGTATGTAATGCTTTCACGACGAGTGAAGTCTGTATTAAGAAAGGTTTTTCATGGTAACCAAAAAGCTGATTGACTAGTATTTCCAAGAACAACGCTTTCGATTTACATAAAATTCTATGCAGACAAAAATGACTTTGACTCATTCACTCATTTGAGGTAATTAATCATGCAGTTGATGGTGATTCGCCATCTCTAAGAGACTTAAAGCTCACTTTTATACTTGACGTCTAAACGTCTTGCATTTCGTGTCGTTTATTCAGTTAACTTGACCTAACCTCAACTTGTCTTAACGACATTTACCCCAAAACGATAGCAGTCTATGAGGTCATGCAGCGCTTAACGATTGCCACAACACATCGCAAAAGGTATGGGACGAGACACATTTACTCTGTTGTAAGTTTAAGTCTTTCATGTTCTGTGTTTCCACACTGCATACATTTGTGGATCCACGGTGAAGCTTAAACGAATTTTGTTGAAACCTAACCTGCACAATTTTACAATAACCCGAGAGAAACTATACTAAGACTGTAATATTGTGTAGGCAACGAATGTCCACCACTCGGGGTGCATAAATCACTTAGATCTAATCAGGATTTGATGGACATTACGCTGCAGACTACGATTTCGTACCCCAAGTTTCAAAGCAAATCGTGAAGGGAACTTCGTCCAGTTTTCGGTGGATCTGCGGTTGACTTGAAGCGAAATGCAATCGATTCACTGCTATTCTTGTTCATGTGCAGCTACGTAGTTCTTCGTGTACTAAACCTATTCAGACGCAATTAAATAATTTCCGGCCAATTATCGGCGATCGATGAAGACGTTGACAAAGTGCACAGATTAGGACTTGGAATCATTCCCCTAACTTTCCTTTTTCTTGCCACATGCTGTCTGGCTGTAGAGATTAAGTTACTCAAAATTTTGGTTTTAGGCAGCAAATGATTCACAATGTCTCTGGATGACAGTGGAAATAAGAGCTAGTCACACTTTACGTTGACCTTGTTCAACTTGCAAAGCCGCAGATTAGTGGACCGCAGTTCGCCATCCCTCCGCCCATCAGTACACATGACCCATTCCAACAATAGGTCGCGTCCTGCCACTCAAAGTCTCAGAATCATAGTTGCGGGCCTTTCTCTCCATTTTCGTAGAGCCCTAGAAGATACAGATCACAGCTATCCCTCTGCTTTTACGCCTAGAGTAAGTGATAAACAGCGTGACATATAAGACAATAGTGATGATGTAAGCTGTCTAGAGCAAGGGTCCTGTTTAAACATGCCATGAGTTCGGATCCCTAAGCAACGAAGAAAAATGCACGTAATTAAACAAGCTGAAGCAACTGAAAAATGCGGAAAATTTGCTTCACACATTCATAACATACCCATGAAAACGTCTTCAACCCAGGAGTGTTCGTAAATCATACACTTTGGGTTCGTCTTCATTCCTTCTGAGATCAGCTTCAGTCCAGCCCGGGAGATGATATATCCACCTCCTCCTGAAGCGTATCCCTGAGTAACGAATTTCTGAAGAGCATAAAACGTGATTCTGGCTGGAATTCTGGGAACATTATTCCGATCAATGCAAAAGTTACACTTTTGGAACACAGTCTAATCGGTAACGAATGCAGTCTGCCTCCGATAAAATTTCATAAGGTAGATTTTCCATTTAAAATATCGCGATAATTTTCCTCCTTTATATTTTGCAAGTATTTAACACTAAATGGTAAACAAAAGCGGAAGTGAAATGATTGGAACTTTATCGAGAATTATAATCGTTTTCTCTTCACATATTACGAAGGGGAAGGAGACAACAAATCACGTACTGAAAGAGCAAGTGGACTTGAGCTGAGTGTTTGAAACTGTCGTAAGATGTCGCTCTACAACCTGATAACAAATGCTACCTGTAAACGTCTTCTTTCGTCAGCCTATCAGCACTCTACGTGGTTCACTTCAGTCGTCATGTCAAGCTGCCTAAGTACTGATAGTGAATAGTCAAACTATTGGAAAACAATTTGCTTTTCTCGCCGTCAGGTGCAGCGGGATCTTTATTGGCTCACCATGTCTGGAACAATCGGTTCTCAATGACACGTGAGCAATGAAAGTGTCCGAATGCAGTGTTTCTGGTACAGCGATAGTTTGCCGGTTACACGATAACTTGTGATAACCTTTCCTGAGTGAGATTTTAAAAACGCAGGCCAAGAAAAGCACACTTTCACAACCAAATAGACACATGGACAGAAGAGTAGATGTTGGAATCAAACTTCACAAGCACGATAGAGACATCAAGTGAAGAGGAAATTACTTGCAGATTAGGGAAAGGTCAAGAGGATAAACTTTTCCTCCAAAAAAACGAACATTGAATTCTATCCCAAACGGATTCAACAGGATAGCCAAAAAAATCCCATCAGCATGCAAGAACTGACTAATTTGCAAAATTATAGAAAGAACCATGAAACTTTGGAAATGATTTGCAAAATTACTTAATAGTCGATAACTCAATGTCTTCGGAAAATTGAGTGATTGGCGAAAGTTTTGGTTATCATGTGCAGTCACTATCAAAACTGACTTACAACAGACGCCAAAATCAGTCTTTAAAATACTTCTCACGTAAACTGATTATCAGCCTTCATTGAAAATTGAATACAACTAGCCGCGTGCGGATTATTACCATCTACCGGGGCATTGAGTGAACTCATTGTGACTGTGGTCGAACGCGCTTTATGGCCTTGAACGCATTTCTGTATCTCCCGTGGCGAAGGAGGCTAAACTAGACGTTTTCTCTCTCGGCCGCAATCGATACTGTTAAATTTATTTTGTCAATTCTTAAGAATTCAGCTAGCACCGACTTCAGCCGGTATGGTTGCCAAACGAAGGAGAAAAAAGTGAAAACGCAATGCATTCCATTTAAGTTTATTACGATGGAAGATCGGTTGAAACATGTACAGCGAATCTGTTTCAAAACCAAGTGAGATCACCCAAGAACAAGAGAAATAACAAAGACGAAGAGAGACCATCAGAATATCATGCTCCTTTTGAAGAGTTGATGAACCGATAAAAATGTGACTTTGTTTATGAATGCTTTCGAGCTTCTTCAACCATATATTCCAAGCGATCGTTTACTACGAGTTTGTCTCGTCCATTCCTCTAATGTATCCAGTGACTTATTCGTAGAAACGGGCACTTGATCGTATCAACAAACAATTGGCTTGATGTGTAAAAGCATACACTTGACGGCGTATACACGCAGGTGGTGTTTAGTTAATGTTTCCGACTGAGCTGCTTACTTTAAGCAGCTAGCCCTCGGTTGAACAGACTGCTGAAGTCAAGACTTCATTCACCGACAAGCTGATAGGTTCCCCAAACTAGCTTACATTCTTACACCATTTACTGGCCTGCAAACTGAATACTCGTACAATCCGTATACCGTTAGTTTCTCAACGGATGAGCTGCGGGTTCTATTGGTACCTTCTATGAGATCAGAAGGACATTGCTGTGCCTGAACATGACAGGTAAATCCTGAACAGGATAATTATTTAATCAAGTAAGTGAAATTTACTCATAACGCGTCGGGAAGCACATATGAATGAACAGGCTGTTTTTAGGAACTACGTTAGCACGAACTGCTTGTACACTAAGATCATACAATTCTATAGATGAACGGAATACTCATACGTTCATATTCCCCTGCAGCCGGTTTGTCCATACTGGAACCAGTCGGGACATCTTCCGTATCCTTGAATTGTACTCAGATCTGACGTTCACCCTTTAAAACCTGTTGAATACCAAGATAGTGAACAGAGGGACATGCCCTACAGCCGAGATTGGAAAGCATAGCTAGATTCCTTTCACGAAATGTTCTTCTCTGTTATTACTTACCTTAAATCGGCGACCTGTGATAAACGGTTTTTCCGGATCCAAACCATCCAACATCATTCGCACATTCTCCATAATCATGTACGTATCGTCATCAGCCTTGAGAAAGTAATCGTAGTGCATCGGAGTATTATCAACCACCATGTGGACGCCAAACTTGACTTTATCCCACAAGCACTCGCGAGATTCATTGACCCCGGCGGCTAACGCATTTAGGGACACAGAAGATATCAAGTAAATGCAATACGTGCTAAATTGAGCCAAAGCAGAAATCAACTTACACCTGAAGACATAAATCAAGTTGAATTATACGAAACGTGGGCTGAAACAAAATTCCGGCATAATGTCACGGTTTCTAAGATAACAATATGGACCTATGGTCTTTTCAGTGATGCAAAATGAAAGACTTATATCAGCTCGGATAAATTCTGTCATCAACCATTTCGCTCGACATTGTCACTGAAGTGCAACACGACGGCTGTAGGTTAGAACTGTTCCACTTTAGTACTCATTGCATGAAATCCAATACACATGCGGGGCCTTGGTTCATGACGACGTTATTTCCTTTCAGTAAAAAAGTCAAGGCACGTTTACACAATGCGTGCCGGACCACTGGAACACATGTGTGCCTTTGCAAAAACTGCCGTCACTTGCAACTTTGATTGGTTTACTTAGCAAAATATTAAAAATTTACATTGAATTTAACAAACAATAGAGGGTCACTTGCGGGAGGAGAATGGAGAAAATTCAGTGGAAGTTTTTCGGTATGTGGTTAAATATTGTTTTCGCTTTATTTTTGGCAGGTATTCGAATTGTACTGAGCGGCTATTCGTGTGTTGGGACACGTGGGCGGATACCGGTGCCAAAAAGATTTAAACACACGTGTCCATTGCGGGTATTTGGAATGGGGAAGTTGTATGCTTACTCCTAGAAACACAAGTGCAGTCACCTCCAGTTCTTCCGGATACCAAATTGACTCTGCAACATGTGACTGATTAAAATACGCCATCTCTCTACCTTAATTTCCCTTGGGCAATTCAGTCCCGGGAAGGCGCGAACTTAGCGGGAGTGGAAATTCACTCTTGGAAGTTGAACGGTGCAACGTGGAAAAACGTGACCATGAGTTTAAACCTGTTAGTTAGCAAAAATTTCTGCCTGGCCATATCTGTCACCTGAATTCACGTCGGCCAAGCGGAAGACAAATCGATAAACTCTTGAGACACAACAGTAAAGCCTTATCGGTAGGATAAAGTAGGTCGATTATCTCCGCCTTTGTTAGATTTGGGCTTGTGTGCAACCACGTGGAGCAATTACTGAAAAATATCGCAGACTTATGCAATTGATAATCAACAAAGCTGTACAGTCCCAACAAGGGAGTCTGATGAACTGAAGTGTCATTTGGTAACAAAGAATGCAGATTAGAATTTGCCTCAGTCTTGTTTGTCCAAACTGCGAAAGGGACTTTCTTATTTAATTTAACCGCTAGGTCCTGCCTACGCCTTGTATGTTGCTACTACGCCTTCGTTCAACAGCTTATTTACCAAATTTGCCCACTGCAGATCAGGACCCTCGCGACCATCTTTCCAAGGACCAGTGGCCATGACTAACGGTGATCATCCCAACAAAAACAACCATGGATTCTGTCTACTCTTGTCATGGAACCAAAGGAGGATAAAGAATCAGCGCGTTTCAACAAATCTGGTCAGTATTTTTATACTAACGGGTTTCGTCAGAGCCTTGCCCTGAATACTGCACACAGAGTGATTTGCTGGTGCCAGGATATTGGGGACTACTGAAATAATTCTGCTCAAACCCACTATCAAAACAATCTGAGTGATAGTTACTGGCAGTTTGCTTCAACGAGACTCAATCAAAGGGCGCATGATGAGAGCAAAACGCCAACCCTGCATCAAATCCATTGATCTTTGAAGAACCTGGATCTCTGTTCCAACAATTTGTTGCTGATCTTTTCTCTGGCTAATTATTTCAGCCTTAATCGATCACCCTGAAAAAACAACGTAAAGTCTCCATAAATAGGGTGATCTCGTGTTTAATCTGGTAGAACTGATGCATCGGGTAAGTGTCTGTGTTGCTGTTCCTAGATTCTTGCATTTTAATGGGTTTGACCGTTGTTCTCTTTCAGTATACCGGACCTCTGAATCAGCATATGAGTTTTGAGAAGAAAAGTATGTTGAATGGTCACATTCAGGTAGGAGAACATTTGTAATTGGAAGAGATTTTACGGGTTTCACCATTCGCTGTTTTTCAAGAAAAATTCGGGCCCATGTACGCAACCGTCTGAGGGCATTTGGAAGTCTGTAAAGAAAACGACAATACACATGGCCTTTTGACAGCAGACTCTGAGCTGGGGTCAAAATGCTGACTACGTCGTACATTTTCATTTTTCATCTCTCTTTCGTGTAGATAATTGCTAGACCGAGTTCACAAAATAGCATGTTGTTTTTTTTACTACTGAATGCGCTCAGCCCAATAAAACCTGGTGAATTCGTGAAGATTTCAAATGGAAAATAATTACTTGAATAATTGAAATCTTAATTGCTAGCTAAACTTCTGAACCAGGAACATAAAATTATCGACATCGGCTGACTTAATAAGTGATCGAATGATATGATCAGCGAGCTATGGGTGTACTTCAAACACAAATGCACATTTAACATTAAATGGCAATCTTAATTGACTCTTCGAGATAAGTCAAACAAAAGATGATCAATACTTACAGTAGGCAGGTAGCATAGGATCATCCTCGGTGCTGACAAAAAAATAACTGTTACACCGTCTTGCCCATGTGTACTTGACAGCCATTGACCGGTTTCTGTGGTTCGAAGGCATGGTGAGTATCATACAAACAATACGGATTCGATTGGCCAGTCGATCAGCAATGACTGTCTCACCTGAAAACATGAAAAGTAAGACCTAAGTGGCAATTAAGACAAATGCTGATCATTCAACTACTACTCAGTAATCAAAAATCAAATTACAGCCTAGCAGAATCAAAGCAAATAATTGGTAATTACCTTTTATTGTTGCAGTTAATTCGGTTTAATCATACTATTCACAGACTACTACTGACCCCTTTTTGATTTCTATGAAACCATTTCGTTACCCACAGCACCAGATTCGAATGCATTGCGAAGTGAATCCGGTAAAACGATGTTCCATATAGTGAATATTATAAAAACATGTTGTTATCAACAGATCGCTTTGTCAATATATACACCAATAAGCCGACGTCTGAGTTGTCGCGTGCAAAGGCGGTTCTCGATCGAATCATAATTAAATAATTGAGAAAGTTTTGAAAACTTAAAATATGTTGACCGAAAGTGTGCACTGTTGTTAATCTGATAAATTCTATTTTAATGAAAAAGATAAAAGAGACATTTCCAAATTTGAATCAGATCGTAAACATACAGAACTAAGGCAATTTGTTGACTCATAGAGATTCCGAAGGCATTTTCTCCTAAATTTGCCTTCCTTTATTCGAACGATCACTAAAAATTAAACTCTGAAATTGCGATGCATGTCATTATGAGTGCAAATCAGTCGAAACATTGAAATACGAGGATGGATATGAATGACAGAATGATATATCTTTGTGTCATGAATGAGTCGGGTTTGTAAAATGCTTATCGCAGCTAATTTTGTCAGACTTGATGTGCTCGTTGCATGCTTTGTCGATAAATGAGCAAACCGGAGTTGAAAAAAAACACGGACTAGAACAGAAAAATCCTTGGTAAAATATGTGAAAATTCTTTCTGTTAGTACCCAAAAAGACTGCTGAAGAGCAACAAAGTAACATAGGGAAATAATGCTGATGATCAACAAAACGTATACCTACCAAATCCCAATATTGGGATTTAGGGAGGCCGTCGATTAACAAACTCAAAATTATTGCTGGAATGACGGTAATTAGTACTTATTTCACTACCGAATTCCTTGACGGGCTAGATTCTGGGAACAGGAACATTGTCGGCAATCGATTTTTCATACAAACGACGGAAGTCAAACGGGATAAAAGCGTGCTCTGAGCACTTGAATGTCTCCAGACGGAAGCCAAACTGCGTAAAATGTTTTAAATATTACATGGGTTAGTATGGGAAGATAAGAGATTTGATAGACTGATAATGGCTTATTGACTGGCACATAGTAAATCTGCCGAGGTCATAGAGTGAGTAAGGTGAACAAATTATCAGAATACAAAGCTGAGCCACAATCTGAATGGTCCGGAAATGGGACAATTAAATTACTTCATAAATAATGGTTTCACACTTAGCGTAGATAAATCATACGTCTGACGTTTGCACTCAGTAATCTAATCTGAAAAAGTATTGTTTTGTTGTTGAGATCAACGCTTTAGTTCTTCTGTATCCTTTTCACACTTTAATGAGCTCTTTCATTTTCCGATGAAGTTAGATAGCATATCTTGTCCATGTATTGAAACTAGTAATCTTTACGAAAAGCAGTCCGTGTGTATAGAGTACAGGGACCTCCCTTACAGACGCAAACTTTCTATCACACTGGGTTGCCGAAGCGATTCACTGGGGAAATGCTTCCTAGTGCTTTGTTATTGACAGTTATAAATGTAAACAAACCGCTTTCGAGTGAATAAGCAACAAGTAGATCGTACATCCGATTTTCAGGTCAGTGAAAACGTGCAATTAACCTAAGTGTACTCAGAAAGAAAGAGTTATCTGATGTACGAACAACATTCCTCAAATGTGTGAGGGCAATGCGTTTTGCAAGACCTCTTGAATAGATAAGGAATCCCACCAGCATAGGCCGTCTAGAACGAAAGTGAGTCATATAGTATGGGCAAAATCGAGATAAAGAGCCTTCACACATCCAAGGAAGAAGTGTAAACACGGTCAGATTAGTGAAGGACAAACGAACACCTAATCTTGGCAAGCATGCAGTAAGCAGTGTATTTGTTGTAGTAAAATTCCAACAGGTAATCTCATCTCAAAGACAGAGCTAACAAATCTTGGGGGAAAATGAATTACACACCAGAATTGGTATACGAGATTATGGGAGGGGCTTCAAACCACGTCGGAAACGGAACATGAACCATGAAAACAGTACAGAGCAAAGTGAAAGTATCACACCAGCATGAGAATGTGAAGGTCATGGGCCGGTGAAAAGACCGGTGTGGAAAACGACAAAACGAAGAAGACAGAGAAATTATGGATAGAACTTTGTATAAATGAATGATAATCACAGCTGATTAACTAAAATGCATAGAAGTACCGGGCGAACAACCCCAGTATGGTGTAGAAACCGTGAAAAGATATGTATGAGAATTTCTTATGATTTAATTCGAGACATGGTTACAATAAATCCACTCTCAGAATTTCGGTATGTATAGAGCAATTCAGTTCATACATACATCATAGTTGTGGTTATCTGCTCTGAGTTTAGCTGCTATCTGCAACACCCTCGGTAAAAAGCAGAGTGGCCGATAAAGTTAGTGAACAATGATAGTACGTTAGGAAAGAAATGGAGTCTGAAAATGCTGCTCATTGCGGCACATACGCATACCGCCAGTCGGTCTCGTAGGAGAATCAACTGGAAACCTGTGTGCCAGGATAGTACGTCCATATCCGTTCATTTTACTTTGTCAATTGTTCTCAAACAATGTACATTCCACCTGCTGCCCGCCTCTGAGTCTAGCAAGCACTCAAGGTATATAACTGCACATACGATTCACCATGTCCGAAAAACGGTAGTGTGTTTCGTTCTGATTGGCTTTGTGAAAAAAGTAACTACCAACAACCATTAATAAGACGCATGTGTTTTACACAAAGATGTTGCAGATAAAGATTTTAGCCAAACCCCTGTCCACTGTTGGCAAGACGATGACAGCGAGTCGTTCTTTGACTCCTCATCCTACTCCCTAACGTACCTACGAATGCAAATTTGTTGACTGAACCAGAACGGAGCATCGTGGGTAAGGAATAAAAGCAAGTTTCGTAGATCCGGATTAAATGACTAGCACAAACCAGACAACTACCTCATACTCTGTTTAGGTGGTGGCCCACGGGCACAAGCCTTCTGGATAAGTGTGAACTGTTTAAAACCAGACACTCAATCCCTCTCTACCTATTTGTTTTGTGCTATTGGAAAGGTAAAGAACCCCGAAATATAGTTGGTGTACATTTCAATCAGCAGAAAATATTCCAGGACATTAAAATATTTAATGCAAATATTCATATTGTGTATGCTCACTGCTAGTAAAGCAGATTCAGAAATTAAACATTGCAAAGCAATTTCTACAAGGGCGGATTCAAAAGCTTTTGTTGCATTTTTCAACCAAGTTCGGGAAATTTATCATTTTTAGCCATTTGATTTATGCTTTTAGTCGCTTACTTCAATTCTGGTACGGAATTTATGACATAATTATCGGATATAATGAAACAAATGAGAGCTATTGCACGAATCCAAAGTTAGGGTCGCTAAGCCTTCAGGTGTGAATGCTGCTTGAGCATTGCACCAAAAAGATCGACTGCCTGAAGCCAACACTTGGCCTGTCAAGTAGATGCGATCGGCAATAAGATATCGATTGATTGCCACCATTGGATGCAAAACACGGAAGAAAGTTCTAGCCTTGCCAAAGTAAGTGTCGAGTTTTTAAGCCACTACATCTCTGCTGCTGTATTTTGTATGTTGTACGTGCACCTGTGCACGTCTGACGAACAGGTGCTGTGCCACTACGCCACAAAACTTTCCTCTTACCCGAACTTCTACTTTCGTATTTCCATCCCTACACAAAAATTCATTAGTATCAAAATGCAAAAAATAGGCTCACGTATTCTGTTTTTACCACTAGACGGGAATTTTGATAGCATGCCATTTCCGCTCTAAAACGAGGCTCATATTCAGGCACACACTTGATGATTAAACTGAGATTATAGCACCAATGAAAGACAGATTAGGCGCAGTTACTTTTTGAATGGACAAATCTTACTAGATTTGTGGTAAAAAAAAAGAAGAAAAACGAGTGACTTCAAACACTAGGATACGTAATGTGGCAGCCCCTCTCCTTGGTAATTTGCTTCAAAATTCATTATTTAGGCGGATTAATGAAAACAATTGTGTTTACCAATGGTTAGATTTCATTGAGGTGATTTTATAGGCCGTCCCAATATCGACTTGCAAAAACCAATTACTAAAGCAATTAAATGCGGCTTCTCTCAATGAGGTTCAAGATCCAAAATATGTTCCACTCCACGTGCTACCCATTCCAAGACGTGGAAACCGGACAATCCTAAAACTGTGTTATTGGTCATGTGTGAAACCATCTTATCGAGGGCGGTGAAACGAAGACAGTTCTGGTGTGCGCAGTGGATGCGACATTAGGGGCCTCAAGCCAATTAGAGCGGTACGCCTAAGAATAACAACGTCATGTCTACAACTAGTAGGACGATATTGATGAACGTGATAAGTAAGGGCAACATAAACTGCAGAAGACGGAAACAAACTGGCGCAGGTCGAATAGATTTTTTACGCACAAACTTCGCCGTCCACGTATGAAAAATACTGAACACACATTTTACTAAACAATGACACTGGGATAACCTTAAGGGATGTGATTGAATGGGGAAAAATTTAGTTTACCATTCAAACAGAAAGGGAAATGCTAATTTTAGAAATTTAAAATTAGAAAGTTTTGTTGTGCTTTACCTACCTCATTCTGCTATCGCAAACCGAGCGAGGTAATCGAGTTTACGCCCGTGGGAATCAATCAGATTTGTGGGATAATCACGAGAAGAGGCCTTGAAAAAATTAGTCAGATTGAGTGAGTGTTCTCCGCAGATCTATTCGTTATTTTACTGACCTCACACAATGTCTGCATCGAAACGTTTTGTTCTGATTAAACTAGACGTTTCAGAATACTTCACAGCATCGATAACCTCGCAAACGTAGAAGGTTCGTTTCCACCCTCACGTTAAGTCTCTTTGAATAATCTTCTGGCAAGACGACTCATAGTCAACGGAAACATTCGTGTAACAAGGATAAGTTTGACTCCTTCAATTTCTCAGTCTTCGAATGACACTGGACCCATTGACCAGAATGGTAAACTTGTACAACGGTCTAATAATATGCATTTATATATGCATATATATATGTATATATATAGGCTGCGCACTACTTGCGCTTCTAGCCGCAATGATCTCCAGGTTGGCAATGGTTAGTTCACTTAGGACAATCAACGGTTACAGTCCACTCATGATCCATGCATACTGCTATTTCCAAATATCATTTTACTATCAGCATTATATGCGGAGTGCTCAAGGATGGCAAATAATTCACAGTGACTTTCCAGGTGCGCCTAACTGAGGCACAGCAATTCTTAAGAATTTGGTCAAATGCATCCGAAGATTTTTATTGTGAATGATATAATGTTAATAACAGCATTGTCCGCAAATGTTGTAACTGGCCAACTTTTCGACTTTCCTAGATTATCTTTCTCAAGGCATGTTTTGCAAGCAAAATAACCTACCTAGAGAAAGACTACCCACGGCATTCGGAACATGGGCGACTTAAATCTACGGACATTGCTGTGTTATAAATCACAATACAGACCATAACCTGGAGCATCGATTTCTCGATACCCTTTGTTTCATTTTTGCCGATCCAGCAATGTCAATTCTCAATTAAACATTTAACAACTGTTCCACCAATTTTAGCAATCAGCAGCCATGGATATATCCGCTGACCACAGATGAGTGATTGGTAACCAACCCTCACAGGCGTTAAACCATCCACGCTATCCATCAACGGTCTGCTGAACATCGGCATTAACTGTGATAGCATTCACCAGTGGTTATTCATATGGGCATGAACACTGATCTTGTATGATCGATCGCCAGACAATTTTCATGTCGAACTCGATAGAAAACCGCAGACTTGTTCAGCGGGACCAGATGTGTAGATCTCCGGCTGAATCACTTGCTCGGAATTCATAGTGGCTGTCTCCGATGGATTCATCGGATTAGAGGAAAGAATGCAGTTTTTCGGAGACGACAGTTTCGGATAGCGAATGTAAACAAAGTTAGACAGTGGCTATTTAGGTCGGAACGATAACCGCTTTTGGAAACAGGGAAAATCCTGGAGTGCTTCCAAAAGGCCGAGATGATGAAAAATGTGAGAATACAACCCAACTGTGATGCATACGCTTTGAAGATAATTTGTGAACTATCGTGCAGAACGAGTGATTTGCAAACGTCCCGAGAACGCAGGGCTGGGCGAACCTATTAACTGCTAGTACGATACGGAACAACAACAAAGATTTTGGGACAGGAAGAAATCAAGTGTATAGGATAACTGCGCGCTATGGAACTGAGGACAAACCGGAAAGCAAAAACTCAGCTTTCTGTCATGGTTCATCAGAGGAATGGAAAATATGAAGCAAAATGGAATCCTAGAAATTACGGGAGATTAGTGTAACAATGTGTAACAAAGAACCAATATGTTCGTTTACCAGCAGGGAATCGGAATAGGCTTTCGGTTTTAAAACGGACGAGGAGTTTTTGGTTCTTTGCGCAGATGACAAACACTTGCTCCTAGCATGCACAAAGCGATCGTGTAAGGAGGGAGCAGCGAGCGGTATCAGTAGCAAATTCCTGTCTGCTTCAAATGCACACCACGATCGCATGCATGGCTGAACCATTTGAATTTGCCTAGGTAGAAGGTGTTGTACAAAACCAGTCATTCCGCGTAGAACAGTGTCATCGAAATTGAAAACAGGTCCGTAAACATCCGAACCGAAACAATAACCCCTCCAGGGATAAGGAGCCAAGGAGCAGTAAAACTGTCTCAGTTGGTTGACCTGTGGCTCCAAAATGCGTGTCTTGAGAAAAGGAGATTGTAGATGAAGAGACGGAAGTGAAGATAAGACCGAGAGTATGAGCGCAGTCGCCAGATCGATCAGTCCTACGTATGGGTAGGTCAACCAGTTATGATAGACTGTTGACCACAGCGAATTTTCGATTTTGCGCCACATAACCAAGGTGTGAGACGAGTGCACTAGCCACTCAAGGTTGTGAACGTTGAAATCTCTGAATGCGGTAACGTAACTGTTGGGGTCTGTAACAAGCAAGCAACTGACGCATGAAGATAAAAAGATGGAGGAATCGTCATTGCTGGAGGAGCGATAAACGACACCAAACTAATGGCTGAAGGAAGTGAATACCAATTTCAAAAACGAGTCAAAATTCGCCATAAAAGTTCAAGATTTGGTATTCGGTAAGTGGTGAATAACTGAAACACAATATCCCGGACATCGAGTTTGGGGAACAAAACAGGAATGGAAATTGTAGTTGGAAAATTGAAGATGAGTAATGCCTGATGACGGGGGAAGATTTGGGTTTCCATTAAAAAATATATCAAATGAAAAAATGAAGAAATTGACAAACAGAATCAACGTCGAAGTTCAGTTTGTGTGTGCTGATTTGCATGGCTTTGGTAGGATGCATGAAAACGAGAGCGAATGATATGGTTCAGTAAAGAAAGAGTGGCAAAATGATCCGGTGACTTGAAGTATTGAACCAAATAGGACCTCGACAGGTCACGCGTCGTGGTGATCCATAAAAACCACAGAAGAACACTATTTTGTAAGTCATTTTGGAACAGCAAATATGAAACTTGAAGTGCAGAACATTGTAGCTCGCAAAATGAGGGCGCAGTGTTTTTCGTGCATGCGCGACGGATCAAACGGGCGCTAATTCGTCAAACTTTCATTGGCTCAAACATGACTTCGGTAGCACAAATACTGTTTTATGCTAAATAATTTACACCTGCTTCCACAGACGTACCCAGTAATAGGTTTTCGGATAGTGAACTGCGTCCATCTCCACTTCAGAGCCAATCTAATCGTATCATGTACTACTGCACTACAACCGGGAGAAATTATGCTCTAAGTGGATTAGATTTGAAAGAATTATGTTATAAATGGTAAAATGACGACCGGGTAAAGTAAAAGTAAAAGTTTCACAGGTAGAACAACATGTGCAACAGATAACGTTGGGGTCAGATGCCACGATCAAGACATGTGCAAACCTTACCTACCGCGCCTTGATTACACTCGTCTCTAACACCATCCACCAACATAAGCGACTAATGTGTCTCTTCTAGTCAAATCGTTAATGTACAATGTCAACCAAATGCTACAAGGAGTTTTCGACCTTCCCACTAGTGTTTCTTCCGGGTGGGAAGGGAACTCGGACATGATTAGCTTTCAGCTTGACCACGCGCTTCACCGAACTGCCAGCATATCGAACAACACGTTAAAAATTACAAATTAGTTACTGGTATGTAAGAAATGACTTCTTTTCCCTAAACGTGAGACGTACAAAGTCTAGTTTTTATACCATTTAAACACATTCCACCAATAATTTCCAAATTACTGAAAAACTATATGTCGCATGTCTACAACGTGTGACCAACACCATATGATGAAATTCTCGTAAGAACCACATTTTCAAGGCATCTCCGTGTCCACGTAAAGCACAGCGGACACGTTTGACTATCAACAAGGAAGACCAACGTGACAATTCCATTTGTAAACTTTTTCCTGAAAGGAAGTTGCGTGAAAAAATAATAACTAGGACCGCGAAAGGGACATTGTATCCTCTTGCAGTCGTAGCCCAAATGAAACAAGTTATTACACAGAGCAGCATCCAGTTACATTTCTGTATATAATCCTAACTTGATCCGTAGACGATTTATTGCTAGTTGGATATTTTCTCGAAACATCCTTCATACATCCTCATTTGGACACAGATGTGTACACCTAGTTGACTTGGCTCGGTGTACAGATTTGAAGTTTATGCGGCTTCCGGTCACCCTCGAAATTTGCAGCTCATTCAAATACTTTCATATCTCCTTTTAGAACAATAGGATAGGCCTCCAGATACGGAAAATTGTCCTGGATTTTTTCGCTCATTTTTACACCTGCAGTAGTCTTTCGGTCACTAGTCTGCTCATTGCTTCGGATCCTGATATCAAATTAGTTTGGGCTTACAAACGTCATATAGAACTCATAATTGCTTGTGAGCAATGTGTGGGATCGGTATTTTCTATGCTTAAATGACTTAGTGTCATTTTCAGTTAGTACAACCGCTAGCCTTGCAGCAACTTGTTCTGATTGCAGCTCTTAACTCTTAGCACTACCTGCCCAAACAGAAAAGAACAAAGAGAAACAGCAAAAAGTTGATTGCAAAATGTTAAGTTAAAGGACCACGCAGAGGAAGATTGCGTGTGATTCAGACTCCATCTTTCACAAACAAACCCCAGGTCATCTGCAAACCTCTAACTTGGGGAGCACCATACTCGAGTTTCACTCTTATTGGAGCTCATCAGTGGTGCGTATCCTCCATTGCACCCAGGGAGGAGGAACTCCACCAAAGATCATCTCTAGCGAGCTTTGGTAGAAACTATTCCTAATAGTGATTACCCGGCGATCGATTCAGCCCAATTTTTTTCCCAGTCCGAATACATATTCGTATGAACTTAACATACACATCTGAAGAAGCAAATGGCCTTGAACTGATTTTGCATTATCTCACTCGTTGTGGACTGGTGCATTTCCTTCACACTGATGTTTGTTGCAACGTACAAAGTCCACTTAACTACTTCCGCAGCAGAAATTTAGCCGCAACCACTATTCACAACAAATAAACCATTGCATCCATTATGTTTCCCTTTTAAGCGTAAAAGTTGCGCTATTGCGCTAATTCTCAGTGGCGTGGAACATGCCATTTTGCTTTGCAATTGTTAACTTGTGCAACACAATGACAAATCAGAACATTATTTACCGGTTTATCTTTGTTCTGGTAAGTAGCTTAAAAAAATTACTTCACTCCAGTCTGTGGGACAAATGAATCCCTTGAAATCCATAATCAAATGTTGGATGGGTTACCCAAAACCCGATTCGAAACTTTGTTCTAGTTGTATTCTAGTTAGCAGAGCTATAAATTTTGCTTGCTTTTGATCAAAACACTTGAAACCTTTTACGCCTTCCAGGTTCCGGTAATACTAATAATTTGGTACAATACAAAAAATTCTTCCAGGCTTCTTTGCGGTAATACTTACAGGACGTCTCGTGCGGGAGTCAACTATCCAGAGCTAAACTACCATCGACTGCTCTTACCTGTAGGCTGAAACTGTTTCCGGTTAGTATCCAACGGGTTTCGTACTGCATTGTCCGTAAATAGTAACAACCGAGTTACTATGCACTAACCGAGATACCAGCCTCAATGCGGAGGTTCAAGTGCAGTGCAATAAAATTTGCATTTTATCAGTTCATAATACCCTAGATGTAAAATTACCCCTTGTTTTGAAGACTGAATTATCGATTAGAGAATTCTCAATTCAGAATTATGTGATAATCTGAGTATGTGATTCATATACGTGAATAATATTGATAATAATGATAGTAATACTCAGTGACTTTCTTTTCATTTCCGTTTCTACTTTCCAAACAACTAATAAACAATATTTCACAACACGGACTGCAGCTATTAGAAATTCTGATCGAAGTTCGAAAGAAAGGAACAAAGAGCCCTCTCGCTCAAATGCCTTGATTTTAAAGATTTAATTACAGCCGTTCGGCAATCAGTTCAGTTCCTTTTTACGACCATTTTCCTTCCGCCGGCTTTGGTTTCTGTCTCATAGCATTGTCTACTTGATAGAGAAAAAGAGAATTAGCGTTGGTGAAAGATCAATTATAAGATAATTAGTTGGATAGCCACAGAAAAGAAAGAAGATTTCGAATCCGAGAAAGCCACTGGCTGGGGCATTACGTTACGTAACACATTGTGTCCGCTCGTCGCTTGGGAGGAATCTCGTGGACCCCAACCTGGTAGTCCAATTGGACGTACACGAGCCAGTCAACACCTTTCTTTTATTTAACTAGCTGACCAAACCTAACCGTCTTCCGAGTAACACCGGCATCGAAGACCCGCGGATAACGAGGCAAGCGTTTTGTAGGCATGTGCGACACGTGTCCAGGTATCCTTAATGGATTTAAATTAGTCCTGCTTCTTAAGCCTGAATCTTAGGGCCCAGGACATTGGGCCTAATCTTCGAGTTACAAGAAGACTTTTTCCACCATATTCTGCCAAAACAACAAAAACAGCTGCGTTCAAATACCGAAAGTCTTCGCACATCTATCCTCGACAGATATCATTTTAAGCCTTATGCTGCTGTGTAAACTGAACTTCTGGCTTGCAACCAGACGTCACGCTGATGCCGGTGATATTTGAAAGTGGTGAAAGCTATCTAAGCCTTTTGTATACCCGAAGACATTTTAACCCAGGTACGATCCTCAAATGAGATACAACAACTCAAGTAATTAAATACGTTTACGTCACTAAATCCGTCCCCTGTAAGAACTAGGTTTGGCTTTCACCCAGTTCAGTCCTGAAACAGTATTTTACACTTTGAAGGTGCAAGCCGCATCCCAAACATGTACACATTGTCATTTAGGCGATCGATAAAACCTTCAGCTTCACTCAGTCAAACAACATCGTTCGTATACTCTACGTCAGGCAGTTTCTTTTTTAAGCAAAAAAATAGAGTACAGCGAGCATCACCTTCATCCCGATGAAAAATTTGAAAAGAAGAGGAGCACGAGGGTAGCCTTGACGAACATCGCTTCTCCCGGAAAAATTGGATGAAACATCACCTCAAGCACGAAATTAGCTTCGGGTATTTGAATATAATAATTGAAAAGTGAGGTGAATTCCTCTGACACACTATTCAGTGAGAAGTAACGATGCACAATCACACGATTGACTGGGTCGAACGTCGCCTTCAGATCAAGGAACAAAAATTGTGGGTCCACGGAAGATGCTGATTCTTTTTAATCAACACGTTGTGAATAACAGGCCCTGATTAATAGCCGATGACAAGAAGGTGAAAGATAGAGAAGCTATCATGTGTGATGAGTAACGCTTACCGTTCTCCTTCTTCTACTTGGTTCATTTTTTCATTCTTCGTCAGGGTCTCATTGGTACATAACTTATTATCAGGTTTGTGCAATATACATGTACATATAGGTGTGCTTATGTTCTGCAGTTTGCGGCAGAGCAAATATATGGTAAGTACAACAACTGGATCGTAAACTAACTTGATTCTCGCTCTTACACCTTTCGCCAGTACTATATAGTAGGTGATTATAATGTCGATCAGCAACGCTTACTAAAAGAATTCTTCTGTAATTTTCACACTAGCATCTATCACCTTCCTTGCAGACCAATACAATCACCGATTTGCACCAGTCATTAGGTATTCGTTCCAGACATAGTTTTTAGACTAACTGACAGTGGATGCCCTCACTGTTGAAATAAAAAGTCCTCATTCAAACGAGCCAAGTACTTCGTTCATAATGTCACCAAGTACCAGTCCCATTGTTTACAAAACAATTCTCTTAGCTTATCTTCATGTACTCCAGATAGTCCCTCCACCTTTGCGGTCTCAGTCAAACTGGAAGAAAACTGTGACGAAAATATCAAAGTTTAACAAACAACCTCATTGGACATTGCTTACCGTGAGAGCCAAAAGGATCCGAAACATCCTGGATGTTTTTAATAGTCAATGGGAGAGATTTTGGCGTGGGTACAAAACGACTCAGATAGCACAGTGTCACCAATGTTAACTGGCATCCCACCGTAAAACCAAGCAATAGAAATAGTGATCGAGATTGGAAAAAAATCGAGTGCAGCCTCCGTAAACAGCTGAAAGCCAAAGAAAAGCACGGTTTAGCTTATCGTGCTGGGAAAATCACATGATATAGTACATATACTCCACACATGTTAATTTATTCACAGAACAGCTTTACGAAGTGCAACCGGGAAAAGATGGGTGAATGACGGCCAGTTGGTTGATTAAACAGCTGACAAAAAGGATTTGTGTGTTGCCTATCACCCAACCAGACATTGTCACATGCGAGGTCGGTAATTTTCATCAAGGAGACACATCTCATAATTTATTCACATTGACAAAGGTGCATAAAAATTCGTTGTTTGGTATTAGTCATTCTATGTTCAAATTCTTATTATTTAGGTTGCGCAGCTACCATTAGAATACCGCGACCAATGATCACCGAAGAAAGCCGTCTTCTCATTATATCATAATGCATTCTGTTGCATATACTTGGACAGAACTACTGCGCTTTTTGCCATAAGGCGTGGGCGAAATGCTTTCAGCGTCACTTGATAACATGCGCGGTTCAGCTGAGTGGTCAATACCGTCGGATTTCCGGGACTTCGGAACCTACCACGACGTTGCGTTGGCGTTCAAACGTCTTGTTCCGCTTTCGAATGCAATTTTGATTGAAGGACGGCCTTTAACCGTAAACTACTGCCATCAGAACTCAGAAGTGTTCAGCTTGAGAGGAAATATTACATTCAACAAGCTATTGATGTGAGGTATCAGGAAAATCCATCCCTTCTATTTCCAAAATACTGAAAGTTAATATTAATAACACGCCTGATACTCGCAGCGGTGCACTGTCAAATAGTGTAGTAGGTGGCTTCAAGTCTGTTAGCTCACATTTTCTCAAGCCTCGTCAGCCTCTGAATCTCGTTTCCTGCAATGTGCGCACTTTAATGCAGGCTGGCCAACAGGCATTTTTGGCTCTGGCAATCGACTTACTTTCGATTGATGTCTGCTACGTGAGCGAAACACGAATTCAGGATTCGAGTAGAGTAATCCAACTGACTGCTCTTAATGTTTCATCAAAATATTTCCTGTACAGTTCAGGAGACGAAGCAGCTCAAGCTGTTGGTCAACGTGGTGTAGGAATGGTCTCGAGTGAGAAGGCTGAAGCAGCCCTTTTAGATTGGATCCCAGTCAACAGTCGCTTGTGTGCCATGAGACTGCAGGGATCAGTCGGCGTTCGAAAGGATAGTAGTGTTAAGCGTAGTTTATTTGTTATCTCGGCATACGCTCCAACAGACTGCAGCACTGATATGGAGAAAGACGAATTTTACGATAACCTCGTCACTCTTGTTCGGAAGAGCAAACGCTCTGACATTGTAGTGGTAGCAGGTGATCCTAATGCACAAGTTGGAAAACGGAGTGCATCGGAGTCCTGTTTAGGCGGGCGATGCGCCTTGCCTGCACGGCGAACAGACAACGGAGAAAGACTTCCCCAACTCTGTGCGGACAATAACTTATTCCTGTCCAGTTTCTGACACAGTTCGCACAGCGACATGGTGCTCTAACTCGACAGGGATTCTGAGTCAGATTGGGCATATAGCAGTTAGCTAGCGTTGTCCCGGTTCTGTCCAGAATTGTAGATCATATTGGACCAATTACGTCGAATCGGATCACGCGTCAGTTTTAATGCAAATTTCGCTACAGCTCAACGGCTCTTTACGGAGGCTGCAAACCCGATTGGTTGTCGAACGTCTGTCTGATTCGGCTGTTTGCAACAGCTACGAACAGAAACTATCTGAAGAACCAAGACCTCCGACAAGTAGCAGTGTAGACAAACAGTGGGATCAATTCAAGCACGCGATGCATTTGGCACCAGATTTTGCCTGTGGTCCTAGGTTCAGCCTTCGTCAAAGGCACTGAATTGTGCAAGGGTCGCTGGGTCTAATGGAGCAAAAACGCCAGCTGCCTAGCTGCAAAGAGGTGGATAGGGTGCGTCGACAGTTGCAGCGTCAGTTGACGATAAGCCTTAAGAATGACCGCGAAAACTGGTAGGTTAAGGTAGCCGAAGAGATGGAGAAAGCGGCCGCTTCAAGTAACAATCAAAGACTACGTAAGCTCGTACGCGACACCGACGGGTGACGAACTTCAGTTAGTGAAGTCGTGTGCGATAGGAATGGAGGGTTCATCCATGGTAGGCAGCAAAGGCTGGACCGTTGAGCTTAGCACTTCAAGGATCAGTTTAGCTGCGCACACGCTAACATATTTAGGCCGACGTCTATAGCTACAAATACTTGGGAGGTGTCTGTCGAACCCCCGCCCAATGGAATTTCAAGTGCAGTCGAATACGCGACTTTTGAATAGGGGAATAACAACCGGTCCCGGCGAACTTCCCCCAGTTCTTTCCATCTGGATGGAGAAGCTCTGATGAGATCAACTACCTCCTTGCTTCGCGGTATTCTGGACAAGGAGCGCATTCCGTTATCGTGGGGTGAGTCATTGGTTTCACCCAGTTTCAAGAAGGACACACGGAGTGACTGCAGCAGTGCTCAGGGGATTTGTTTAATTCCGATAGTTACTAAGGTGTTAGCTTCCATAATGCTGCACAGATTTTCATCGGGTGGCAAGAAAAACATCCACGAAAAGCAGGGCAGATTTCGTCCAGGTCAAGGTTGTACCGACCAGATATTCAACCTTTGCCCGTCACTCGTAAATCGCCACACTTTGTCACCGTACGGTCACAGTCTTTCTCGAATTGAAAGGTGTGTTAAAATCAGTATTTAACTGTCTCTCTGAAAGATTACTCAAAGGCACTGGAAGTTGTTACGGGATACCATTAGGACATAGTAACCCGGCCTTAACCGACAGGCGCCCAAATGGACGAGTTCACTTGCTCATAATTACATAGGCACAAACCAAACAAAAATAAAGCCTGTGTATGTTCCCATATTTTTCTGCCCATTGACCTTGAAGCAACCTCGTGATCGCAGCATCTACGCTGACCTGATGATTGCACTTGCTTTTCCCGATGAACCGACAGGAAACATCACTTTCTTAAACCAAATATTTCTGGTTCACCAAGTACATACTCAAACCCAGTGGACAAACCGAAGGAAATCCTTCTATTGATGAACCAGTCAAACATTTCTAGCATGAACATTTAGTGCAAAATTTTGTTACTTTTTTCCTGCTTGTTTAGTTTGTTTAGTGTTTTTCTCTCCTGATGAATCACGTGAATGCTGGAACAGGTTGGAAAGGTGATAGCAATTAATTGTGACTCCATTACTTAATTGAGTTTAACTCATCTCAGAAAACCCTTTCCTGTACAAAGGACTTTATTTTTTTATACTACGGATACATCCTAGGAAATGTGCAATACTAAGGATCGTGCACGCCATTTCACGCCCTAAGTTTGTGATCCCATCTATCCACTGAGTATATGCTGTATGGTATGGTATAAATCCCTAAAAGCTGCCTATCGTTTCTATCCCAAATTCCAAACTTTCAGTCGTGTCTATTTGGTCCGACTCTACCAAGAACGACCAAGTCAAAATGACCCAGAATCTCATTCTATTCACAGAAGCGTATAATACTTATTAGATAACTTTGTGTTTTCTGTGTTAATTTGGCTACCATTTAATTCGCCGCTTTTCTGGGTCAAAAACTGACTGGTTTGTTTTGCTTCATGGCTATCGACTAGACGGCTGACGTTGTCTGGTTTTGGAATCGGAATGACGCATAGTGACTAGTTAGGATTGCTTACTACTTGGATTACTCAGTTCACCTCTGTGCATTCCTGTTTTACACTGGTTAATTGCTGCTGATAACCAATGAAGCAGCGCGGTCTCGTTCTGACTGTGCTACTGGAAAGCGGTCACGATTGGCAACACCAGATTTCATCCATTTATATTCACCAACTTTTGACTTGCTGATCATGGTATACTATCCAAATGTCACTGGTTACGAGGAAAATGGATCGCTTTGACTCTATAACGCGCACAGCCCTCAACAAAGTTTCCTCGCGAACTCATCCACTCGGGTGAGTTATCAGTGAACAGATCAACTAATAAGGGTGATCCGGCAATGTTTTTTCAGATATTCGGGAATTGTCCGCTACAAGTTTCACAATCACTTAATGATTCAACCAGATGTTTGACAACTCAGCTGTCATGTAATCCAGACCGATAAATTAATTTGACTTACTTGAAACAATCTATCGCTCATAATCTTCATAGCTTTTGGCAACGTCTTGGAATGACAACTATGACTCATAATCTAGCCACTAATGGTTTCGGCGAATGTATAAATATATGTGTGATTTTACAAGACCAACATCATTACGGAGATGTATACATGTCCTTTGGTTGATAAGCGGATATCGAGACAAAATCACAAGCATCTCGAATTCGCAAAGACAAATCGAGCATCTTGCGTATGGGAAGACAATATTTATCATGATATGCAACCAGCTGTTGACACGCAGCTAAACTTGTCCATGCCGTCTTACTCTTACCATTCATGAACTTGATTTGGCTTTGGGCATTCCAGTCCTAGAGCAATATTTTACAATTTGAAGATGCAAAAACATACCAAACCATAGACGCACTGTCATTCATATAGGCGAAGAATAATTGCATTCACCTGAGTCTATATTCGTAATTGCAACATCGCCATCATCCCTCAGCGAAAACAGTAGGGCAAGCCCGACTGAATACTGCCTTTTCCTCAGAGTTACATGATCATATGAACAGAGTAAATATGCAAGAGGAACAGGGAATGGACCTACGTAGGCGGGATAAGACGAGAGTGCTACAGTAGCCAACAACCGGAATACAGTCGAACTGTACAAACGTACTCTTCTAATCATTCTAATTTAACGGAAATTGAAAACACGATCCTCACTATTTACCGTTCGCTGCCGCATCCTTCAGCGTCTTCAGCCACCTAGTTGACGGGTCCTTCAGACACCAATCAAGATGTGAGACATCTATATAACCTACGTTCGCTTTACATTTTCTCATCCCACGATGACACATCATCTGCTTACCTCCACACGGTCTATTCCGCTCCGCTCCGCGGGAGGAACACATAATAGGCCAGGATATGGTAGAGGAGTGTTGGCTGTGCGCAGCAAGTGACCCAACCAGCGTAGTCTACTAAGTTTCATAGGCTAATTTATTCTCAGAATTTTCACCCAGTGCTAGTTTCCTGACCTCCACATTACTCACCCGGTCACTTCATCCAATCCTATCCATACTACGTAGACATCGGTGGTCGAAAACCTCTAGCCGACGAATACCTCCCACAAGCACGATCCACGTCTCGCAACGGTACAACAGAACTGAGTGCACTGCGGCACAGTGCACATGATCTTCCAACTTCAATGAAATATCAGGTTGATGCTACAAGTGCATCAATCCAGCGTAAACTGCCCGAGCCTTGGATATACGCATGTTTACCTCTACTGCAAAGCTACTGTCGTTCGGCACGTAGACACCGAGGTACGTGAAACGGTTGTTAGTTTACGTCCACCCAGTATCAAGTTCAGACCTACTGTCTTCTAGCCATGGAACAACACTTTATACTTCGAAAGTCAAAAGCACGTATCGTATTTGCTGCATTTACATTCCAAATTTGGACTTTCGGCTGCATGTATGACTGTCCAGTGGCATGCAATGACGTACACTCCTAATGAACATGTGTTTCAGTATTCTGCAATTCAAAATGGTTCCAAATTAATCGCAGTCAAATTTTAGACCGTCGAACCATTATTTATTGTCAAGAATTCAGCCCAAAGGAATTTATTCTTGGTTTTCCCAACTGTCATGTGTCGATACATGCAGGTAAATAGTCACATGTATGCAGGCGGGACGCAAGTAGAATGTGGGACGGAAAATATATTGTTATCCTTTACAACCACTTCAACACTAATTGTATAACAAATATATATATATATATATATATATATATATAGTTCAGGTCTTAGTCGATATTTGATCATCGCTCCCGTGAGCCTGGAGTAAACCCTGATTTCATGCTTTTTTTTCACGATTCAGAACGCACTTGCCGAGTCAGCTTTTTTATTTGAATGATACACGTGACAGGGCCAAGTGATGGGAGTTTGTCCAAGTTCACTGAAGTAGTAACCATTTAATGACTAAAAGCTGAACTGTTTATACGAAACATATTTTCCACACAATTGCTTTCACCGTGGTAGTCACTCGTGACCAATTAGATGTCGCTTCGCCACCTCTTAGTGCGATCTTTTCGCACATTGCTAGTAAACAAATTTACTGTTTTAGACTAAATAAAATAAAATGCACGACCAACAGAAATGCGCTTTTGTTATCACACATTTGAAAGTCGACACTGACATCCTGGAGAAGAATGTGACTACCGATCGAATAAATGCTGTTTACTGCGGCTGCCGCGGTCCGTGTAAAAGCAACTTACACAGCTGGATGTCCATTGCTGACAGATCGTCACACTGACTCGTCGAACCGATTTTTCGCTGAGAGGATGTAACTAGGCTCACTACTGAGTAAAAAGAACTGACTTTGTTTCGTGTCACGGCCGTACCATGTATGCTGTCTACATTCATCTGAAATGTTTGCACATGCAGCAGCTTTTACATCTGGACCGTGAGAGATTTGACAACTCCTTCCAAACCCTACCGAATAAGTTCAGTTTTGGGTGCCGAAGATTTAGCAAGCATTTGATTTGTTATTCCAAGTAGTGCTGTCGCGATTGTAGAAGATGGGCAACTGTCTTGAAAAAGTTTGTGGTTAGTCGTTCCTTGCTATTAGAGGATTAGATTTGACTGAAAAATCGACTGTTATGGAAACAACTGCCCATTATGTCCAAGATAGTTCATGGTAATTCTGTAGAGGTATGTTGGAAACCGAATCAAGAATCATCAGCAGTGCATTTTTATCCCGTAACACGGATCGGACCTGACCAGAGAATTTGGACAGAATGTCCTATTTCCTAGGTATTATGAACTCGTTTCCCAAAGGTCTTGTTAAGATCATCAATTCACGATCATTTTTCGTCAGGCATTGATCGCCTAGCCTGGTTGTTCAGGTGAAACAAGGTCTCGTCGTCAGTCGAGGTGATACCGTAGGTGTGGCTGGATTTTTGCATTATTTTCAACCAATAATTTACGGACTTTTGTTGCACTACTCACTAACTGTTTCATATGCAACTTAGACACCATAACGGGAGGAAGACATATGCTGCGTAGTTTTATTGCTTTCTTTCATTCTTGTCAGTGACATACGAGAACCAGTTATAGAACGCGTTTCCTAAAAATGTCCGTTCATCAATGTAGTTGTCACGAACGCAATATCCTAAAAATATTTCATTGCTTTACCTATGTGATTGGCAAGAGTTAGACGAAGTGGTTGCAACTCTCAGCACGTCTCCTTCTTCTGGATAAACTGGACAGAGGGGACATAGTGCTCCACATTCTCCAATTGTCTAAATATTTCTGTCTCGCCAGTTTTTTCTTAAATAACCATCTTCGAACAACTTAACGTTGGCCATTCTTTTCAGAAAACCTATCTTCATTATTCCGTTTGGTTAACGCTCTTGAGGTGTTCCTATGTTCAGGACTACCAATGAAGATAATGGACACATTTTCTATTCAAGCCTGTATTGTTGCAAATGAATGACTTTCACTTCTCCCGGGAATAATGGGAAGAATCCCTGTCAAAGGTTTGAGTACGCATCTCTCAGGCATTTCTTCTAGTCAATACAAACCATGTCATCAAACGCTGAAGCATGGCTGTTCTGTCATAACTTCTGACAACCTTCACCAAATCAGGCTGCTAATACTGAACGGACTTTTAGGCGATATCTTACGTTACCGGATTAAGGCAATAAAGAGTGTTTTTCAGTCTGTCATCAAATATCAAGACTTGAAAGTTTCTCTGAATTTATCCAAAGACGAACTGTTTTTCCTAAATTTGTGAAGCTTTTCAAAACCCTTTGTGTAGCACAGTTATTCTATGGATTATTGAGACCAAACGCATTGCATAAGCAACTGCACTTCTTGTCAAGATATTCCCTACCACAAACTGCTATTTTCAGTCTACTTAAATTCTTAATCTTTTTCATATTTTTCTCTCATGATTTTGTAACTCATTGTACAAAAATATTTAGCTTACAGCCATCGCTCCCGAACTGGGCTATGCTTAGTTGTTTCGGATTATTCTGTTTATTAGTTATGCACACTTCAATTTAGTACATGGGAGAGGTTTAACAAACTCCCTCGGCAAAACGTCTGTTGTAACCCATCCTTTTGGTCCACACCAATTTGAGGAATATGCTGCAATCAATACCATTCTGTACGAAACAGGAGTGGTTGTTTCGTCTCCTTGGAATAAGGGAGTTTAAATGTCAATAGTGGACTAAGAGGAAAATGACATGCCCTAGTCACGGGACAAGGACAAGTATTGTGACAAGCTCGTGGGCTGACAAGAATGGTTCGAGATATGCAGAATAATAAATCAATGAGCTCTGTACTGAACTCATAAATTACAGCTAACAAAATATGATAAACAAACACTGATAAACAAAATACCCTAAAATCGTCATCGTTTGACCAAGTTGGACGGAATTTGATTAAAAGCAGAGACCGAGCAGATTGCTCGAATTAAAAGCTACATTTATTGGTTTTACAGCACACTTATTTCAGGGCAATTTTATTCTAACAAAAATAACCAATTTATTTAGACTCTGCATTTTCTCTGTTTATTAAGGAAAGCGTTACCGTGCAAAATGCAAAAGCATGAACGCATTAATCTGCAATATTTCTCAATTTCAATGCTCATTTCTTCCACTTAAAAGTCTGTTCTTGTAATGGGTTTCAATCAACCAGCAATTTTAAGCTAATTAAATGCGGAATTGAGATGTATTAGATTCCCTTCGAAATAATGTACTTTTAATGCCTTAGAACTTATTCTGGTGCCACCCAATGTATTTGGGTGCAAAATCCAATCAGTGACCAAACTGAGCTATTAGTATTTGTTGTACAGTTTGAACATCAATTCCATTCACTAATCAAGAATTCTAGAATAATAATTATATTGCATAATGTGAGGAAGAAACAAAAACAGTTGAATGTGGCGCGCTTAACTTCGCACGTGCTGTAAATATCACAATACTTTTTAGATTTCGTGGGCCTGATACTCCAGGAGGCCTGCGAAACAGACAAAGCTCTACAGGAAACCAGATGCTTTTGGAACTTAAAGTATGGTGCAGGACTTTCAGAATACGGTTTATGGCCTCAAAACTGAGTAAAACATAGTATTTTTACTGCAAAATTTGTGTTCAGTGAGCAGTTTGCTTTTGTTTCAAGTATGCAGCATGCGATAGCACTTTCTAAGCAATGCATCTTATCACAATTGACAAAATCTGCTGGGAAATGTTATCGGATGGGTCGTCAGTTTACTGTAAAATGAGACACTTGGTTATTCGTGTACACTTATGTTCCCAAAAGTCAACATCGCGAACTGTACTTCTACTAAGAAACCATGTGAAGAGTTTACTGTTTGTCATTTTAGTCTTGCTGTAAAGGTAGTCGCATTTATTGCAAAGTGCCAGCTCACTTCCGTCCTCCTCTAAGGGTGTCTTGTAACAGAGGATCGGGAAAAAGAACATAAAACGAAAGAAAGTATTCAAAAACATGATTTTTGTAACAGGACCATCTCCAAATTTTTCAAGATAATAAGAATGACCAGAGAAAGCGGTAGGGGACGGGTGAAACACCAGAACTTAAGCCACTTTAGCCAATGTCGGGAAATGCCACCATAGGTGGACTTTCCTGTGATAACGATCAAATGTCACATGGGAGTTTGATTCACTAACGCCAAGGTTCGTAGGCGAAGAAAAGAGTGAACTGTTTTTGAAGAAATTGGTTGCCTTTTAGAAATTTATTTTTTGATTGCGAACTAATTTACTCTTACCAGTGATGTTTAATCATTGTGTTCAGAGACATCGCTTCATCTGTAGGATCATAGTAAACGTGCAGAGAAGTTATCTGTTGGTGAAAATCGACCGCTTTTCGCCAGTGGCCGGTGGCCGCAAAATTTGCCAACGGATATGTGAAATGTACTCACCTGCAGCTCAACGAACCGCTGGAAGTTTGCTTAACAGGCCCAAGACTAAGGCTTTTGGCCCGCAGTCGTTTGTCCAAGGAACATTTTCTAATTCAAGCGCGATGGATATGTACCGCCAATAATTCCTAACAAGAATAAAACAGCTGTGCAGTGCTCTTGATTTTTGTCACTGGTCAATTAGGCGTTTGCAAAACATGATGAGGACTTTCGAGAACCGTAAAACTGAAACCGTAAATTAGTAGTAGCCTCTCTTTGTATGTTGATTTTAGGAACATATTCTGTAATCTCGAAAATCACACAGTACTTGTTCATAGGGCATACTGAATACCTTAAACCCATAATTGTTTACCTTACACAAATATCACAACCCGCATTTACAAATATACATATGCTTGTGGTGGAGTTTGTCAAACTGGACAACAGATGTTGTGCAAATTTACGTAGCATCTATTCTCCACCAATTAAAGCTGACTTGCATTTTTTCAGTAGCTATAAAATTCGAACTCAGAAAATATTATCCCAGTAACCGTTGTTTTATACATATCACTCATTCTTTTTTCTTTTTGTTCGAAAGATGAACGTGCTACTTTAAAAGACCACTTACGGACTGTCACTTTACCGCTGTTTCCATATTGGTCGACGGTAAAATGATGCACACGTAAAGATTGGGCGGATAAGCAGAGTGCATTCATGCTTCCTCCTAATGATTTCAATTGGTTGACTACATAATTTCCGAAAAATGCCCGAGATGCAACAAAGGATATTTTTCATTCTGAGCAGCAAAACTGTTCCAACCGAACAGCAAAAGTTTGCCCCCTAATTATCCTCTTTTCTTCCAGCGGAATTCCACTCTGCCGATGACTGTTTTTTCGATTGACTCTTTTACGAACACCACAGGTTCACCGAAAGGGCTGCCAAAAAATTACCACCTTCTTCCATGAAGTCGAATTAGAAGCACGTTCACGAATTTCATAAGGCTATTTATGCCGAACCAAAAACATCAAATCATATATGAATAATGATATATTTTACTAGACTCAATCAAAAAATGAGATCGATCTGGCATTTAGTGAAATAACTAAGCATTTCCTCGGAAATCTGGCAGAAATTAACTACAAATTTAAACTATTTTCAAATCATTCCAAAAAGGGTAGCAGCGGGGACAGTTATTGCCCCTCACCCCCTCCCAAAATAAGGTTTCCATCGAGACAGCACTTAACATCACCTTTGCATCTCACTTCCACTAATTCAGAAGGGAGTGAAAATCAAAGAAAGTTCATCCCTCAGACGGACGATGCACGCGACGTAAATCTCTGGGGTGATGGTCACGCGTTAGGCGGTAGTCTTGAAACGGGACCTTCGGAGGAGGTTCTGGCCCCATATTTTCATGCAGAATTTTCCTGAGGGATATCGAATCACCTTAGAGTATTTGTCGGCTTACTGAAAACAACTTTGAGATGGAAATTCACAGTCAATTCCACAAAGTCCCCTAACAAACCGCGTTACTTAACGCTGAGTCCGTTCCAACTTTCTCAAGGTGCCTGGACGTAATCACTATCTTTCTGTATTTCATCCATCGGTGAAATTGCAAGAAACACGATGCTATGAATTTTGGAGAAGACAGTAGACGAGTGGGCTACTAATGGTTCTCAAACTACCAGTCAATGAAGCATAATTTGTGGGTCTCTGCTTCTATTTTTTTGCACCTGCAGAAAGCGCAATGATTAGGTAGTTCTAGAATGGAACGGGTAGCAGGCAGATTCCCCTAATGTTTTAACCAGCGGCACCAAGTTAGCTTCCCATTCTAATGTAAACAGATGCAGGGGCAATGACGGGTAGATCCCAGACTGCGGCCCACAGCATCAAAACCCCAAGGTTCTACTGTAGAATTCACCGGTCAGTAGAAACTTCGATGAGTATCCACAACTTTGGATCATTCGTATACTTTGGTCGTTTATTTAGAACTAAGGGTAAGTCGGTTACGCAAACCAAGAATAAAAATAACTTCAAAATGGCCCCGGAAAACAGAAGAACTTCTCACTTTAAAACATTATATGGACTTGACATGTATGACACAAATCAAATCCGAGGAAAAAGGAAGGCTTTCATAACTTCACTTCTCTGTGATGATTTGTCACAAAAATCAGTGTACTGGAGACATTGACTTTCTTTTTAACAACTGTTTTTTGGCAAATCCACCGGCAAATTTGTTATAAAAGCTCTATTCTAGTAAGCTAACCTATATAAGCTGATATGCTTACTGGGTGTTGTAGCTAGCTTTTTATTTTAGGTTTTACTGAGTCACAAGTAAACTCCTTCCGAGGAACGATACTCTAGGTGAGTCCATGGATAATGCTTTCATATTCTCTGCCTGAAAGAACGGCACGTTCAGTGGACAAAAGGCACATTTAAGAAACTGTCATTATCACCATCGCCGCGCAGCATTAAAAAGCAAAACACGGCATACGAGCTGCTACCTTTCTCATCAAAATGCTTCTTCCAATGTCGGTTGTTAAATAGTAAAACTCTGTTCTTGTCCAAAGAATCCGGTTAAAGTTTCACAGGACTAATCAAGGGGTAGACTGTTGCGACCTAGAGCGGGAAGCCTTTCGATGAGTGTATGTTGTTGCTCCATTACTAAGCAACGTGATTCCGATCGGTATAGCTGGCAGTTCAGGCGGTAGAGGGAGCCTTGTTAAAGCAATAAACAGCAGATAGACTTTGGGTCACTATTTAGATGGCCATAGGCCGATATGTTAACTCGAAGAGTAGTGGTCAGGAAATCCTCCAAGGGTCGCTCATTCTTCGTCAGCATTTGAAGTTTTGAAGAACGTAAACTATCAGCAAATGCCTTGGTCCACTTGCGTTTCGAACTTTCAATATCAAGTTGCATTACGCTTTTTGGCGCCCTGATTTCCAATCAAAAAAAGAATTCGACATTTAAAGTGCGAAGAAGTCATAAAATTTCAGCAGCGCAGCTTTTTAAGCTGCGGTGCAGGCTAAAACATCTGGATCGTGGTTGCACAGTTTACTAGTAGACCTAAGTAAAGTTCAGATTAAGCCTTGCCGGACACTAAGACAACTCTTGAAGAGTGCCTCAAGGGCGTGTTTTGCTTAAGCTCAATCTACATAAAATGAATTAGTATCTTGCTAGGGTACCGTTAAGGAAAGCTTCATCAAATTTTTCATCAATGAAATTCCCTTGTCCTTTGAATCATCATCAAAGTCATAATGGCTTATTATGGAACCATTGACTAAATCATAGTCACGAGTACTCTTTTTTAATGCTAACTGCGGAACTTCGAAGACTGGTGTAGACGCTCAACTGAATACCCTAGTGCAGGATTCTAATAACTCATCGATCGACAGCGTCTGGTAATGTAGCTTTCTTTAAACAAAATATGGTTAGTTTTATAGCCAAGGCATCAACCAATAGGATTATCAAGCATACTGAGCAGCACAGTTTATGATACTCCTGCTAAATTGCACAGCCACGGAGATAATATGCATTTGGCTTTATTATCCGATGTTGAATGAGAGAGAGATGCTAATGGCTTCTGGATGCAATCGGTAGTAACATCACGTCTGGGCGTTTTTATCTGCTGCATTGCCGTTTGACTTGGTAAAGACATTTCCTTGCTACTAGGTATGTGTGGTATGACGGGTGTGGTACCCCTTCTTGTTATTCTTTGTCCCTAAAAAGAAAATAACCATCAATTAGTTGCTAACCTAAATGCTGTACATGACTGTATTTGCCAGTTTATCCTATGTTCGGTTCTACAAGCTTTTAAGAATAGTTAGAAAAATAAAATATTTAGAGCCATGGAAGCTTGCCGAGTGTTGACAATTTTTTGCACGTCGAGTTTATAGCCATGGGATATTTGCCATTAGGGGGACACTAATCATGATTCTTTTCACCATCAGTTAAAAGGTATATACGGTCTAGTAGGAAATAATATGAGTTTTACTTGTGGCTTATAAACTATCGCTGCAACGGCGGAACGCAAACATGACTAATTAGTCTAGTTAGGGTACGTTTCCTTGGAGCCTACAAGCTCATACAGACACCTGTGAGACGAAAAGGAACATGTTTCTCTTGGTGGACTTCTGGAATTCCCATTGCTATCCTTTGGGAAAGTAGCTTGCCAACATAAACGGCCAAGGTGTGTTGCTTGAATGACTATTTTGAAAGGTAATAACGCGAACAGCCTGCTACGACAAATTTAATTGTATATTATCACTAGATGATTGGTTTCCTTCCTACGTCCGCTGTTTGGCATTAGAAGATAATGTTTTGCAAGTAAAAACCTAAACTTACTTTTGGTATTTCAAAAGGCTAAGCATCTTTGAGAAATTATCCAAGTTTAGTAGAAGATTAATGGCATACAGATGTATAAAAGATTTGTTTAATTCAGCAATCCTCTCGGTATGAATACAAACTGAAAGCAACATAACTTAGTAGCACTTACATGCACATTTCAGATGTACTTCACCCAAAAATACTTACTTTGTTTCTTAAAAATCGCAAGTTTGCTTACCTCGCTCTACTAGCGTTAATTTTTTACGACTAATAAGGTCTTAATAGGCGGTTTACAAGTACACTTAAGAGAAAATACTGTCCCCGAGAATTAAACCAAGCAAAACATCATACTTGAAATCGTCTCTAAATTATGCAGTGTGTGTATTACATTAAACTCGATTGCAATTGTTATCTTGGAAAGGTTAAAAGTCTCACTGCGTCCATCGCAACTGCAAGCATGCCCCCGGAAATCATTATTCATTATTCAGTTGTTTTTTATTGACTGCAGGCAGAGAGATGCGAGCTACTATGCCGACAGTTTCTTGTGGCCCCTATCGGGGGAGGAAAGTCGAGCACTGGTGAGTTGACCTGTGCCAGCTCACCAACAGGTGGTTGTTCGGCGCTGACCCAAACTTGTTTTAGTCATCTTCTTTTGTCATAGTTGTCGGTAAGGTGTTCCAAAGTTTGGTTTAACTTTTTAAAGTGTCTCAATCCGGTAGAATGTTAAATAACCCTCAGATCTTTACAGCTTGGAACTAAGAATCCTGTTCAAAGCGAACCCGCGTTATTCCACTCAGCAGCTCTTTAGTATCATTATTCTTTACCGACAGGATGGACTAAATTTAATTAGCAGATATGTGCGTGTGGCTTACTTTAACCTCTTTTTCTGAATTTCGTGAAAACTTTGGAGAATTAAGCTTGTTATCCGATTTTCACGGTAATAAAGTTCATCCGCTGGTTCATAAAACCTGTTTTAATCAGCGTTTGGAACGTCCCAGCCAGCTGCTTGAATAACGGCCAAGCCCAAAGTTATCAGAAATTTTAACAAGATTCATCAAGATTTGTGTATGCATTTTTTGTTTCTGAACAGTAACTAGAACATACCATGAAAAACTCACGTGATTTGGGTCATCGTCTGTTTCCGTGGCTATTTGAATGGCCTCATTGTCCTTGAAGGTCATCGTTCCTCAAGGGCTGTCTAGCCAGTTCAGTTCATTTCTCACAAGACATTTTTTGGGCCCACTTCATTCTAGCGTTCAGAACTCTCTCTGTGGCACTCCCCCTTTTATGGCACTCAACCCTTTTGGTTCTAGAAAAGTTGGTCACGGTAGGAGGAACAAAGCAGAGTTCAGTTCCAGTTCAGTTCCAGTTAGATTACAGGACTATACGGTGAGATGCCTGAGCCTCCGAAAGCCCCTTGGATCTGACTTCGTGCAAGGGGGGAAACAATTAAGAAGATGCTTTCCTCACGACCATCTCCTAAACCTCACAATTCACATACTGTACTCTCCAAACACAGCTAGCCGTGCATTGTTTAGTCTTCCTTTGAATTTGCGCATTGTCTCCACCTCGACAACTTCCTCCGGTGGCCTGGTCCAGCCATTCACCACTTGTATGGCAAACGATCTGCTCCCCAGCCTGGAGGTTACATGTTCTTGCCCAATTGTTTTTCGCTTCCTCTAAATGCATCTTTCCCCCTTAAGGCTCCACGGTGACCTCAGATCATTACAAACCGTAATGGCCTTGAAGGCCTTATTAAGTCCTCTACAGCCCCATGTCTTTCCAGGTAAAACAAGCCAAGCACCGTCAGCCGCTGCTCATATCCCATGTCTCTTGCATGTCAAAGCCGCCGTGTAAAAACTCGCTGAAACTGTTCCAGCATTCTGTAGTCTCCAGGCCTGGAAACATCATTACAAGTGCGGTCGGACAAATGCCTTGAGCACTGGCGAACGACCGTTAGTTTTCCTAGATACTATGGTTCTCTTAAATTGGTGTAAGACACACAATGCGCTCCTGGCTACCTTCTGAGATTGCTGATTAGGTTTGAGGTCTGCATTCACGACTATCCCGAGGTCTCTTGCTTCCTGGGTATGTTTCAAGGCGACCTGATGCCCAGGTGGACCCATGTGGCGAGGGGAATTTGCATCTGCTTCCATAAACCGCTAACATTTGTTCAAGTGCAACGGAATATCCTAATTAACCGAACACTGGCAAATTTTATCCAGAACCCTCGGGATAACCTCACTGTTTACTGTCCCTAATAGTTTGATTTCATCAGCAAACATCGGATACGGATTTTCTAATCCTTTAGCTATGTAGTTACCATACATAAGGAAGAGAAGTGGCCCTAATATAAGCTCCAGAGGCATCCCGCTGTGTAGCAACCTTCTGTCTGATATGCACCCCTCGACTCACCCTGAAATATATATCCTTCAGCATGATGGACATCAGGCTCACCATTATATAGCTTTTGCAGTTGTCTCTGTCCCCGTTGACTGTCGACGTCAACCAATCCGCAGGACTCCGTTGGTAGCCCAGCGTTGCATTAAATATCCAGGCAAGAGGCTTCACCAGAACCTCCTCCAGCGGCTTGCTAACGTTGGGTGGATCCCACTAGACCCCACTGCTTTCGACACGCCCATTTTTGAGGCTGCCGCACACTTCTTCCTCCGTTGCCGCTCCGTCCGGCATTTCTACCAAAGGGGTGACAGCACCTAGTGTTGGCCCCTGTGTCCTTTGATCCCACCTGTTTGCTGCCCGGAAAAATTCCACCAAACAGTCTGCTTCCTCCTCACTGTCGGACGTTCTAATCCCCTGATGGCTTTTCACACCACCTACGGCCTTTTGCAGAGCAACCTCAGACTGCACGCAATTGTATTATGTTTTGGGGTTGCTTTTGGCTGCCCGGCGATCCACTCCATTCATTTCAGTTTAGTTCTACTTTCACAGAGCAAAAATTTGGCTTCCAGCCACTCAGACATCCGGAGTCATGTGTTGTAGGCTAATGTACGTAGCTTCCCACACTGCGCATGTTGACTCATTCCCAGAATCCACAGTTCCAGGTCATTTCGGCTGATGCAGTACAGTGGTAACACAAAAGGCCAAGTGAACGCAGGCAGACTTTCCAGTAATATGCTCCGAAACTTGTAATAATCTCGACGATTTCGTTAGTTCTAAGTTATTTTAGTTGGCTTCACTTCTGTTGGCACATCACAGAAGTGACCGTTAACCTCAATTAAGTGTCCATCGCTACCTCGATTGTACGCCGACGTTTGGGGTATTAGTCTTGGTAATTTGACTGGACACTTTGCGGCGATCTCCAGCTGTCCTGAAGTCAGGAAGCATTTAGCAAGCCCAAGGACAGAAACCACCTTTATCCTGTGTTCTTTCGCCTTCCAAATAGTTCTGAAGAATGGGCACCGAGCTGAAATAATGGAAGATAATTATAGGCAGATTCATTGTTGCACTGGGCTGAATCATATAATTGATGGTGTCATCATGGGTCGGAAATAAAGGCTTATCCTAGCACCATTACCGTCTTAGCCATTTGTTTCTGTCCTACTCTAAGTATTCTGGAAGTTTGGAGCGTTTCCATATTACGCCTAGGTGGATATCCAGTTTCCACGCAAATACGGATTTGGTCGCTGTTATTGCGCTTAATTCAGGAAGTGCGTTCTGTTCGTATATCTCCACAGGGGCAAAGATGCTGACTCTCAGGAACGTCCAGGACCCCAGTGTGAAAGTTTGTCCGGAGTGTTAACTCCGTAAACAAATTCCCCTGGCACAGATTATTCCTCTAGTTGACCTAATGTGAAAAGATCACCCGCGATGAATTCTGGGTGAAAAGAGTAGGGATTGGGCTTTGAGGGGTTCGTGGGGTAAGGAAGTTGGTTAGCCTCAAAATTGTTTTCATGGGCCCCCCAGGTCTTTCTGCGCTAGGTGATCTCGAATGATTTTGGTTTGCACTAAGCATGTCAAGTGTATTAGGAAGGCGGCATGAAGTTTCCGCAGACCTCTTTGGGACCGTCCATTGAATTGCGGGTGGAGAATCTCGAATCAGGTCCTGAGTGTCTATTGCTGCCTCAGTGTCAGGCTGATTGTGACGAGAGAGAGAGGAAGAATGACGTGCAGCTAAAAACCTAATGTGCAAACGACCGACCCAGGGCCTTTACCCTGATAAAAATTTATGTCGCTATGCGTTGATCACTTTATGTTCACCTACTTATGACGCGTATCTGACGGATTCTTTGTCCACGCCATCATCTGGCTTTGTCATCTGCTTGCAGCAACAGCGCCGGACCAGAGGTTTAAAAGTACACTCTGTTCACGTACTTAGAATGGCCGATGGAGAGAGTATGGTGACATTTGTGCAAGCAAACCATGCAAGCGAGCGACTAACACGGAGCATTCGGCTGATTCAGCGGTAACTAAAGATGGCCTAGCCTTCAGCGTGAGCGTTGAGCGAGCGAGGAAGCTGCGGGATGGTTGTAGCACGACATCAATAATGACAAAGCTTTGATGCCTATTGAGAACTAGGGTGTGCCAAACTTTGTCCAAGGTGTTGGCGAGGAAGTTCGCGAAGTCCGAAAAACGGCACATGGAGTATGGCCCCCGTCACACGTTTTCAGCAGCCTACCAGCAGTACAGGCATATTAAATATACAAAAACTAAAAATAGGAAAATCATGCTGAGTAAAGGATACGACATTGTCAGGATGCAGATGGCGGGGATGATCTCTTTCACAATTCCCTCCAGCAGCTGATTTCTGATACTGGATATGCTCAGTTTCCTGTAGCATGACTGCAATATTGAAATATTTGATAAAAACAGTGGTAAAACATTATTAAAAGAGGAAGGCATATGGCGCCGTTGCCGATTTCAGTATCCTATTTGATAACCGACGGTCAGCTAAGCCAACGTCCATGAAACAGTGTTCATTTACTCTGCACAGCCCTCCAAAAAAGGCACACTCATGACCGAAATTTTGAATAAACGTGGGCGCTGATTGCGATGGGCAGGGTTAGGACTGGATAGTTTTCGGGATAATGTGCACTCTACTACAAGCGTCATACACGATGCTGGTAGTCCCCCGCATTCACTTCGTAGCAGATAGCACTCATTAAGTATACCCCCGACGCGACTATCAATCAGGGCAAAATTCTTCACAGTTTCTTACACTGACCTGTGGAACAAACTTCCTAGTTCCCTTCGGTCGTGCCCGAATTAAGCCCAGTTCAAAGCCCAGCTGGCAATGTTACTGGATGTCCCACTCTTAATTAACCTGACACGAGCGAACATTGGGATAGACGAGATTTAGGAGCATGGGTTAGAATTCTATTTCATGACCGAGTCTTTGCTGAGATCGTCACCTGGGTTTCGACTTCACCACTTGCTTCGTCACTTTCTCGCACGTACACGCAAATGCACTTTTTGACCTCCCTTTTACTGTTGTACCCTCTTCACCATTGGCTTTGGCAACTAATCTTTGAGCTTCTTCCAATATGGGCTGACGGAAATGTCAGCGTATTTTTTGACAGATCTATGCTCTAAACAAGTTCCACGATTCTGGACACATTCAGCATGTGTACTACTCGCTTCTCATGTCATCTTGTCCTCTTCACTGGCTTCGCAGGGCTGGATGGGCCGTTCTTTGTAGCCCCAAGCCTTTAAGTACCTATAAAACTGTTACCGTAGCTCAATTCTGGTTACCACATTTTACGGAATACCCGCAATATTTTGCAGATATGTTGTCACGAACCAATAATCACCATAGCCCCAAGCTGTCACCAAAGTCGGACTACTTCTATCTTCAGCGTTTCATATCCCGCACCCGGAGCAGACGCGCTGTTATCGGTTCCGCCCCCGTAATAGCAATTCCAGATCTGCTATCCTGTCACTGCTTCCAGGATTCCGTTAGACAAAACTGATGCTCATCTACTGGCCCGTTCAACGAAAACTACGCCGCTAATCGACTTGGATACCACAGCTCGCATCTTTGCGATTGGGCAAAAGCACAATTACTACTGCCGCTGAAACGGATCGCGTACCTCCTCATACTCCCCATCCGGACTGCTGACTAAGATCAAAAGCTGGGGCAACAAAAATGACAGCGCAGAGGACAGCCTTGGCTAGGGTATTTAGGTAAAGGTTTACACAAATTTTTTCGCAACGCACCTTTCAGTCTAGACTACCACCGGCCGCGTGTAAATATAATCAGCAGTCTTAGGATTTCCATTCACCTTGAGCAAAGTGCTTCATAAAATATCTTCCAGATGGTTGGAGTTTACCTAGACGGTTTTCCTCCATCTTTTTCAGCATTTTATCTACGGTCTATTGTTGACAAATGCGACTGTCTTATCCACTTTGCATTGTGTTCCGCCCCGTTTTCACTACTTGCATCCAACTGTTGTATTACCACTGCTTCTCATGTCCTCAGCTGAACGCTTCCGTCCATTACATAACGCTCTTGATGTTTGGGGACTCCGGCCATAGCTCAGCATCCACCTTTGAGTTCCGGCTATGTTTTGCGCCAGTGATGCGCACATCCAGTGTACCAAAACATGAAATGACCCGTAGTTCGCTGCTCGCCAACAGTCCCAGTAGAGCCTTTTGAAATTAGATTTTCGGTTTTCGTTTCTCACTGGCATATTTGAACGTTCCGCACTGCTTTGCCGATTCTGATTCTTATTTCCAGTATGCTTCTGGAATAACTCAAGTATGCACTCATCCCTTTTCCTTTTTGATGCCTGGTAATCGCTTATCCCGCGCAAAATCCTTGCACAAATTTGATTTTCCCTTGTACATGCTTCTCGCAAATCAAGAGATACGCATTACTATTATTTTCAATGCAGGTACTCCTATTTGCCTCGTATGTCATTCATCGGTGCGCTTGTAGGTCAACGGCCGTTGTTCTTTATTGTAAATCAGTCACGCCCGCTTATTTCACTGCTATGTAGAGCGAACTGCTGTTCTCCCGTTTAAACACAAATTACTGATCCTAATATTCGCATGCTTCTGTCTACCCGCCTATTTACGACTCCCCGCTGCAACTCCTGTCCAAGCATCCGACCCAAACTGTCGTTCGTGACACACTTAATAAGCGTTCTTTTCTTACCAAAATAAAGCATTAAAAATCGGTCGTGGCTGACGCATAGTCGACCTTACATGATCCCCCATCTCATACACAGCGGACCTGTAGACCAAAGAAGCTCCAAAATTGAAACAATTAGAGTTTACTACCTAACCCTTGCGCTGGCCTTCCAATCAGACCATTGCAAACGGTACCTGCGAAGATGTCAAAGGATGAGCGCGAAACACGTTACAAATATTTTCGATGCGACCAAGGACTGACTGAGTTATGCACCTTATAGGGAGTAAGCGGGCGAAAATTCTTTGCACACATATCCGGTCACCAAAACATTCCATCTTTGTGCTCATTACAGGGCAGTCGTCTGTACCCTCTAATCTTTGCAAGAAACTGACTAATACTTATATTTCCACGTAAGCTTACTCAGCATAACACCAGCTGTAAAAAGTTACATGCTGCCTTTCTCTCCCAATCCTGCTCTTCTCCAGGCTCGCCAATGGTCTCAGTGTCTATGCACCGGCTAACAGATATGGCAGATGTAATACAGATCTTGTGGCAAAAAGCTCCACTTCATCCCATGCACTAGTTCCGTATTCCTGCTAGAAAGCTACCATCCAATTCTAGCCCTTCGGTACCAGTCCACTTTAACCAAAGGCCACCCAGGCCAAGCCACTGACCCCCTGCTGTCAATACTAATGACCAAAATACCTTTGTTGCTACTACTGGAGTGGCGTGCAAACCCACAAACTTTCAGACTCTTACTACCACAGAGCACCAATATCTCTGACATCAAAAAGTACAACAAGCAGGTCATTCATGGTAAGTGTGTTTAGGGATTGATCGTACTTCTTACACAAACCTGCTTTCTTCCGATCACCCTGTCATTCCAGTCTGCTGCCAGCCTCATGAATTTAGTGAACATTTTTGTAGGTTCCATTGTCTCTTCTTCCCAGGTGCTTCATAAAATTTCATTCCCTACAAACTGCTCTCTCCCTTTTTCCGTTTCAGCTATGTGCTTTTGCACTAGCGCCTCGCCAAGAGTCCACCATTCAGTTTCTGGCCCCATCCTCGCACGTCTCAACACACCGTGAAAACAAACTGACCCAAGGCTTAGATCAAGTATCCCAGAAGGGATAAATACGATCTGCCCCAAGATGCAGGGGACATTGCTTCTAACCTTCATGAATCACCAACGTTGAAAGTCTGCCAAAGTATCGAAGCCACATAACGTGATCCACAAAGCCAGTGACTCTTTGAGCGGACAAGTCCTCCCGATTGCACAGATTTACTGCCGGAACTGCCAGCCCATGTTCAACATTCCCACCACTTTGACATCTAATTGCCACGTAGGCACCCACACTTAGATCTCTGTTCCAGATGCCGCTACCAGCGTCCACTGCGAAAATCATCCCAATCATCTCCTCGGCAATTGCGGCTATCAGCATGCCAGTAAGCTCTATCAGCTAAGCCCGCAAACGCAAGCAAAGGAGCAAAGAAACCCGTTTTTGCTCCACACTGGCTTATCAGCGTTAAATATTATTCAAGCATATCTAATTAACCCTCACTCCTCAAGGCCCATGACATTTCTATTATTCAATGTCTTTAAACAATGATCAGCCACTGTTCTTCGTCCTTCCGCATTTTCAAAAGGTTTTTGACTATTTTCTTGGCTCCAAGATCCATGGTATCTATAGGCCCCTAATACTCTTGCCGCCAGCTGTCTTGATCTGTTTTGACAAGTTTTGCTTTTCACTCAAGGTCTTAGGAGACTTTCTTTATGACATGTCCATTTTATAGACCTGTTAAATCCGAATACTGCAGACACCTCTTCGCCCGCCACCGCAGTCCAGTTGAACTCCACACCTGCGATACGCATCGTTGGTGCGTATAAACACTTTGTTCCTCTTGATATGCCAGTTTCGCCATTTATTCTCATTTTGTACCCAAATGTTTATCTGCTTGTTCAATGTAACTTGCAACACCCCTGTAATATTTGATCATGCAATCGAGCATGCCTCTCGAACTTTCCGCAAAATATACGAATATTATTATAGTTTCACCCCGCAAATTGTCTGATGCAACCTTGAAGGTTTCCTGCTTTTTCATTTTAAGTGTTATTTTGACTATTGAATGTTGTTATTTACCATTCTCCGTCCATCTCTTACGATATTCAGTGTGAACCCATTATTGCGTCCGTGTTGATCTTCATCTTTACCATATTACCCTTCTGATTTTTGATGAACCCGGCCACTAGACAACATCCACCATTTCTTCCCAGCCAAATTTTGCGACCGCAGAACGCACGTTTGATGCGTTTAAACATAGATTGACTCGCAGTGCGCGACTCATAGTCAGCCCCAGGTAGTTTCGGCGGTAGATTGTCCAGCTCCGATTTAAAGCCCAAAACCTCGTGCAGGTTGTTCATGAGAGCACAGACACTGCATCTTCGCGAGTGAACTTCTGTTTTATGATTTCCACTGTGACATCTTTGTGTAAATTTGATCTTACCTTGCGCATGGCTCTCGAACGTCGAGAAATATACCCATTATTAATATTAGTCTAGAATAACCTTGACTGTTGCCACCTTCATCATCTAGAGAATTATATTTACTCTTCAATGGTGTTAATTTAAATTCTATTATCTATCTCGTGACGTCCAGTCTGATTTTGACTTATGTCCAAGCCCTTATGCAATCCACATTTATCTTCATCTTTACCGTGCAACGCTCTCGAGTTTCCAGGAACCCGGCCACGTCATGTGGCGGGAAGAAAACCAGCACGTGTAAGATTTACAATCAATCCTTAAATACAATTTCCATGAATGACCTGTGTTGCCCTTGTTTAATGCTGGAGATTACGGTGTTCTGTGGCGGTACGGGTTTGGAGGTTGGGGACTGCGCGTCATTTCAGTAGTGTTGGTAACTGTTTGGACAATCGCAATGGTCCATCGGAGATGAGGCACCCAGGGCGGTCATTAGAGTGGCTTGGCTTGTCTTAGGGTCGCGCGTCCAGGTGCTGGAGCTTCCTAACGGGAATAGACAACCAGCGCACGGGATGGAGTGAAGCTTTCGGCGATAGTGTGCGTTGCATCTGTGGTCATTGTCGAGCCTGGAGAAGAGCTGGAGAGAGAGAGGGTCCAGTCTGGAATTTGTTCCGGCTCGTATTAAGGTGAGTAAACAAAAAATGGGAATAGTGATAACAGTCCTTTTTTTCACGAAGATTACAGGGACCAGACAACTGCCATGAAACGCACAGAGGGTAGTTTCCGTTGACGGGACGTGTGCAACGAACGCCGTCTGCGCCCTCCCTATAGAGCATATGGCTCAGTCAGTCCTGTGCCCTTTGGTCCCTATTTGAAAGGCGTTCCTATTCATTTTCCGACACCTTCGCAGATGCAGATTACAGTGGTCTGAAAGGATGGCCAGCGCAACGGTTAGGGAATAAAGTCACTATTTGTTCTCTTTGTGCAATGCTTCTGGTCTACGGGCCCGGTGTACATGATACAGAGAGTCAAGTATAAGTGATCATGTGATCTACCGCCGATGCTTACTACTTACAATTGCCAAGAAAAAGCATAACTTGATGTGTCGCGGATGGCAGTGCGGGCTAGATGCTAGGACAGGATTTGTCACGAGAAGTCATAGGAAGAAGAGAAGGGAAAAGCATAATAATATTGAGCTCTTTGTTTTATTTGAACAGGATGACGGAAACTTGTACCACATGGTAATTTCAGCAAGCCTGCATGAATAATTAGGAAATAAGAACGATGGCAGTTGTTATAGACGTCAGCATACGCACCAGGTGCGCGGTTGGGATGAAAAAGGGCATGTTGAAAAAGAGCGGGGTGGGTGGTGAAGCATAGGTGGACAGCCCGATGCGCCACTTCCCCGACCGTCGAACAAAGCAACCAAACGCTTATCTACCGAACAATGGCGTTGTGTGGTTTCCCATTTCGCAGGGTAAGACTTGGACTGATGGTATACATATCCATTGTAGATGGTGGCCCATTCCTTCGCAGCCCGATGGTGCCTTGGTTGCTGAGGTCAACATGATCCAGCAGAAGCATTTTCGTTTTTTCTAACAGAGGAATAGTTGAGCCCATATAGGTACTATTCATAGTTCCTCCATCTGATCCTCATTTTCTGCGCTATGTTTTTCCGCAACTGCTGGGGGCGGTCGGTTTTCCCCACGTTCAAAGATGATGAAGAAAGCCTGTCACAGTCATTTGGGTTTTCGCACGGACTAAAAAACAAGAGTGGGGATAAGCAAGCACACGGAGAATGGTGGTTTATGCCGTAAAACACAGACCTGTATGAAGTGCTCCGTCACCGTCAACGTTTTGTCTTGCTTTCCTTAACGAGTGCTGCTTAAAACTTACTAATGTAGACTTGTGTGTTGCATAAGCGGATCACATCTTCTGTGTGACGTGGACAGATTTTCTTTTTTTATAAATGAAACTGGGCTGGGTACTTAAGGGAAAGAAGTCTACCGGGTTCGCGTTAGCAGGTTACTAAGGAGCAAGATAAGTATGTAGGAGGAGTCAAAGGAACCTCGAATGTGTTTTCTGATGAAATTTCTACGAAGAAAGAAACCAGTTCCGGCAATACCCAGCATAAAGACGGGATCCTTCAAGTAGGCAGAGTAAATCGGAGGCAGAGGAATCTATGGAGAAAGGAATCCGAGGTGAGAAGACCGATATAAGGAGGAATAATCGCGGTTATAGCTGTCATAGAATCCAGCAACCTTCTGCTATCACGTACCTTAATGTAATTTAGTGTTGTTGGCCGAGATCTAGGTTTTGGAGACTCTACTGTAGTAACCGTTATTATCCTAACCAAACTTCGTACGCCCGAGTCTCTGAGAGATAAGAGTCATAAATGCGGTGTTGTCCGTATTACCCTAGTATATTAGATTTTCTTGCGCCCTCAGATTGTGTTATGGAAAGCAGGGGGAGGGATATGTATTTAGAAATCCATGGCTGACTCAAAGGCACGCTCTTCCGAGATAGGGGTGCTGGTCAATTGAAGGACCCGGGTGACACTTTGGTAAGTGTTTAAGGCAGCTTTAAAACTAGATTGGATCTGTGTGCACCGAATGCTGATGGGAAGTTTGTTCCAAAGTTTGGTATAAACAACAAGAAAGAAATGCAACCTTAAAGAGGATCTGGCGATTTCCGTATAGATGGTTAGGGACCTATGACGGAGAGGGTATGGACTGGCAGAGGAGAATATAGGTGGGTCGGTGGAGGTTATGCAGAAAAACCAGGTTAATTTTCAGTCACCGTAGACAAAGTGGCTCAAGTTTGAGGGCTAGACAGCGTTCCTTGTAATTCAGAGTCGTCGACCAACCTATCAATTGCTTAGTGAAACGTCTCTGAATACTTTCAATGGAGATCCTATCCGACTTTGACATACTGGAGTTTATCAAAGTGCCATACTGAAGGAATGGTCAAACGTGCGTTTTATAAATGCTAAGGATGCTGTCGGATAGCTTCATTTTGCGAAAACTCAGACTTACATTTCTCCTAGCTTTAACCGATTAAATAAATACATGCTCTGAGAATCTTAGAGAGGCTGAGTAGCTGAGACCGAGGTCACGGATTGTAGGTTTACATGCAATAGGAGATCCACGAAGCAAAATTGAATCTTTAGGTAGTGTACACCTATATGTGAGTAGTTCGCTCCTATCGGCAGAGAAGCTCATCATCCAGGAGGTACACCGGTCGTCTAAGTCAGACAAATCTGCACAAGTCTCTAACCGCAATACTAACTTCATTCGATTTGAGAGGGTAAACTATTTTTATGTCATCAGCAAACAGGAAAGGGACGCCGTGAGATATTGAATCTAGTGCATCATTAATGTACATAAGGAATAGAAGGGGACCAAGTACGCTGCCCTGGATGACGCCACTAGTTACAGGTCTGGGATTGGAGGTAATGCCGTCAATGGAGACCACCTGTGGTCTTTGGGTTAAGTAAGACGAGAACCAGGATAGAAGTGGATCGGTGGTGCCAAAGGAGCTTACTTTGGATAAAAGGCGCAGGTGAGGAACATGGTCAAGGTCCTTAGACATATCGAGATAGATGACTGCGAATGCCATACCCCTGTTCGCTGGGTTAGTTAGGAGGTTCAGGAAGTCAAACAAGCAGGTGGAGCAAGAACGATATTGGAGAAATCCGTGTCGTTTGGGGCTAAAGAGGTTGGAGGCTATAAAGTGGTCCACGATGGATCATTTTACCACCTTCTCCATGACTCTAGAGATAACAGGCGTGTGGCTAATGGGATGGCAATTGGATACCTTCATGCAGAGACCACTTCTTTTGGATAAGTGTTATTACAGAGCGCTTCCAGTTGAGCGGAACTATACCAGAAATAATTGAAAGTGTGAAGAGATTGAGCAGTAGTAAAGGTAGGTCAGGGCCACAACTGAGAACTGCTGATGGAGGGATGCCATCAGGGCCTTGGTAAGACCCTGGTTTGAAATTGGCTAAATGTCGTTCAATTGTCTTAACATCAAAGGACACAGAAGATAAGGTGGAGTTATTCCTATTCTGTAGTTCGGGAGGGTCGCTGACTGCAGCTGGGGCCATGGAGGAGTCCAAACATTCATTGCAAGCATCAGCTTTGTCTTTTGGGGTTGTCGCAGACTCGCCATTAGGCAAAACTAGGAAATTCACTGATGGTTTCCGATCATGGGATCTTAATTTATATAGTTTTGAATGTATTATGGGATGTTCTTTATGCCTTAGTGCCTTATCTTCTTCTTTCCGAAGGAGAAATTCATTTGGGCGAGAGAAAGCTTCAGACAGATGGTGCAAAGAATAAACTTGGAAAAGGCATGTGTCAATGAAAAGTGTTGCAATTTAGCATATTTGATATTCAGGGAGGTATGTTGTGAAGCCTTTTTCCTGTTCATTTGTTCTATAATGCTCAGTTTTGAGATGCAGCTGGCCATGCTGCGACGAAAAATTCTTCTGCAACCGTCTGTGGGCCAGTCGCTAGGAAAAAGCTTCCCCAGTGACCTTGGCATACTAGAGGGGGAAAGTGTTTCCAGTTAAAATAGAGTGGACGAGTTGTGTCAATAGGATGGTTAGGGAGGGGCATTGAAATCAAATTCTACCGTGAAATACCCCGTGGTCGCTCCCTGGAACTTTATTTCCGACATGAACCAAGATATGGTGATCAGTAGGTGTAAAGATGAGATCTAATATAATATTTCTGGTGGGTGATGCAACGTGCTGTACCCTGCCCTCGTGATGCGGATGGGAGACAAACGATGTTATGCTTGGTGGAGCCGTAATCGTAGACTAGGTCACGCCAGGGAGATTGAAGTCTCCGGCAATGATTTCCGATGTTGATGGGAGGGATGCAAGGTAGTCAAATGCGTCCACTGAGAGGGGGAGCCCAAGTTCAATATGAGATGGATGGCGATAGATACAGGACGATACCCTGATAGTGGGCCTTGCCGATTCTTGGATCAGTTTGAGTGCAGGAAGCGTAAGAAGGAAGACTGATAGGCCCTGCCTTCCATAAACAAGACAATCGCCCCCACGGCAGTCGTTTCTAGTACCTCTAAAGGATTGGTATCTCGCAAGAGAAGTCGCTCTATTAGGTGGATCATCGATAAACCAAGACTCAGTGATGAAGATTATATTATTATTATTATATATATATTATAACGCAGCAAAGCGTTTTAAGGGAGTGAATTTATTTAGGATTGAACAGGAGTTAATTAGCGCGAAAGAGAAGGGTATTTTGCCGTCTAGGCGGGGTGAACGGTGGGGTTGCAAAGATAGAGAGATGGTGCGTATATGGTTATTTGTAAAGGGAATAGCTAGGTAAGCAGATGGAATTAGTTCTATTTTAGTGGGCGTTGAATGAGATACGACAGAAGAAGGGCATTTAGCGTTCTTCATTATGCCAGCATGGTGGTAACTCGAAGTACTGAGGGGATCATTGTGGAGGGAGGCAGAAAAGGAGTCGGTTTGGGTAAGAAAAAAGGGGTGGCGGTGGTGGTTCTGGACGGGGGAGGAAGAGGGACTTTTCTGGCTGAGTAGGTGTGGTCGAAAAAAAGACATTAGTGGAATGGGGCACGGCCCTTGTGTTCGGGTCGAGGCGCTGGTAAGCGAAGGTTGGTGGTAGCACCGATATGACGATGGAAGTATGCTTAATAGAGGCCAGAGACAGCTGTCTTGGGAAATCTGATGCAACAGTGAAGTACGCTGGCGGGGAACAGCTGCTGCTTCGCTAGGTTTTTAAATCTACGGTGCGAGTCTGCGGTTTTCTCTCGGCTCGAAAGAACTCTCGGCAGTAACCTTTCGGTCCCCGTGAAACGAACGGCGGGCAATAGAAAGTCAGGCAGTTGAGGCACCGGGGTGATGGGACTAACAATGGGATGGAATAGGGTGGGATCAGAGTATTTTTGTCGCTTGGCTAATAACGCCGGCGTTGTTCCACCGGGGAGTAGTGTGTTGCTTGTTGATGGTGTAACCGCAGGTCACCATCAGTAACTATTGTTTTAAGGGTATGGATGGAGCAGGGCGAGTTTCGATTGGCTCTAGACATTTTTACTTCGCGGGAAGAAGAGAGGTTATCTAGGTCCACGGAAGAAGTCGTAGGTGAGGGGTTTATATGCGGGCTTTTCCGGGATGGCCGTGGCAAAGGAGACGGTAATGAGCTGTCTAAGTCAACAATTTCCTGTGGCTGTGGTGGGGCCACAGGGACCTGTTTAGGTACTAAGCTCCTAGCTATGCCGGATAGTTAGGGGGAATTTATCTTTGGTGGAACCGGTTTTGAGTTCTCAATTGCATGCAGTCTGAGGGCCTCCCTTTGAATAGAGGTTTTATCAGGGGTAATTTTTATGGACCTGAACGGGGTAGTTGAGACTGTCTTAGCTTCTTTCCTCAAAAGCTGCTCTGCAGCAGCTGGGCTAAGGAATTTGGGCAATACTGGACATGATCTGCTTGACATTCGTTTACGTAGTCTTAAACAGTGGCAATGGGGTCCTGTCATATTGCAAGCACAGAGGACAGTGTTTTTGAACAAGTCTAGTGGAATGCGGTCAAAGACATCGTAAACCACAGCATTAGACAATCTTAGGTTTCGTTGCTTGATTTCTGATGGTATTGAGTCGATAGCCCGACAGACACCGGCGAGATCTTCACGCAGTGGGTTTTCGGGCGTCTTAGCTAGGTAGGTAAGAGGAAGAGGCTTTGCAATCACTGGTTCTATCAGTAAACTTTTGTTGTTCATCTCTTGAATCGCTTGCTTTAATTTCCGTACTTTATTATTAGTCTCCACGAACACGACTGTGACAGTAATAGTGCACGCTGGAGGCCGGAGAACGGGTTGTGAGGGTGTGGACGCCGTGCGTCTAGCTGCCATGATCTTGGCACGTTTAGGTCTAGAGACCGCCACTTCAACAAAGCGGGACCATGTGCATGGGCGTATGGTTGTTATAAGAAATGCACCTAAGGGTGCCGAAAGCTTTGTCAAATCGTTGAATGGAAAATGGGTGAGAGGTCTTGGATCGATCTAAGGAGTCGTTAGCTAGATTGAGATTGTACCAACACTAGTATTGTGGCAGTCAAAGGTTATTCAAAATATAATCAAATAGAAATGGAACAGTGTGACAATTTATATGGAGAGGGAGGCTCTATCTACGTCAAAAAGCGCTTTAGGCAGTACGTAAATAATAGAGAGTATAAAAACCATCTAATTCCGACAGCCGCTAAGGAGGTTGATCGGAAACAGCGGAAATGTGACGATACGGGAAAAAATATCTAGCAGTCTATGTGTTGCGTTGATTTTGGGGGAACGAACACTGACGATAAGTGACTGGACTGGAAAACGAGGAAATGGGTAAACAGGCCGCTTGGTGCAATTAATCGTGAAACGAAAGAGATAGATCGATGTTGCTTGCGGCTTATAGTATAAAGTCGTTTATTAGAACGCCGGGTCAAAGCTGTGTGTTGCAATTAGATCTAAAGTAGAAAATCAGCAGAATAGTTATGCGGGATAAGCTCCAATTATGGTGTCCCAAAAAATTTGGCGATTGTTTTTGACCAGGAGAAAGCTGTAAAAGTGTTAGGTATGCTAAGATAACAACCTAGATAACAAAACTAAAAGAGAACTGACTGCAAGGAGCGGTGTAAAACAGGGTGAGGTGGTAATATTCGTATATTATATCTTACCAAATCACTTTGATGACCTTAATCGGTAGAAAGGTATCAATTGACCGCTGGTTCACCTTCGGGCCTGTTATTTGGACGCATAATTTGCTGTCCACTACTGATGCTTCGCTAGCTAGCGGAAATATTAAAAACTTAACCGCATTTCACACTGCTTCTTAGCATTTCTCTCCAACGAACAGCGTCAAACCGGTTAGGTATACTATTCCGTTTTCGCTGTGACATCCACAAATCAAAAACTAAGAGTGGCCAAACTTCTTAACTTTGCGTAAAATATTTCTCCTCGAGTTCCGGATTTCCAACCAAAAGTGAAATGGCTAGTTATATGAATAAGCAACCTAGATGTGGCAACGATCGTTTCCAAGCAACTAACTTCAAAATTCTCCCAAAGCTTACCAGTGCTCTGTTGCAATTTATAACCAAGTGGGAGAGTCCCGAAACAGTGCGCAGACGTGCGAAGGGAAATTGTATAAAACACAAGACCACTTTAGCAAGCTGTACCTAACCAAACAAGAGCCTGCATCCCTTTCCCAATGCATTGACCCTGGAACCCAGCCTGGTGACCGCTGGCAGATTCCTGGATATGCTGGCCTCTGGAGCATTGATTACTATGAACAGGTCATGCAGCAGACCGTGCATTACCAATCCAATCAAGAAATGCATGGCTTAGTGATTCGTCTTGTCACGGCCTCTGTTCCCGACTCCAGTGAGCTTTCGGGACGTCCAATCATCTAATTAGAACCGGTAAGTTTCTTTCACTTTGTTTGATCGGAAAATCGGTCTCCTGGGACCAGTATTTTATTATTTCGTATGACATTCTGACTACCTTAACATCCGCAGCTCTCTTCGAACCAGACTCTTTCGATAACAACCGGCTCCTTCCCTCCTTTAGCGACGTTTGAAATGCGCCACTCAACTAGTTTCCCCGTGTGGTCAGACTGACCGCATTTGCCGCCAAAGGCTAGGTTCGCTGCCATAGGCCCAACAGCGCAGGATATCCGATCAGATTACGGCCTTATCAAACACGTTTTCTCGTTTCTATGCTAAGGGTAAACAGATAGGTTCTCTAAAGCAGTCTTCTGCAGGTGTTTTTCCATTTTTATCCGCGTTTTGGAACCGAAGAATAAAAGGCATCATATCAAGTTGCTGCCACAAATAGGCTCAGGGACCTTTTTCTGGTAGTTTTGATCAGAATCAATTTTCCCATCTCAATGCAATGTTGTTTCCCTACCTTCCGTGATCTTATCGTCGGAAGCAGCAACTGAGGCTTTGCTAGGCCTTTCGCTGCCACGGCCATTTCAGGGAAAATCAATGGCCCATTGCCACGGCCTGAAGGATGCCTCTTGCTTCTAGCTATTAAGCGGAAAGCCATCGCATGCCCTTTGATGTGATATATATTCTGGTCAGGTTGGGTAGCCCCCGCTCCCCGGACATTTTTCATCACCAACCTTTCCGTCGAAAGAGGTCAGCATTGGCTGCTGGCGGACCGAAAGTTCGAGAGGTTTGCCACGTCTTCTATTAGTAGGAACTGGGGCTATCTCCCTAGCTGGATAAAGAATCCCTGCTTTGCCTGCTCGCGGTCAGCCAGCAATTTGACCCTTGGGCAATTTCCACCTGTAGCGGGTCTTTACGCCAGCGTTGTCAAACAGTCTGCTCCTGTTTCAGTCACCAACAGATTAAAGCAACTTGGTCCTGGCAGTGTAGCCCGTTCCACACTGGCGGGCTTCTCTGCATAACCGTTTTAGTTTGGCAGAAAGGTAAATTCCCGTCATGCGGACGCTATCTGTTTCACCCTTACCACCCGGATCTCGCCTGGTCCTCGATTCTCAAGTGAACGGCTAGTTCCTTCCTGAAATTAGCGGTTCAAGTTCAAAGGAGCCATTGATCAGCCTGGGTTGAGGTTGGAATCTGCAGACCGATTTCTTTGAGTTAGCGAATTCCGGGTTCATCTCCTCGCCTGGTGTATTAACTCGCACCATTTAGTCATGCAAACAGCTTGGCTTCAATATTTTGAATCCACTCAACTGAATGTGATGGCCACTGAGTGGATAACCCCATCCGCATCCTTTTGCTCCCTCAGAATTATTATTATCATTTACATTATTACATTAATACCAATTTTTATGTTCGACAGGGCTGCCTTGGAATGGTATCTTGAACCGGAGGTCTTCACGCTCAACAATGCACTCCGTTCCAATAAGCTAAATGGATTATTGCTACTAAAGTCAGCCTCTCCATAATAACATAGTGCCATAATTCTACTACATGACCGCAAAGCAGTGACCAGAGCACCCTTTTCCTCCTAAAACTTAACGGATAAAATATCCTGAATGAAAACCCACAAGTTTCCGGTGGACACAATCCCCCTCTTTCAATCTGCCGCCGGCTACCGCTAGCCAAATTAGATAAAACATTTTAAATGTGCTCTTCGGACGCGCCCTTCAATCTCACAAGACTAATGGATCTTAGGACTTCTTAACCCCCTGGTTATAGCAGCGGGCCCCTCTGTCCTATTGCTTTTATCCGCAGCGGAACAGACTAACCTCCGCCGGCTGTATCGCGGCACCTGTATTCACTTTGAAGCGGCAGCTAGCCACCCTCCATGCTCCTACGCAAATAACCAAACCCAAAATTATCGAACTGTACCTACGTATTACTTCCAGCCCCAATTCGTCTAAACTAAGTTCATCTCCAAAATGCTGTGCTTCTACTCACTGCGCTACAATCACCACTCTCAGCTCTTCTAATACACCAGTCATCCTTGACCCCACATCTACAATGTTTTTTATTCTACTTAACGCGCGATCCATCCCGAAAAAAATTAGCATTGTGAAACTCCCGATACACTCTGCTACAGGAAAATGCTGCGTGAGCAACCTAAACAAATTGCACTTTTGCATTTGCTGTCGTTTTATTTCGACAAGGCTTTACTTGAGTTTCCTCAAATAGCCGATGATATGTGCTCAGATATAAGCATTTGGGACTCATTTACTCCTACAGTTAATCTTGTTTTTGCACGCGAGTTTCCGTGACGCTCTTTGGCCCTTCTTTTGGTCTATGCCAGGCTTGTTACGTTTCCATCTCGCATGAGAACTTGCCACTCGTAAACCAAGGAATATAGATTATAATTTTTGCCTTACTTCTTGTGGCCCTTTAATCCACCCCTAAACGTTGATATCGAACACTTTCTGACGGACCTATTCTTTGTTGGTTTTCCATTCTAGATCAGTGGTAAACCCGAGCCGTCCAGAGGCTTTCGACTAGCGGACTAATTTTCTACCGAAAGTGATTAGTTTCTCAGGATAAAAAGAGAAATGGACTGGTTTATTCACCTTGTTTGAAACCTCTATCCCGATACAATGACTTTGGTTTGTTAGTTTCCCCGGCATTTTATCGCTATTTTATTTATCCCCGAAAAGGATACGGAAGGCAAACCTGAATATCATCCTTCGACTCTCCCTTGCACCAGCGAAATACACAAGATAGCCGTTGTCGTCAGCCGCAGACACGCAGTTCGACTTCTTTCCTACACCGCTGAAAAATGTAACATTTTACACCTGCGAACCATCAAAATGTGGAAGTTTGCCCCTTAGTGAATCGAAACCAGTCAAACGTTGATCGGGTTCGCAGAAGCCTATTATACCTAAGTGCGAACTAATGGCACTCTTCCGGCGGCCATTCTGCTTAATACAGTCGGTAGAGAATAAACGGTTACCCGCAACCGGTAGGCAAAACCGAATATGGTCTTAGGTCAAGGTGGATTTAACTTATATCAAAATGCTTGAATCTACACCTTGCCGAGCTGCAGGCACACGTCCTTGGGCTTCCGGAGAATTTCACATTGCAGCAGCGCCCTTTGCCTGTGAACTTAAAATTTCTGATTACGAAATGGCATAAATATGAATATCACAGGCTATTGTAACTGAAAAATCAATAGCCAGTGGCGAATGGTAACACTGGAGGGTGGCTACGGCAGCACCATTGTCAGTTTCAAAGGAGGAAATCATCTTCAATTGAACGAACACAGTCAATGGCATTGAAAACTCGCATGACACGCAAAGGGATTGGGAGAATAACACAAGGCAAGATGACTGTCAAAAAATAAAGGTGATTAGAAACCAGTGGAGAACTGAAATGTATAAAACAAACGTAATGCGGGTAACAGTGAATGAAATACTAAACAGGTGTTGTGCGCCAACATTCATGTTGAAACATAATTAATACCATTCACAATTAAAAGCAACACAAGGTGCATTGATTTTTCGTACACTCTTTACATCGTTTGTTCCTGGTATTTATGAAATACTAAACAGTTCGAAGAACTCACGGATGTCAGATATGGTTGCAATGAATAGCCGAATGCCCATCTCAGCGAACCAAGAATTCTGAAGAAAAAGTAATCCACGTCGACCAGGATGAAAAAATGTACCCAGGAAGAGTAAGACAAAGTTACGGACAAACAAGGGGTAAGCTTGTCTATGCCAACATCTATGTATCTTCCTTCAACGAACGCAGTCCAGGTCGACCTTTTATTATGACGAAACGATCGCTGCAACACTGTCCTTTTTTGAAATCAGCCAGAGCAACTTCCTTCCTTTGGCCGCATGTCCATTGCGTCGAAATGTTTTGTCAGTACAGCGGAAGAAATTTTGCTTTAGCGCTTGGACAGTTCCTTTGTGCCCACCTTATACAGAATTGCTTCTAGGTACATTCCGCAATATGACTGCCCCACCCGTAATCGGACAGGAATAACATACTCGTAGCAGAACCGTCAAACGCTCTGAAATCTGAATGCATTGCAAGAGAAGAATTATCCAAGATCAATCTCCACGAAAGTTTATGCGCACTGTTGAGCAAAGATAAAACCTACAATAACGAAACACAGCGTGACATCTTTTTTAATAAGAGACTACCCGTGTAACTGTACACTTTGGATGATTCTGTGCTGGACACACTGGATCGGCTGAAGCTACGTCGCATCGTCAGTGGTGAAATCTACTGCATATAGGATATCCAAAAGTTGAAATCGGACGGCATTTCGTGTCACGAAAGCCAACATTGATTCAGCTTCCAAGGCGTTGGACATAAGCCAGAGTCGCCGAAACGTTCTTTGCTATTTCTGCGCTTGTTATCCTCGTCCGACTTAACAGGAAGAAATGAAAGTTATTTACATCTTTTGGCAAACGTTTCTGCACAAATCATTGCCCCGGGCCCGTCCGGTTCTTCATCAGCTTGCAGATGCCCCTCTTCTTTCAACTCCTCCTATACCGTTACTGCTAGCTGAAACTCTTCACAATGAAGCTCATTTGCGCCCGCGGTACGCACCTTTGTTGCATTCAAACAATATAACTTGCAGTGTAGGACTGGAATGCAACCACAGAAAAATCTTTGCGAACAATTACCTAGCTTTGAATTAAAGACCCCTGCTCGGAAAACCACATTGCCCGTTATGATCCTGTGAGCGTAAACCACATTGCATTGTATGTTTGGTTTCCGTTTTCCGTTTCTTCATTGTGCCTTCCTGGCCTAAATTTTAATGTTACCTTGCGCATGACTCTCGTATGTCGAGAGATATACAAAAACAAACAAGCCTCCCAAATCACTAGAGGTCGCTTTCACCCCCTGTCCCTTCCATTCACATAGTCCGTATTTCCATGTGCATCATCTATGTAAAAAATTGATCTTGCCTTGCGCATGCATCTCGCAATCGATAAATATACATTATTATTATTATTAACTTCCTCGTCCGGTCACATGACGCCTTTTCATTTTGGCCACTCCCACAGAACTCATCCTGGTATTCATCCATCTTTGTTCCCATTTCTTACTCGCCATTTCAGTATCATACTTGCCAGACCGCACAGGAAAAGTCCACCAATATAATTTCTGGTTAAATTTTGTGCCTTCAACCGTTTTGCCTTATTGACCGGCCTAAATCCGCTTCTTAATCATTCTCGTGCTTCGCTAGCTTATTTGCATGTAGCATTTCATTTTCGCCATTGATCATATGGTGACCTAGAGGCTTCACGCCAAAACCAATTTGATTATTCTTGATTCGATTTCCTCAAGCACCACTCACCAGCAGCAACGGTTTTTTCCATGTGGTCCCTTTGGTTTTACTAATATTGATTGCATCTGCTTTCTCATTCCTTGCACGGTTAAGTCGTTTTTGTCATCCTTGCCTTGTCATCCTTGTCTTGATCGTGCCCATCGCATGTGTTTCGTCAAAGCTGGAGGATAGCATCTTTGATTTCTTCATTGCTTTTAACCAGTGGCCTGTGATCCCAACGATGATGAGGGAATACTTTTGGCTCCCTCGATCTTTGTACCAAATTCGGTCCGAGATTCAGAAAATAACCCGCAAATGGGCGGTGAATTTTGGTTGTTTCTTTATTCTCAGACGATCGGAATTGCGAACCCTTGCTACTTGTAATATCTCATTTTGTCAGTCTAAGGTGGCATGTGGTTCATGTCTCCTTCAAAGACATCCACTGAAGTCGAATCGAACGCCTGGGCACCCAGCCCGTTTTACTTTCTGAAGCATCAACCGTTAATTAGTTATTCCCTCGGATAGTTGTATTAATATTAACTTACTTTTTCCAGTATTTATGGGCACCTCGGTGATGCCACTGTTTTTGCCTATGTGAAACAAGTGAATGAGAATGGAAAGAAGAAAGCATTTAGTGCGCAAGGGACGCAAATGTTGCAGGACGTTCAGTACAATTCAAGGAAATATGAAATTTGACGTGAGAATCGAAAGCCTAGGGTGAGTCGAAGTCGAATATTAAAGGGAGGATTGTAGGTGAGTGGGAAACCAGCAGCAAAACTTTCTGCCAGGTTCTAAGGATAATCAATTTCGGAGGCATCAAGACAAATAGGAAAATTGTGCCTCTAAAAGTCAAAGGGTGCCTACAAAGGATCTGAAAATAGTCCGTAGTTTGAAAAACAGGGAAAGTCACGGTGCAAATGGCAATTGTTCGTAAAATACAGTTTTGTCGAATACTCAAAAAAGAAGAACAGTCCTTCTTTATATGGCCATATAAATAAAACTTAGATGGATAGGTGGCGTATATTGCTTTCTGCAGAGGTCGGGTTATGGTTTCTAGCCTTGGAACTTAGACACACCGACGGCAATATACCTAAGGTAAAACCGAAGGTCAGGATATGCCATGAAAGGCGGAGAGTTGAGGCGTACAGACCTAAGAACATGGCTTATGTCAACCGACAGAGTTTAGGCGATGACACTGGTAATATATATAACAGATGCCTTAGTTCACGCTGGGGTATTATATAATAAGATCGGAGTCATTCACGGATGTGGTCGGCAAAATTAATAATTACTGTCACTGATTAGCTCGACTGGCGACAACTGAAGTTTGCTTTTTTGCACAGACGTTGGCTGCTGGTTCAGGTATATAGGCTCGTTGAGCGTACGCTTTTGCCAAAAATTCCCTGGTTATTGTTTCCGAATAATGAGAAATCATCGAAAACGAATTTGTTAAAGTTCAGCGAATCAGTTAGAGCATGGGTCTCTGATTGTACGCTGACTTCATAGTGAAACCTTATTAAAAAGGGCGCCATAGTTGGTGGCCATCAGAAAATGGCAGTAGTACCGAAATGTGCTCGAGGACATGGTCGGAGCTAGGGGCAGACGGGGATAAATATAGATGGGGTCGGAAAAGCTCCGCGTGCTAGAAACTTAGTTCACTCAGGTCGCTGAGACTGGGGAAAGCGCTCTGACAAATTGCTATGGGTTCCCCGCCATCAGGACGGGTCACCGACGGATGCGGTTTGGGAGTTCCCCCGTGAATCTTAAACAGTTTCTACTTTTGACACCGGTGTTTCAGCGTCGTCGCGTCACAGCGCTGGTGGTATTCTTATTTGGAGGAGCGGGTTAGTCAGTTAGGAGCTTCACGATGTCTAATACACCCGCTGTGAATTTACGTGTTACTCATCAGCTCTCCAGTGCCTAGGTGGGTCTTTTCATCGTTCTTAAAAGTTAACGAAGATGATATTTTATACGAATAGGAGGAAGTGCTGACATGAGCTGCCAGATCAAAAGCTTAGTGGAAGCAAACATGTTGAGCAGATGGCACTAATGTTGGCAACTAACCACTCATATAGACCTACTGAACGTAAGTAGTATAAAATTGCTAGGTGAACAGAGAAGTTCAAGGTATTGGTTTTAAGGCGCTAAGCATGTGTGAAAGTAGAAAAAACATGGATGGACCATCCCATAGGCGAGAAAGAGGTTTGGGCGAAATGGTTATCTGCGGTCTCAGAATCTTTAGGACGTAAAATTGGCCCCGTAGACCGGTCGAAGCTTATGCTGTGCGCTGGGAGGTGGGCAAGTATGAACAGAATCGATCATCTGAATAGGAATATGATGCAGTGGAGCCATTTTTTATGTAGGTGTGCAATGGTTGTAGCCGCGTGGTGACTTTGAGTTGTAAGAAATTCTCGACCAGCAAAGTGAATAAAATCATTGCCAATGAAGCAGACGGACTTTGCGCCACATGATCAAGCCGCTCTGGCCATACCGATGTTAAACAAGAGTGAGGTGATCTCTGGTTTTGCCCTAATTATGAGCGGAGTAGTAACGCGGATTTAAGCAGAAATATCACATGCTGGTTAAGCATTGCTGATATACCGAAGGTCGAAATCAGAGGCAGGATGAATTAAGTCAGAAATTGGCTTGTTTCAAAGGGGAGATTGTACTCGATCCAAGGGGCAATTTGCAGGTATGCTTTTCTCCAACTGCATTGGTCTCACGAATAACGGTTGGGAAAACAGCCAGGGGATAGTACAAATATATGATCTGAAGGTGTCCACGGGAGACCCGTTTATATTGCCAGGCAGATGAAAAGAGGGGAATGTAAAACGGGGAATGGAAGAAGCTGAGTTTTGAAAACTGGTGAAAATGTCAGTTGAGGATCAGTCGCAAACTGGAAACCTAGCCCAAATCCACAAGCCTCGTCTAGTCTAATGACAGTCTGTGTCACACTGACTACGAGCGAGTCGTCTAGTAGCTTGGCTAGACTGGTCTTAAATGTGTTGAATTTGAGCAAGACAGCAACAAACTGCGCAGCTTGCTCCAAGGATTAGAGTAGGCAACAATGAAGAATTTTCGCGTGGCCGATATCCGGGCTGAAAATTCTCAAGGAAAAAGGCTTCCAATGAAGAGGATGTAGTGGCTAGCGGTTTTCTATAATAGTTTGGTAGGAAAATGAATATTGACACGACAAAGTTTAAAGAAAAATGGTTCGACGTAAGAACTTAAAAGTGGTTAAATGCCGACAAGCTTACTGTGAAGTTTTACTGAAGAATATCCTCCAAAAATGCCTGTTGTACCAGAATTCTTGTGACAAGTGCCATACAAATGACTTTGCTGCCTCGTCTTATGCATGCTTTCAATCTGTTGGACGTTTGTTGACCCTCACCCACCGCGCGATTGTGATGCTCACTGTTTTGGAGCCCGCGTGTTTCTGTACAGTTAACCCGGCTCTCGATTCCAATCCTTGAAGTTCCTTTGTGCTTGCGTATTGAATAAATTTATAATTCACTATTGTAAAATTAGCGAATGAATTGTCTCTTGGTTTTGCCATCTGAATTTTTCTGCGGAACGATGAAACAATGTTTGCAGTAATCAGATCAATCATTTTGGAATGGAATTACATTCAAAATTCCGAGAAACAAATCGAAGGTGTAGGAAGGCCAAGAAAGACACCCGCAATTCCCTGGTGAAACTTCGGATGTTTTGGTTCCCAGTTGCCGCTAAAATCTTTTAGTGTTCTAAGAGGCAGTTCATATTTTAATGATACTGCCTAATGACTAGAAGAGTAGGATTGCGAAAGTAGGGAGGCAGTTAGGCATAGCTGAAGAGCAAACCAGGATGGTGGAGTGAGTCGGGAAGCGAGTGGAGAAACAATTTCCTGAGAACGTAGGTCTAATGGATAGTAAAAGCCACGCGCTGGTCAAATATTTCGTTCATTCTACTCATTTGTAGTTTGACTCGTTCAGGGTATGGTTGTTGACGTTCGATGGGTGCCCCGAGAAGCACTTCAAGCTAATGAACCATTCCAGGAATTTCGCTGAGTTCAAGATTTTTGTTCCGGGCAAAGAGTATTGCCTCCATAATGTTGTCGAGGGCGAGAACTTGACAAAATTGGTTAACGTCTCATTTCGGAGCCCTCTAAGGCGTACGCTTGGTCGAGGAAGTTACTGGGAGGCCTGTCTGGATGACGTTTCCAACTTGCCCAAAATTGTAATTCATGACCTTATGTCCCGTGCAGTAAGAAGTAAAGGAGACGTTTACGCTGTGCCAGATTTGGTGTTGAAGATTCTGAACCGCACCGCAAATTTGGATCACTTCGGCTACGTGCCTGATCTGGAAGTAGTGCGCACATTGGAAATCATCGTCTGTCATTTGCTATTGCGGTGGTGTAGCCGCTGGGCAGAAGAAGGGAAGCCATGATCCAGGTTGACCGCTAGGTCGACTTTGAGGACTGAAATAATTACCTAAACTACCAGACAAAAAACGATATTAGATTAGATCACTTAGCTTGGCATAGCAGCAAACCAATGAAAGCGCCTATCAGCCAACTGCAATATGCAGCGAAAGATCCTGCTTCATCGCAGCATTGGGCAGATGCAAATTCCATTTCCGGTGACCGCGCGGCTCCCTCCGAGTGCAAATTGAGCGACGTCGGCCAGAGGTTATCTGATTTCCAAAGTTCCTAAAGGCCCCAAGGAACAGCGTCGAAGCTTAGCAAAAAGCTGGAGCCTGCCTTACTTGCCCAAGTAAGAGGCGTCGCGCAACTCGTCGAACAAAATCCCCCAGAGGTTCAGCGGGTTGTTTAGGCAGGTACTACAAATTGTTTCATCAGGTTAATTCGATGCCCACCACGACACTACACAAACCAGTCCGGTTTGCTCGATTTACCAGACCACCGATACCCTGTTTGCTCAATCTTAGTCGCTGTGGGAGTTATCATCCCTGCAGAGTTATCTAAGGCGCCCGTCCTTTTTGACGTGCAGTCGATCACAAATTTTGATGATTGAAAACCCGCCCATAAAGACAACTTTTAAACACAACGATGTGGGTGGTAGCTACCAGTCGAGCAAGTTTGCTACCGGTTTTCCACACAACAAAACAATTCCAACCAACGTATATATATACACTAGCCAACTTATCAACGCAATTCCCCATATCATTTGATAAGGTTTTGCTCAGTTGGCTTCATTTGCGTGAAATGAGCGTTCTCCATTTAGAAATTGAGAGGTTGCAAAATGCCGGAAGCAAAGTGTATTATGGAGGGAAGAGTCGGCGTTTGCCATGCGCCGTATACAGTGGGCCCCCAGTATGATGTGCGCCATGCGGTCTTTGGACGAAAACGGTCCAGTCAACTATATCACTGTGGGGCCAGAAATCTGTGAGAACAACTGAATTCGGTATATGATCGAGAATTTCTTGATCTAGGAGATGATTGTCCCGAATAATCTAGGTAGGACCACATTCGAAGTAGTGCGAGAAAGAACAACAATTCTTCCGGGTCATATTGAGTTGCAGGTACCGTGGTGTTCTCAAACCAAAAGCATGAAGAATAACAGGAATTACGTGCTCTAGAGATTTCTACAATAAAAAGAAAGATTTAGCTATAAAAGACGGCTGTTGGAAGGATAATCTCTAGTGCTTTCAGACCGAAAAACACTAGGGCACGTAGAAAGCTCTGCTGTGCCCACTGTCGAAATAATTACATGGTATTTGCCCCGTCATCCTCTGCTGTAAACTATTAAACCGGAAACCCTTACTGCAGCGCTCGACTGCGCACCAACATTTTAAGCAACTTTGCTCTACGGCCGGCTATTGCCGGACCAGATTTTACCGTAAAACTAATCAACATTCCATGTAGTTTTGCAGTAGGAAAATTCACAATATCTTCCGGGACAAGCGGAATTTTCCTGCAAGCATTGGTGCTAGACGGATACAGAAAGGCACAGCGTTTCTCATGGTGGGCCGCAAACGACAAAAAAGAACCAGAAGCTGAGTTCAGGATGACGTCCCGTGAATTTGATGCAGCCACATAACCGTTTTGCGCAAAATTTGCATTGCGAGAGATAGCGGCAATGCACGAAGCGCAAAATAAACCGGTCACTTTGAATGGCATCACCAGACGCTTTTAGGTGAGGGACTGGCTGAGTTAGTTCAATGACGAGGACACGGGAAAAGGAAATGTGGCGGAGCTGATGGAACCGCTCAAAATGATGGTTTTCAGCTTATCAAATAGACATTTAGCAATTTCGATTTCTTGGGGGACATCTCAACAAAAGAATGACTAGATAGAAGCAGGCGGCTGAGTATAGTGCCAACAACAAACAAGTGTTTTCTCGGGGCGCAGCGGAGCGCTGGAATCGACAATTCTGATTTGCAAGTGAAAAACCCCAACCGGCCAGCTATACCGGGAGGTTTCGTCATCCCTCTCCAGTTTGTTCAATATCCTTCGGTACATTTCCTTGTGGTTGATTCCCGGAACGGCGTTCCTAAAAAGACCCAGCAGGCGGAAAACTCGTTGGTTCCGAAAAAAATTGCCCAGGGAGAAATTTCTAACCAATTTTGGAGAACCGGGGAAATAGAATTACCCCAATGGCAGTTTCCGATCCATTCAAAACAGTGGAGAGTTGCAGGCATTTTCAGCTGCATCCGAATCATGCTACTGGACTGTAATGGGTGGTCTTTAAAGCAGGTTGGACGGCAGCTACGGCGTTGGGATACTGCTGGCCACCTTAGAGCTCAGTATTGGTCCCACGTCAAAGGTGCTTCAGTTTTGCCACTGAAGAAGGTGCAGACAGTGAGAATTTGTTTCAAATCCATTGACTGAACTGAATCATTTCCAACGGATTCAACGATCGCGTTTTAATAAATCCACAACTTTGAGACCCGGTCTAGCACGTTTCTCCCAAGCAAGCTCAAAATTATACATGTTTGAACAAAGGTTGAAGAGTGGAGGCATACAAATTTGGTCCACAGTCCAGCTGAATTGTACATTGGTGAGATGGCAAAACGAAAGCGGTTGGAAGTACGATTAAACGGACCAGGTTTTCTAAGTCTGCCCGAAGAGCATTGGCCGGTTAGTGAGCGAAACAACCCGCCCGAATGGGCGCCGGAAGTGAAGGATAGCGTTATGATAACTGTTTTGTCCAAGCCTATGTTCTATTTATCAAAACTCAACAGAGACTCGACGTAGACCCGGTCTCTCGTCGGGCTGGTCTGGAAAACGAGGCCTAAAGGGCAGCTGCCGATGATGAAAGGTTTCCGACCTTTTCGCAGCATACGCATCGGTGCTATAACTTCAGAAGAGCTGCGGTCCGCAGAGTGATACCTAATCCAAACGGCACGCCCCGTGAGCTTCAGTGTACAGCCAAAAGACAGCGATCGCATAAGGCCAATGCAAATGAATGCATGCTTAATTTGATTGAGCCCGGAACATGTCAAGAAAGTACTTCCGTTTTGTTGTAGGTTGACTCACCTCCATACAGGCTTAGATGCGCAATATCCGGGCATCCTTCCAGCTTGAAACCAAGTTGCTGACTTGCTTATGCAGCATGCACAAGCATTGGAAGGACATGCGGGGGTGGAAATCACATGCCAATCACAGTAAGAAAATGGTATTTGTTTTTGGAGGAATAACGACGGAAAAGCGAGCGCCTAAAGGGACATGCAACGTTGGATGCTCATGCCGCGTTGGAAATAAAACTAATGACCCCGCCTCCGGAATGCAAGGGCGCTTCGGGATGGTGACCCTCCCTCAATACAGGGACCAACTACTATAGTCTCCTAGGAGTCCAGAGCGGAAAATGAAGAGAAAAGGGCAAGGATGCCTCGGGACCTGCGTGAAATCTCGATCCCTGCAGTTCGGCGATGCCCGCTGTACGAGTACGGGTTCGCTCTTTCAAACGCTGCAACGTTTCACGAACACGTGAGGCGTGCCGTCAAACAAATACTCTGATTATGGTTCAAACTTTGTTGGGGCCAATCGAGAACATTGACGTCGGAATCGAAGATTGAAACAACGCATGCTGAAAGACAAAACCACGATACTTGAAACCCATTGGAACTTCAATCCTCCGTGAGCCAGCCATCGAGGTGGAATGTGGAAACGCTAGATCAGGTTCCTCCGAAGGCTAGTGATTTCATTGGTTAAACAACAAACAGTTGACGACAAACCTTCAGGTATAATGTTAAATAATGTGGAAGGAATACAAAACGACCATTCATTAATAGAGGTGTCCTCCAGCAGCATCGTCCATCTGGCCTTTATTCCTGATGAACTTACGGCATCGGGGTCTAAGGCTGGTTTTGTGGACCCCGTGAATCTTTGCGAAATGTATCATCACGGGTAGAAGTTATCCAGTTGCTTGACCAGAGCTTATCAGAAGTGGCGACCTTGAGAATGTATACCAACTCCGCAAACTCGATAGAAGCGGATGCATAGCATGATATATATATCTCGGTTTCCCATGGACTTCAGCAGGATAGGGCCATATTTGTACAGGGATGGTGCGGAAAAGACAAAACAATAAACAAAATGGACGGCAGCTCAATCTTAACCTGTAATCTGTTTTGCATGACACGACTTCTTTAGTCTAAAATCAAAGCCGATTAGGTCGTTTGCCAAAATAATACGGGGCTTTCTGGGACTCATGTTTAAGAGTATGAAGTGTGCGTGTCGCAGAAGCAAATTTAAACTGGAGGAGGCTGGCGGATGTCGGGGAATGACAGAAAAGTCTGGAACTTTAGAGGGTTATATGATGGACAGAGAAGTTAAACCGAGAATAGGAAGACCAATATGGAAGTGACGCGTGGTGAAAATTAGTAAAAACAAAAGAGGCTTCATGCGGGAAGGAGAAGTCGTTGGCAATTAGGAACAAATAGCGGCTGATGTGATGCTGAAGACGAAGACAAAGGAACAAGTTCAAGATTGTCCTAGACTATTAAGAGGATGAAGAAGTGTGGACGGAGAGCCAACAGAACTTGCGAGAAGCCGCATAACACTCGTGTAGGGTTGTTGACAAACTGGACTGAGAGGTGTAATGAGTAACGAACCGGCTTGTGTGTCAAGCTAAAAATACCCCCGAAATAAATTGCCGAGAAAGTCTCCAATGTTGTCGCCCTTAACGTTGGAGTTTTCGGCATTGGTTGGAAGTAATGGTATAGACGTTAAGGAGTTTCCACGCCAATCTGGTTTCAGTAGCAACAATTCTTTGGCCAGTTGCAATGGTTCACTTGAGTTCAGTCACAAAAGGTGATAAGTGCAGTTGTTTGGGCTCCTATGGGTTAAACGAACCGGTGCTGCATCACCATGTTCAGCTATCAGATACCCAGCAAGGGTTGAATAGCTGGCACATGCGCTGGAGTGGGTGCAGTGCGATAGGTCTGCGTTCCATCCACACTTTCTGCCAGCTCATAAAATGGAAGTATGGTCATTGACGGGCCCCAGGCGAACAAGAGGTGGGCAGAGTGGCAGTCTGGAATTTGTGTCCACTAGCATTACGGTAAGTAAGCAAAATTAAAAATGTCACTAAAGATATGGAGATGCTCAAATAATTAAACAGTATGGAAAAGTGATAACAGTGGTTTCCCAGCCAGCACCTCAGGGTCCGGACGACTGTCTTCAAACGGGCAGAGCAACTGAGTCTTTAGACGATAAGGAATTATGCTGTCGACATTTCAGCTGTCTAATGCCTAAAAGATCCGCGGTTCAGTTGACCATAGACTGCGTCGTTCTTAAATAACGTGATTCACAGCCAACAACTGACGTCTTAACAGATGCCGACTGTAATTTTTCCATATGTCAACTAGCAGAAAGGTTAAGAAAAAAGTCACTCTTTGCCTCGTTTATCGAATTTGTCTGGTTTGTGGGCCCATTATTTACGCAACCAGGAATGAGTTGTAGCCTTTGCTTTATGAGTTACTACTAATGCTGTTACTTGGGATCACCAGGGAAAATCAACAAATTGAGTGGCGGGTACTAAGACAGGGGTTGACGCAAAAAATAATGAAGGGGCGAAAAAGGCGATGCATGAAAATGCCATGTTCATTATTCTGCATTTCAACAGAATGTCAGTTGCTCGTACCACCTAGTAGCTTTGGTAAGTGAGGGTGATCATGTAAGACAGAAACCACAACATTGAACTAAGCGTCAGCATACGTGCCAGATGTGCACCTGGGGACACGGGCAAACCGTGAACCTAATGGGGTGGGTAAGGAAGCATATGTGAACTTTCCGATGCGCTACCTTCCCAGATCGTCCCACAATGTAGCTAGACGCGTTCACTGAACAAGGGCGGTCTGGGATTCCCCATTTTTCCGGGTCAGTTCTGAGCCGATGGCGTGCATTTCCAATGTGGAAGGTTGCCCATGTTTTGCAAACGGAGCTAGCTTTGGTGGATGGATTGAGACCAATGACGCATAAACACCAAATCTTCTTTTCCTGAGAGTGGAATGGTTGAGCCCTACAGACAGTTTCCATATTTTCTACGCTTGAATTTCCCCGTGACATCCTTTCGTAACCGCTGTGGGTGGTGCCTGTTTCCCAAATTTCGGAGAGGCTGAGGTAAACGTGCCGCAGTCATTAGGCGCCTCGCGCATTTGGACTAAATAAAAACGCAATAGAGACAAACGACCAAAAGGCGGATAGTGAATTATGCCGCGGAACAGAGACCTCTACGCACGACCACTTTATCTTCATCACCTTGCCTGACTTTTATCAACGGACGCCGTTCGTGCCTTCCTGATGCAGACTGGTTTCTTGCGCATTAAGTTGTTTGCGGGAAGTGGGCAGGTTTTACGAAACGGGCTCGCGTATTCAGTAGAAAACAGTTGACCGGAATCGACGGAACAATTGTGTGGGGACAAAGATGAGTAGGTAAGATGAATGAAGAAAACCTCTTCGATGTCCTTGGGTTAAATGTCTGTCAGCCATAATTTCCTGATCCTTTACGTTATCAAATAAGTTATGTATTAAAGGAACCCATGGGGAAGGGATTCTATGGCGAGAAAAATTTTCCACTGCAATGCCCGCCATATGATCCAGCATCCTGCTGTTACCACGGATCAAAATTTTATCTGCTCTTGTCGACTGAGATCTATCTTCGAGGAACCTCACTGAAGCGATTGCTAACGTCTTAAACCAACTTAGTGCACCCGAATCTCTGAGACATATTGGTCGTACACACGATTACGGGTTGGTACCTCCAGCCTCCCCCGGACTTTGTTTTTCAAAGCCACGTTGGACTATGGCAGGAGGCGTAATTTTAGGGAAGAGAATTCCGAAAGGACTAGCATTTGTCGTCTGTTCTTGGTGTCAGCTGTGTAAGCGAGCCTAGTGATTCGAAGGAAATAGGGAGTTTAACTTTCTAATTGAGGGGCTAAAATGAGGCCATTAGCAATGGTTACGCCGTTGAAAGATAGCGAGTTTCTTTCACAACCAAAAGCGACAAGTGTTGAGGATTGAACACTGCACCTCTTTCCCTATAATATAGGTTTGATAGAATGCTAACTAGCCACCTTTTTAAGTGCTAGAAACAATCCTCTGGAATGAGTCTGGCGAGTGTTTGGAGGAGCCTTTACTGCAGTTTAACCTAAATGTTCCGTGCAGCCACTCAACTAAGTTATTGTCCGCCGCAACTTGGGTAAGTGCGCTTTCCAAGCTGTTGAATCTGCAGGAGTAACTTAGAGCCAGACCTATAACTGTCTTGCTAACGGGAATAGTTCGACGTCTAATTCTAAGCCACCCTGTAGATAAATGGCCCCTTAAACAGAGGACATAGCTCTTTTATCTGTAAAATTTAACGTCCATTCGCTGGCTGAAGTGTCGAGAGACATCAGCTCCTTTGCTTATAGTAGAAATTAAACCTGGGGCTGGAGGGTATAAACGATTATGACGTCACCTGAGAATGGGAAATGGGCACCGTTTCTAAAAACGTTAAGGATATCACGAGCACACAAGAGGAACAGCACATTGCCTGGCACACTGACTTGGATTACTTCTGAAGTTACTGATCCGGAGTGGAAGGTGAAACCATTTGATTGCGTCACAATATCAGGATGAATGATATTTGAACCATAGGAGTATAGGGTCGGTCGTCCTGCAGCAGTTGATTTTCATCGGCGTACTTTAAAATCTTCTATCAGAGATTTCCTTCATCTCTATACGGACCGCCAGCAACGACTTTCCGGCGTTTGCCGGCAATTCGATTGCTCCTATGCAGTCGCCATGCAAGGAGTTCAAGATTTCCTTTGGAGGCAACCTTGTTCTCTCACGCTGATGAGCTTGTTTTCTGTGAAATGATGGTACCGTTGATTGGGCGATGACTGGATGGGTTCCAGCTAATGCATTTCTTGAGTGTATGCTTCGGGAAAGAGATTTTTCACTTGGAATTTAAGGGCCACAATGAAGGGAGGATATATCTCTTGGACGACAGAGTTGAAATATCCCTCCGCTTAGCCTGGAGATAGCTGGAGTTGACGAGTCTGTTCCAGAGTGGCAGCAGACTTTTGTTTTCCCAGCAACGGATACATGTCGTTTGGTAAGAGGTAAACCACTGAAACGTTTCTGGGGTCTGACATGCTGCATACTGTATCGGAAGATAACTGTCATTTATATGGGTTGGAGCAAAGAACATACCCAAACTCTTGAGGGCTGTTGAGACAGGCATTATTATGGATGGGGCGTTGGAACTGAATGGCAAAAAGCCTGGTATGTTTGTGTGTTGGGCTGAGTGAGAGCACACAGGTCTACCAGTTTACTACGAGAGTCTACAATTATTCCCAATCATTTTAAAAGACGACTGGTTATTAGAAACAAATAAAATTCTTTCTAGAGTTTGAATTTTTACATCTCAATCGTTCATGGCTGTTACTTTTGTTGGGCATCGAATGAGTCTTACTCGGCGTATTACCATCAAAGCGTTCGAGCAGCAAAGGAAACAGATTTCCAGGCGCCAGTAACACTTCCCGTAAATGTACGGGGGTGTTACTGGGAATTTTCTTGGGGCGGAGGAACCGTCAGATGCAGTGAGAGTAAGAGTGCGAGAGGCGCGCAAAAAGAAGGCTACTAATTGTGCATTAGGTTTTTATGTTGTGGATGTGGAAATCCGGTCAAGCAACCCCGGCGATTGCTGTTCCAGGATAACCACATAGATAAATCAACAAAAAGCATATAAACATCAAGCTAAATAGAACACAACGATGAATGCAGTCACCAGTTCGGCTTTACGTACCATGACATTCATCATTTTTGTTGCTCTGCTTAGTGCAACACAAGACGGTCAGTGCCTCAAGTGGGTGCTCTGTGGCGGTGACAAGAAAGTAAGCCAGAATTAGCTGATAAAGTAGTAGATTTATGCCTGGGTAGGGGAAGAAAAAGTCACGGTTCATACGCAGATTGGTTTGAGAAGAGCCGTTCAGTACTTCAAAATAAGATTGATGCCACCAGGTAAACTCGAAAGTGTAGAGTAGATAACATGGCGAAGAGTAGTAAGTGGAGATGTTATTACAAGCGGATATTCAAAGGTGATTTATATGGGCAGGGTCACGAAACCCATGTGATCGGTGGAGATAGAGCGGGTGAGGTATAGGCAAAACAGAGATTCAGCATCTGGTCTTATGCCTAATGCAACGTAGACGAAGCGGAAGAGAATTCACATAAATCTTTAGGAGTTCGAGGAGTCGTATAGCCATACAGTGTGAGGACCTATTTTAAGTTTTATCTAGGGGAATGCTGTGAGCACCAAGATTTTATTGTAGGCTGTAATTTTGTGAACCGGACTCTCCCTCTAGAATAGAATTACCACGAAAATAGTTCTCCGCACGTCCGTAGTTGATTTAAAATGGGCTCTAGATCTATTCCGGAGTATCGTATTCATGAATCTGGTACCTAGAATATGACCGAGGAACCCTGTCTCTTTTGTGCCGCTTTCAATGTTTGGGCAGAACAAGTGGCTTTGAGCGCGACACCGTTCCAAATATTTACCATCAAGAAAACAAAGAACGTAAAATCCCTTGCAGGGCCGGGGGCAGGGAAAGCCAAAAACACCTTTCTGGATGGCCGCTTGAACTGCGCTGCCACTTCCGCCACTCCCGCCACTGGCTAACCAGACTGAACTGAAGTGGCCTGAAGGAGTGAATACTTAACCGCAGTCCACCGCATCGGCAGAACTCGGACTGCAAAATGGATCAAGACAAAGCTTGTCCTTTGAAAGCCCCGGAAGTTGAGAGTCACTTCCATTAAACGACCAAAAGATTGCAAAGAGCAGTGATGAGAGTGACCCATGGAAATGCTCGAAATATATGGCTAGAGTAACAATTCCGACCCTAAAGTTTGACGTGGTAGAGGCCACAGAGACCAAACTACAGCCGGATGTGGCAGGCAATAGTTTAGTTGAGAGGAAATTTTCATTTTTTAGAATGGATAGAAGAAGTGAACCAATACAATGCGGGAACTAAGATGCACACGAAGACCACAGGTTAGATTCCTCAAACATTCGGGCTTCGGAAGTCACCACTGCAAGTGTTCACCGAAGCCCGAGGTTCACGTTAACGGAGGATTAGGAATTGTTTCAAAATTCTCATTGTGGCCGTGAGGTACCTGGGTACACCACTCAGAAAAGGAAATTTTAATACCCCTGAGATTGAATCGGCCAACAAGACAATTCCGTAATTCACTTTTGGGCACCAACCGCTGGGGTTCGTAAACGCAAATGAGATTGTTCAACACGTTAACTGAGCTACTCTATGGACATTCAGACGGGCGTCTTCAGTGTTTGAATTTGTGAGGACGAGAATACCGAGAGCCAAAGGGATCCTTGAGTTGGAAGACTCAATGGGCAAGAGCTACCATGCGGCTGACACTGAATGAAGTGGCATCCCGTGACACAGAGTGGGAACTTCTCAGGGACGGACAAAAATGAACTGGGCCATGTTTAGCAGAACGGGTGGGAGAATTTGTGTAAAGTCAGGGGAAGCGATGACAGACTTAGATGCATCAACCCGTAAAACCAAACGAAATGGGCTACCGCCATGTTGCGGGAGTAGAATTACGAAAACCAGCAAACAGAAATAAAAGTTTGTTATGAGATCAGGAAGCTAATGGCTGCCGAGATCACCTGAGGCACATCCTGGAGAGACAGGATGTCACGCATCCAGCAACAATGCCGAACTGCCTGCCAGGAGCGTATCACTCTGGCCGCTAACGGCAACCCAATAGGCTATTACAATCATGTGAAAACTGAGACAGTTTTTTAGAAAGACTATCGGTGGAGCGAAAAACCGTCAATGAATTAGGTAGACTGGGGGCCACGAGAAGGCTGAATCCGACGGAATTTTTTCGAATACTATACAGGCGTGACCAACCGGCAAGGAGAAAAGCGCCAAGTCATGCATCCTTATGGTGGTGCTACAAACTGCGATTGCAGGGAAAGACGTGTTCGAGAGCCTGAAACCAGTGGGCGGTTGTAAGCGGTTTGGCCTGATGTGGTCCACCAAATAACATTAAGGCGCTAGCAGAGATCCTCGCGAAAACTCTCAGTTAAATCTCCAAAGCATCTGTGAATGAAAGATGGCTTCCCGTGGACTCCTTGACGCTGCCAGTCACACCAGTGCCTAAAGGCAGGGAAAGATCTCTGTGGCATATACAGACCGGCGATTGCAACACTCATCGTGTGTAACCCTTGAAAGGACCTCTAGCGGCCGAATAATCAAACGCCTGGAGGCGAAAAAGCCGATGGTGGTAGAGCCGTATGGTGCCCGACCAGCTCGAGTAGTTTCTCGGGCGACGGAACGGGCAGGATGAACAGAGGCGAAGGAGTGGAAGTCTGCTATCTGAAATTCCAGAAGGCCTCCGACTTCTTCAACCACAGGCACACTGACCAGAACTTGAAGGCTTTCGCGGCGCACGCTGACGTGAACACGGCAGATATTCCAGGGCCAGAGTCGAGAGCTATCATACGCAGGAACGCTGTACAGCAGGGTGCATCATGGGCTTGTCACAGAGCCCCCGCTCTTCCTGATAAATGTCAACGACAAAACGAACAGATTGGAAAACCCGTCTTGTGTTCGCAGACGACATGAAATTATTAAAGACAGCAAACGGGGGAGATATCTATGGGAATATAGATGAATTTCGCCAGTGGCCTGCAAGATGCGTTTTTACATTGAACCTGAATAAGTGCCTGCCGCTCTTGAACGAAGCTAATGCTACTTTCCACGTGGATCTACCTGTACACCAGGCCGCGGTGGAACGAACACAGCAAGCAAGAGACCTCGGGATATTAATGAGTGCCAAATTCAAACCTGGTCCGCAATGTCAGAAAGCGGTCATAAAAGCATGGCGTGCTTCAAACCAATCTCGGAGGACTGTAGAATCTGGGACGGTCGCGGTTCTTTTGCCGTTGTTCAGAGCGTTTGCCCGATTGTACTTTGAATATTGTGTCCTGAGATGTAGGCCATCTTTGGCAAGTGGCATAAAGATACTGGAACAGGTTCAATGTTATACTCGCAGGTTTGGATATTTGAGGCAAATGAGAGATGAGCAGAGGCTGGGGGCACTTAGCTTGTACTCCCTGGAAAGACTTAGCAAAGGAGGTGAATTAATACAAGCCTTCGAGATCGTTAAAAAGTCACTGGAGAGCCCGATTCCAGGTAACAGGGAACAATGCACTAAGAGGGAACGGGAAAACAAATGTGCGAGAACACGTAACCACCTGTTTGAGATGCAAATCATTTGCCCGCTGGTGGTGAATGGCCGTAATAAGTTACCGGTGGATGTGGTCGAGGTGGAATCAGTACGCGAATTCAAAAGGAGGCTGGACAATGCAGGGCTATCTGTGTTTGAAAAAGACAATATATGAATAATGGAGCTGAGGGGAAGGTAGAAAGGACAGCATCTCATTGTTTCCCCCTTTTAGGAACTGAAGAGAGTTTCCACCCTCTTTTTTTCGAAGATCCAATGAGCTCTTGGTGCAAGAACCTGGGAGCTCAGGCATCTCGCCGTATAGTCCTGTAATCTAACTGGAACTGAACTGAGCTGACCCTCAGACATGACCTTCATTGTTCGCCCCAAGTTGAAATAGTCGTGTTTGGAGTGCGGTCAGCGATTAGCCACGTCGGTGTGACGGTTTGACTGTTTTCGCCCACGCTAAGCTTGGTTGCATGATTGTCACTGGAATTCGGGTCCTGTCATCGTACACCGGAGGACGCACTCGAAGATTGGTTTGCCCGTCGTTTTTTCTCCGTTCACGTGATTTGTCAGTGCACTTACTCAGAACTGGTACGATTGACACGGGATCTGTAGCTCCAAGTAAAATAAAAACCACTAACCGTAAAGGACAAGGGAAATAAAACCAAGTTGGCGCACGGGTAATATTCAGTCCTATTTAGAAGTTTGGGAATTAAAGTCGACACCCGTCCTCAGTTGTGGTCAGTAGGAATGCAGAGAACTAATTTCACGATTCCGCGACGGTATCTCTTCGAAGATTATTATTCGGGGTAAACTTTCGACCACCAGATTTCAGTGGAATTCAGTCGGAATGGACAGCTATGGTGACGGACTATTAGCCAGAGCTGTTTACTTTGTTTGGTCCTGTGTTGATATTTGCTCTGAAACATGAGTTTCTATCCTATACAATTAAAAGTCGGTACACATAAAGGATGTTTTGTATCAGAGGACGCTCGTGAACAATGAAACAGTTGCCCGTACACTCCATTGGGCAAAGGTTGCGTGCTATGAAGTACGGAGTTGCAGCTGCTACACATGATACCTACTGGGTACTGTTTCACACCTTCATAACCAGTCCGTTTGTGTCGACACAAAATACACCCCTAGAGAGAATAAAAGTAGACTGTTTTAAGTGAGACATTCAGAATTCGTTCTGCTACTTCTCTCATCTAGTTTTTGTGATCTAGACGCTGAGCGCTAATGATAGTTGTCGAGATGACTCTAAGGGTTTCTCCATTGTTAAGCGACCTTTAACTTTTATTAATGCATAAATCTATTTACTGGTCCTGTGCCGCGAGAATCGTGGCTAACGAAGGAAACGGTGAATGAAAAGAAAAGAAGAAACGACATAAAGAGTTAACTGCTCTTGCTTATTCTTCCTTCCTGCATCTCTGCTTCGTCGCCATCCATAATTCCTTGTTACTACCCGGTAGCCTAAGGCAGCGCATTTAACAAGACAAGGCATTAGAACGTTCCAAAAGTCATGTAAATCACTGGGACTGGTGCCTAATTTCCCGGTTCATATGCCCTCCGAATGGGGCCGAAAATCATGAGTGCCCAGTACACCCGTTTCCATCAGGTGCTAATGAGTGTAGCATCGTATGCTTCGTATGACGCCCATTCGATTTGGAATCTGGATTTAGCTTTCTGCCCTAGACTGATTGTCAATGAACAGTCAGCATTTGACCAAATTGTAACCTGTCTGTGGTTCAGCAGCGATGATCTAGAGCAGATCAAGCAGTTCATAGTTTATTCATAACTCACAAGAACTAATTGCATGCGTACTGTTCGGCTCGATCCTTCGGTATGGTAATCTAATCCATGCCAGTCGATTTCTCAACTGGGTAGGATCTTTTATGCTTCGTTGGTCTCTGATTTCATCGGGCTGCCGTTTTTAAATGAACGCGCTGCGAAAAGCCGACTGTTCCTGCTGTTTTGTAACAACAGCCTGATAGATTCAGTCTCCCAAAAGAAAGTATGCTTTCTACGGAAATAACTTGATTTCCTGGCTTCATATCTGCAGGTCGTTAAAAATAATAGATTTTGCCATCGCCTGGCGTTCTCGACTAGTTCAAAACCCAGCATTCGTACCGGACCGGTTCGAGTAATTCACTGGTTAGGGCTTTCATGCATTTGTGCCGCTTCATAGACTGGTCACTTCGACCTGTTTCAAAACCACTTTCTGCTTTAGAGTACGGCATTTATTTTCAAAGTTACTCCTAGCTTTTTCACCAGAACACCATTTGAATCCTTGGGACCGTGGATGGATGATAAGTCCATTTGAGAATCACACGATGGTTCATCGGAGGATTTTCGTCATTCGGGCAAGGTTAGGCTTCAAAGTTGGACAAGAGTCCCGGACGTATTGGTTTTTCTTCTCAGTATTATGTTTTGCATACGGATGGATGAACAAAATTTCCCCGGAAGCGCACGACCGGTTTCGCGGTTATTGGGTAACATACTACTGAGAAGAAAAAAAACACTTTTGGGCTTTGTTTTCTCTTCCTCCAGATTAGCCTTGCGTGACCGACTAAAATTTTCCTACCAGTCACCATGTGATTCTCAGATCCACTCATTCTCCATTCATCCTCCTGATGATTCAAATGAAATTCTAGTAGAAAAAACTAACGAAGGAGTGCACTAGTATGGGGATGGCTGGACAGGAGAGTACCGGGTGCGCATATCTGACGAGCGGTAATAACCGCGAAGCCGGTAGTGTGCTTCCGGGGGTATTTTGTTCAGCCATCCCTATGCGAAACACTACTGGGAAGAATTACTCTTAATTTTATTGTGACTAGTTAACCGAATGTTTGCCCCAAACACTGCCCCTTCTTGATTAGCCGATTGTAACGCTTTTATATCAACTCGCAAGGTCACGTTTTCCCCTGGGCAACTAAATGTATGTGCCCTTAAGCTGATTTTATATGACCTTTTTTCACTGCTGCTCGCTTTTTGAGTTGGCCTCAGATCAATGAACCCTTGTTGCTCCTCTCGGCGTTCTCTATCCAGTTAGTGCTAAAGCGTAGCTTCGGACTTGGCGCCCTCAGTTACTGCGTCGATCAGTTTATATTCCATGTTCTAATACCCGACGCTTAGTGTCAGTCTTGAATCCTCCATCAGATGTATATTATCCGACGTCTGTTGTTGACACCTGTCTCGTGTCTCCATAGTTGCGCCAATCTGAGGACAAAACCAATATACAACTACCCAAGTAACAAAGTTCATCCACTTCATCAAATTCTTCCCCTCCAAGAATGAGCCAATGGAGATCTCTAGTAGTCTTGGTAAAATTAAAAGTTCAAAACGCATCCCAGGCATACGATCGAGAAAAACTTGCAACTTCTTAGGGTCTTCTCTCAGAAGCGAATTGAACCCATCCAATGTTAGACAAGCTCCTCTCCTAGTGGTTATCCATGCCTCTTTTCTTTCATGAGAATAACGGTACTAATAATATCATCTCAGGGACAAGATTGGAAAGGAAGGGGCAAATAGGAGTAACGCAAAGGCCACTGCTCGTCCAGAACTCGGAAGAAAAGTCGCCGGAAACAAGAATTCGGTATCGGCTGCACAATACAGAGTTTGGGAGGATAAAGCAGATTTTCTGGCACATCCTTCAATGAGGGGTAGTGCGACAGTATCTGACGATTGACTGAGCCGAATACCACTTTCAGATTACGGAAAACAGAACTATTGTGCCTATATGAAATGTGCTATTTTTAACACTTGTCCTACGAGGATGTGGCCGATACAACCCTTGTCGGGTCGAAAGCTAGCTTGGTTCTCTTGTATACTTCCTTCGCAGGTACTAGATAATCAAAGGCAGATAATCCTCGGGAGCAGTTTGCACGCAGTATTTACTAAACTAATTCCTTTGTGACTTTCCAAGTAAGTCGGCACAAATGCTGATTCACACAAGTACCCAGTTATGTTCACCTTTTCCCAGACCAATCTCAAGTTTTTTTTACTACAACAATACAACATCACTTTTCTTGCTAGAGGACGAAGAGAGCTTGCCTTTTGCGGCAGCCTCTTGGTTTCTAAGGAACTTCCTATATATATATATAATAGTGCAGCTTGAAAACAAGCATGATGCCAGCAAAGCAACAAGGTGATAGGTGATATCAATATTGGGCACTGATTCGTCTCATCATTAAGATTGACTGTGGGCTAACGCTTGCTCTGCAGTTCACCTGCTCTAAGGTCACAACGTAAAGTCATGAAAATAAGTTGTTTCGCTTCGCGATAGCTGCTTCTTAAGTGAAGTTAATTTCACTTCACCGGGAACTTACTTCTTAATCCTCGGAGTTTCTTGTTTAGTGCCAGATATTTGCCGTTTGATTTTAAACTTCTCGTTGAGTTTCAGTCAAATATCCCTGTTGGATATCTTTTCGAGTTTCTTCTGAACCGAATAGCAATTACAGCATGCTTTCATTTTGAATTAACATTTCTGCCTACTGGGTTTGGAAAAGTACCGTTGCTCGTTTCAATTTTGCTGCTCTTCGTTCTCCACTTGTTGTTCACTTCTCTATATGCATGTCTCTTTCAGCAAGCTGCATGCAACTAACGCCTGCGTAACAGAGCATGGTTGAACATTGTGTGCCGTTACAATCAACCGTTCATGCAGCCGAAACTTGAAAAATGGATTCTAAGTCAGATTCCGATGAAGAATTTTACGATTGTTTATCAAACGGTAGGCTTTTCGTGTAAACAGAGATCGTTGTGCACATTTTAGTGAAGTATTGCGCCATCGCCTCCCCCCAAGGTAAAGGGTGTGGGGAAGTGTTTCTAGACGTCAAGAAGGCTTATGGTAAATGGAAACAAACGAAGGGTGCAAGGATGAAGGTCTTTGAAGACTACCATTGTGCGCAAGAGTTTGCAAATACGCCAGTGAAGAATAAAATTGAGCCAATTATCTATCCTGCAGTATGCCCACTCAATGTTTCTTTAAATGTTCTCGATTTCCAGTCTCCTAAAGCCGACGTGGAAAGTACCCCATATTCAAGTGTGACGCAGCCCAGCTTGCTGAAGTTCCGTGCTTTGATTGAAAAATGTGATATCGACGGTATGCGACAGATGGTTGACCAGAATCCTATGACACTGGTCACGTCCAGCGATACACCCACCCTCATTCAGGTATGCTTTGTTTTTGTGATTTTGTTTGTTCCGTTCCTTCTAGGTACTCGCAGTCTGTTAGCATTGTGACCGCTTGTCAGGTAGTACTCTTTCAACGTATACACTGCTTGTAATAATTCGTGTTCTTGATTACGTAGCTCCGTCCTAACTGAGGTTCGTAATGGTTTAATATTAAATTTTTTTCGAATTATTTGGTCTAAGCGTCCACGTTGCACGCCTTCCTCCCGATTACCATCATTTATGTAATCATTGTCATGCACTGAACCAGGACTTACTCAATATTTTATTTGGTTAGTTTATGGTACTACGAGGAGTTTCTGCCTACTGACTAGGGAATTGATTACACGGTTTGCTTTTGGGTCTACACCCATTCAGTCGCTTGCTTACGCCAACATGAGAAATGATTCCCGGCATACTAGCCAGATCAATTCAACTGTTTGTCTGTTGTTCATGGCAAACGGTTTTCTGAAGATAATCATTGGAACAGGGCTGAAAACCTCATTGGGATTAAAGCAGAGTATCTCGGACCCCCAGGTGACTACTCGCCCCGAATACCCCCTAGGAATGGTCCCAAATAGCGATCTGCTTCAAACAACTGCTACTGAAGAACTCCTTCTCTCTGTTTTCCCGTGGGGAAAGTATTCCCACTGAAGTGCGATGACGAAAAGGAATTCATATTACTTTCCACCGTGTTAGCTGATATTCACTCTCAGGGACATTGAGAAACTTTGATTCGAAATGTGCCGCAAGCGGCGTGCATTCATTTAGCATTGCGCTCATTGGCATCTATGGTGGAGGAGTGTATTTGGTAGTCAGTCTTATCCGAGGGGTGTATGAACTGAACACTCGGTTTTTGGCTTCCAGTGGTTCGGGAAACCCCTCATACTGTTGTAATGCCACATGGATTATGTCCTTTGATCAAATGTTGGGGATGAGATCGTTAAGTCAACCCCCGTGCTTCGATTCGGGCATGTCACAAATGATGTGGAACCAGACAATGGAAGAGCTAGCATATTTCGAGGTACATGGCGGTCGCCTTTCATGCATAAAACTCAGGCCATCAAGTGAACCTTCCATCTACTTCAGCGCCCGAGATTTGCACTGGAATCTTTCATCTGGAAGGCATGTAGCCTACCGTGACGGCACCAGTCGCCATTCAGGCTGAATAGAATCCGCAATGAAGTTTGTGCAGATGTCGCCATCAGCGACAGCCAGCAGTGACCGACAGGTTGGAAATGTCCAATGGATTACCTCCCATTAAGTCTAATCTTCACAGGATTGGGAAATTCCCCCAATGGTCTGCTGCACGTTTGATATATATATATATATATATTCTAATTACTTGCTACTAATGTATGCATTTGGTAGTAATTCGCTTGACTGACTGCCCTTAATTTGTTGCTTATTCGCATGAATGGAATGGTTTTTAGGCGGAACAGATGTGAGCTTAGGAACAAACAGCAAGCGGCAAAATGCCACTCGGGTATGGCGGAATATCCAGTGTAACTATTTGCACGCTTTCGGACAACTTGACCAAGTAGCAGAAAAAAATGATTGTCATGGTTTACTATACTGCTGCTAATGTCCACTACAAATCGTGAGTGCGGCTTTTCATTCAGTCCAGGTAAATATTAGCAGTACACTTTTCAGGCCTCATTCAGGTAATCTTCATACTGTTTCTCCGTTATGGTGCCGACCTGATATTTTGGTGAAGTTGAAAGGTCGTGTATACTGTGCTGCAGTGCGATCAGTTCTGTTGTACGGTTGCGAGACATGGAGTATGTGTGTGGGAGATATTCGTCGCTTGGAGGTTTTCGACCACCGATGTGTACTGTACGTTGTATGGCTAGGATTGGATGGAGTGACCAGGTGAGTAACGTAGAGGCCAGGAATCTGGTACCAGGTGCCGGTTGCGAGACATGGAGTGTGGATGCTGAGTACGTTCATCGGTTTAGGTTTTCTACCACAGATGTCTGTGTAGTATCTCCGGAATTAGATGGAATAATCGCGTAAGTAATATGCAGGAATCTAGTATTAGCTGCTGGTCCTGAGAATACCTTGTCTCAGCGCTTGAAACTTAGTGGACTTCCTTGGTTGTTTTGTGTTGCGTATGACGGACACTCGAATACCATACCGTGACCTATTTTGTATTCCTCACACGGAGTAGAAGCCATGTGGAGGTAAGCAGATGACGTGGCAACGTGGAATGAGAAAATACACAAGGAACTTAGCTGGAGTTGGTGTCCCGCGCGGTTGAGGTCCGAAAGACCCGTCAACTAGCTGGCTGGAGACACTGAAGGATATGGCCGTGAATCGCGAACAGTGGCGACCGTGTTGTCATTTTCTATGGAGTCAGAATGATTGAAAGAGTGTGTTTGTACAGTTAGTGTGTTCGGCGTCTTATCTTTTTCACCTGTGTAGGTCTGCTCCCTGTTCCCTCTGTATATTCACTCTTTCTATAGACCTTGGGGAGAAGGCAGCGATCAGTGAGGCTTACCTTGTTGTTTAACGCCAAACGATGATGATGTTTGCTGATTGAAAGGAAGACAGGTTACATTGCCTCTTTGCGTAGTCCGACCACAAAGAAAGACACATGCTCATAGTCCATTCACTTTTCAACTAATCACCAGCAACGGTTTATTATGGTTGACTGGATCACCAGGTGAACCTACGAGACGTGCCTATTGACTATACCTCTGCCGGTCGACGGTACAAGCATCGAATAGCGAAATGCGATTAAAAATTGAGTGTTTATTTGTGCGTGTTAAAGCTAATGTGTGCATTGTTTTCAAAAATTGGCAACCTGGTCGTCTGAGTCCGTCGAGTGTTCTCGCAGTCACCGGTGCATCTCAACCATAAGATAACTGCCGCTGTGTGGCTCAGAAATGGCCATTTAGCAGAGGTATACTAAAACTGTCGATCTTCGAACGCCGGTGCCTTCATACTATCTCACGAATATGTGAAGTATAGGGCATTGAGTCACAGAGTTTAGTGATCGAGTGCCCCTTGAATTTGGTGGGTTAAGTTTGTTGGGACATGTTGCTCATGCCCGCAGATTGACTACCACGATATACACTATTCTTCGAGGCACGTAGTGGTTGGGAGTTGGGTTGACGTGGTCAGTTAGTGACGTGATGGAAGGGTATGAAGGCCTTGACCAGGTAACTGTGCCGAGTAGATGTGTTTGACGATGATTTCTTTCATCCATGTTTGGTTCTGCGAGGTAACAACTAAAGCCACTGAATGTTGATGTAAGGCGATGGCTATACAAACTGGATTGAACTAAGTAACTACATGTTACTGATTAAAAGTTTACCATCTTCCGCCTCCAGCGTTGTCATTCTATAGGTTTTACAATTCTACTTCATAGAGAAAAATCAGCAGTTACAGTTGTCCTCCCCAAAACGTCTTGACCCGTTCACATTCCTGCCAAATTCTACCAGTAGTTGTAATATATATAACATATAATATATAATATACTTTTACCAGAACAGCCCATCCTAACGGAAACCAATGTATGGCTGATCGCCAACATTTGTCGCGGTTGCGGAAGACTACTTGATGTTTATATTAGGACTTTATTGGCTCCCCTTTTTCTCCTGTCAAAAACGGCTTTTCGGATAGCATTTCTGATCTACGAGTGGTTAAATGCAAATAGATAAATATGAGACTTAGCTCAGCTATTTTTTTTTGTAAAGAATAGCCTCGTTTTGGTGACTGCATATAATCTCTAACAGTTGTTGCATAATGCTCATTCCCTCACTGATTTCTCCCAACCAGGTGCGCTTACGATATAACGCTTTGCATGTTGCATCAGCAGCTGGAGTTGCTGATGCTGTGGATTTTCTACTGTCTCGCTTGAATTCAACCTCTTTATGGAAGCAGATCTATCCGGATACCGACGATCAAACAGCGATAGAACGTCAAAGACGCGTGACCGATCTCTACCTTAACAGTCCGGAGTTGGGAGTAAGTAGATAGCGATAAGTTCATTTTGTCACATACTGTCCAGTGGAAATACTAGTTAACGAGTTTCCAGCTGATTGTTGCCAATTTTCTACGACAACGAATCCACACGCTAACGTTCTAATGTCTTTGACAGTGTGGTTTTTGATATTCTTTCCATCGGGGTGATACTTTGTGATTCCCGCCCTTTTCTCATTGTTATTGTTTAGAATTTGGAAACTCCACTTCATTTTGCTTGCAAATTCGGTCATCTTAGTTGTGCACGGCTTCTGGTCTATCATCCACTAACACAATTGAATGCCCTTAATCGGTCTGGTCAGAATGCCGTGGCACTGGCTTGCTCGCGTATGTCGAATGGTGCGCAAATCGAGTCACATGAGGGTGCGGATCCTACATCCAGAACTGCTGTCATACTGCAATCACTTAGGCGATTGTTCGATGAATTGTAAGTTAATCACTTTTGTTATTCATTTCTTGTATGTTCGCGGTCCTGCAAATGATAGCTGATCGTGCAGACTGATCTGTGCAGATATATTATTATAGACGGTTTTTGGATGAATTGTGGTTTCGATTGATTGACTCGGTTTGTTTTCCGCACTGTGCTTTCATTGGTTGAAGTCGTTCTTTTCGAGTAGGATAATTACTGGTGTATGATTAGCCAATAATATCCACTGCTTTCCTTTCCGAACTCCTAATATTTGTGTCTTTCACAAGTCACTGTTTGATACCTCATAGCGTTTTGACAAGAACTGAACATACTTGTAAAGGTACAGAGTCTTCCGTCATTCATTAGTCATTTCTCATCGCCTTCCGAGCATCTATGCCAGTTCTCGGTCACTTGCTTCTTTTCGCAAACTTATCATATCATTCCCAATTGTTTTCTGCGTTTCCCGTATTGTGGCGAAGTTCTTGTTGACAAATCGTTGGTTTTGAAATTAGCTAAATATACGGTGGTTTTATTCTGCGGTACCTCTTTTTATTTTCACCCCCAGGATTGTCAACAAGTGTGTGATTGGTGAATCATTTCAGTAGTTCTTAGAATGTATTCACCATCTGTTATTCGCCAACAATTATTCGACAATGAAGTCACAGAGCCGACTTTGTCTAGTGTGTATTAGACGACTGAATAAATCCGTGCATTCCAGGCCAGGAGAAGATGATCGATTCGGATATTTCTACACATGGTCGATCCCAAAAAAAACGGAAACTTGTGTCGCAAAACATCCGTGTGCGAGCAGGACAGGAATAAGGCTAGCAGAACTTTGTGGTGTTGGTAGTGATTACATCGAATACAAAAATTTCAAAACTGTGGCCCAACCCACTCTCAGGGTCATAGTTACCGGTTCTGTACCTTGTTAGCCCAAGCTGGATAGGTCTTGTACATTATTCACACCACCTTGCGGGATGCCCAAATAATGTTATTTTCACTTGCATAATGTTTCACCGTCCGGCTACATTCATCTTTCGCCCGAAGGCAAGCTTCAACAACAATTTACCTACGAATACATACCTCAGCTAATAAACGACTACTTTATTGGTTTGATGTTTGTATCATTTTCCGAAATAGTCTCTGTGGTCACATGACACCCTCGAGATCCACACAACCACGTTAACAAAAGAAACTGAAGCCATGAGGAGTATACCATCTGACAACCGCTTATCAGTAAAATCGTTTGCGTTGGATGATAGTGAGCGATAACATTTCAAGAGGAAACAATCTGTGGTGTATTCAAACGCCCACAAATTATTCTTAGCAAGATCCAATCAGAAAGTTAGATATTGCCTTTGGTACTTTCTAACTATGGAAACCTAAAAATAATGCAGAAACGTACTTTCGAATGAAGCGCCAGTCATCAGACAACGCCTGGTGGTTTGAGATCATCATGCAAGATGGGGGCCAAGCTCCCATAAGTATCGACAATAAAGCCTTCCAGGAAAACGATAAGACAAAACCAGTGAACTAGTCAGAAATAAACACAAATGCGCTCTGGTCCATCTTTCAACAAGTCTGCACGAAAAAAGTGTATAGGACTGAGCAGCTGTTTGTGATTTTGCATAGGACTGCAGTATTTAAGAGGAGAACATTGCTGAAAGCCCATGGGAAATCTTCGATCAATGATCTACTTCAAGTCGAAAGAAGAAAAATGAGACAATACTTGGTAAACTGTATACCTCCCGCAACTGATGACGCAGTAGCAGGGATAAACATCCGGTAACATATATCGGGATCGCAGATTCGGAGAATATTTTTTCAGCAACACAGCTTAAAGTTTGAAGACTCTCAGGTCTACATTAAAAATTCGAATCGTGCGACGTTTGACCTATTTGCTTTTCAGACCGTAGTACAACTACCAGTCACTTTCAAACTGTTGAACTGGCTCGTCTGAAAAATATTTAAGTGACCGGGCAAAAGCCCAGTTTGTTTGGCTTCGTTTGAATATCACCGAACGCATAGCTGCATTGTGTCGATGCTATCTCGCTTGCTAGCTGATGGACTAGTCGTAGCAACTTTTACATTCCGGGTCAAGTGACTACAAGTCTTAGTTTAGCACAGTTGCACTGGATCTGGGATGCAGTGTATCTTCGTCGGCCATGATTACAGCACGTACAAATGCTCTATCCACCCAAATGCTGGATTAGTCTGAGCCTTGCCACATGTGGCCACACCCCGGTATAGCGATTCTTGCCATGAGACGTGACTAAGCTGGTCTCAATGTCACAAGCAAATGAGTCAGGCCAACTGAGTGGGCTGATTTTTCTCGGTTGTCGGACAGTTAGCATCCATGATGACTTCGTATCACTACTCAGACGAGGTGTCGCGTGAGTGGAATCTCTCACCCCCAAGTTGACACATGCTTCTATACTTTTGGGCGTAGGGCGATCTGAACTTGTAACATCGATGCCACTCCGAACTGATCCGTTTGGAGGAGAACGATCGGCAGACCAATGGGATGTGAAAGACAGGAATATTCACACACTCCGCTGCCAGACTAACAAAGGTCGACGGAATAAGCTTGAGAAGATGGATTCAGGAGTACGAGCACGATAGGTGTGAATAATGAACGAAAAACGACAGAATAAAAGACAATAACTTTTAGGCACACCAAGTATAAGTGGTATTCCTGAGAGTCTTCAAACTTTAAGCTGTGTTGCTGAAAAAATATTCTCCGAATCTGCGATCCCGATATATGTTACCGGATGTTTATCCCTGCTACTGCGTCATCAGTTGCGGGTGGTATACAGTTTACCAAGTATTGTCTCATTTTTCTTCTTTCGACTTGAAGTAGATCATTGATCGAAGATTTCCCATGGGCTTTCAGCAATGTTCTCCTCTTAAATACTGCAGTCCTATGCAAAATCACAAACAGCTGCTCAGTCCTATACACTTTTTTCGTGCAGACTTGTTGAAAGATGGACCAGAGCGCATTTGTGTTTATTTCTGACTAGTTCACTGGTTTTGTCTTATCGTTTTCCTGGAAGGCTTTATTGTCGATACTTATGGGAGCTTGGCCCCCATCTTGCATGATGATCTCAAACCACCAGGCGTTGTCTGATGACTGGCGCTTCATTCGAAAGTACGTTTCTGCATTATTTTTAGGTTTCCATAGTTAGAAAGTACCAAAGGCAATATCTAACTTTCTGATTGGATCTTGCTAAGAATAATTTGTGGGCGTTTGAATACACCACAGATTGTTTCCTCTTGAAATGTTATCGCTCACTATCATCCAACGCAAACGATTTTACTGATAAGCGGTTGTCAGATGGTATACTCCTCATGGCTTCAGTTTCTTTTGTTAACGTGGTTGTGTGGATCTCGAGGGTGTCATGTGACCACAGAGACTATTTCGGAAAATGATACAAACATCAAACCAATAAAGTAGTCGTTTATTAGCTGAGGTATGTATTCGTAGGTAAATTGTTGTTGAAGCTTGCCTTCGGGCGAAAGATGAATGTAGCCGGACGGTGAAACATTATGCAAGTGAAAATAACATTATTTGGGCATCCCGCAAGGTGGTGTGAATAATGTACAAGACCTATCCAGCTTGGGCTAACAAGGTACAGAACCGGTAACTATGACCCTGAGAGTGGGTTGGGCCACAGTTTTGAAATTTTTGTATTCGATGTAATCACTACCAACACCACAAAGTTCTGCTAGCCTTATTCCTGTCCTGCTCGCACACGGATGTTTTGCGACACAAGTTTCCGTTTTTTTTGGGATCGACCATGTGTAGAAATATCCGAATCGATCATCTTCTCCTGGCCTGGAATGCACGGATTTATTCAGTCGTCTAATACACACTAGACAAAGTCGGCTCTGTGACTTCATTGTCGAATAATTGTTGGCGAATAACAGATGGTGAATACATTCTAAGAACTACTGGAATGATTCATCGATCACACATCGTCTGACCAGTTTTCTGCCCAGTCGCGTCCCATCTTGACTAACCAAATTTCGGATAGTCTGGATACAGGATAGCAAATTGTTGGATCTAACTCCCTATACTATGCACTGAATTTTCTTCGGTTGCGTTAGTTGGTCTTCCATGTAAAATTGATTGTATATACACAGCTCCCAACTGCGTTTACTCCATCATCACCATGCGTGCGTCTCTTCTTTCCGACCTATTTGCCGGTGAATTTCTTCCGTTCGATGTTTTTGCATGTCCATGGTACATAGGGGATGGGGATTGCCATGGAACACTTTTGCAATAAGTGGGAAATTCGTTATCGTAACCATAATAAACGATATAAATTTCAACATTGTAATTGATGGATTGTGCGGGCGCACATGCTATTTGTGACACCGTGTCCGGTACTCCGATTATTTGGATTTTTTTGTGAAATAGACTGATCTGCTCATGCTCTTGCCTCTAATTTTCGAAAAAATCGTTTTGGAGGATGGTGGGTTTTCTGCGTAGTAATTCGTCCTGTATTGTGTGCGTAGCTCATGATGAAAACCAATGCTAATATGGAGTTCTTGTTGAGCAAAACTAAATTCACGAACATGGACTCATACTCATCGAATTGCAAACGTCGTTCTCTTCCAGACGAAACTGTGGTATGGCTTATATCTTATCAGGATCGAGCCTAAAGACGTGGCAATCGGCTTGGTTACAAGATATTGCTAAAATCGATAATAAGTTGCGTTAGGGCACGTGTGCATTGAACAGCAGCACAACGGTGCGTAAATTTGCACACTGGCTCACGATACTGGTCAAGTCCGATTTAGTTTGCATGTGCACTTCTTTCTGTCTGTTACATTCAGCACCTGTGCCTTGTTAGCGGTGCATATCATGCCACATGGTCAGTTACAGGTACTGACTATCAAATTTACCATTCAATATTGCGCCTGGTTTCCGAACTTCGCCTCGGAAATTCTTGTTCCCATGCCAATCGGTTCAGTTTTTCGGACTCATGGACTAACTGCACACGCCACGGGGAACACGAACAAAGTTGTACATTTCTGCTCCCTTATTGACCACCGTCATCTCATTTCTGGACTGCGTTCCGTCTCCATGCTCTATTCCTCTCTCGAAGGACAGCTGGAACCCCAGATGTCGGAATCTGACTATGAAGACGTTGCTCTCCGTACGAGCCGTCCACAGAGTGCATCCTGTAGAAGTGATAATTCCCAGTAAATTGAATATATCACTATCCGGAGTAGACATGGTCTCAGCATGGCGCGGCGGTGTACGTTCGTTCTTGAGTGAATGAATAACAGCATGATGCTTCCAACCACTACCAAGCTCTCACTGATATGTGGCACCTCGCGATATCAGCTATTGGAAATCAAAATGAACGAAAGGACAGTGAAAGAACAAAAACAGAAAACAACAGAAGAATTAGCAGTAGCGAAGGTTTCTGTCGCGCCGTCGTTTACCTACCGAATTCCGATTCCCTAGTCGTAGAAGATGTAAGATAATGGTAGTTGCCTGGTGCTGGAAACTGCGACGCTATAACTGCTACGGAGCCTCATAAGATTCATTCTACTCGGTTCTCCTCTGATCCATATAATGTAACGCAAATTTGAGGTTACCGTGAACAAATGTCGCTGCAGATAAAGGTGTTAGAAGCCTTGATCCAAAGATTGCAAGTTGGAAGTGCCCGGTAACCTCTGATATTGGTCCTGATTGGTGTGACACATTGTCGATGTCTGATAAGCAACTTCCACGATAAAAACCGTTTGGCGAAATTGTGCTAGGCGACTTGGCGACTGTCCTATCACCAAAAGAATCCTTTTTTATCGGACTATTCAATAATGGTGACAAGTCGATATTCAAGAGTAGGTAGAAATGAGCGCTAAAGTCTCAAATTTTGTAAAAGCCAATTTTAGCTAGCCTATGCACCGATTCGTGCATTACGGTGGAGGACGAAGTATAAAGTCTCCCGCACTCTAGGTATACATCAATCAGTGTCGACATAAATGCATACATCCTTTTTCTAAATTGCGATCAGCGAATGGACTCGTGTTTTCCTGATTCAAACAAACTGTTTCACAGCGTTGGTAGCGTTGATCGTGATTTGAGTATGATGATTTAGATAGCATTTTCCCGCTGGCTGATCCTCTGAGCATCATTATCACTTTACCAGTGGTCCAAAGGACAAAGTTGAATGGTTTTGTGCTAATGAAATTAACAAAATCCGACTAACAAAGTGTGATCTAACAACCCACCCGGAGTGGATTTTCTGCCGTCAGTAGAAACCAGCCCGGTAGTCTCCCTTTTCAATGTCTTTGTGAAGCATGCAAAAAGTCGATGTGCTAACTGTTGGCGAGGTTTTCAAGCAGCCATTTAGACAGTTTCATATAAAGCGCACGAGAGTGTTCCTTTCAAAATGTGAATGCATGGGTGACTTCACGGGCCTAAGTGCACGACGCGGATAACAGATGCAGGTATATGTGGCCCATCAAGTGCTGTGACTATGGCAAACTGTGAACGATGGGCAGCGTGCGCATATATTTTCTGCTTATTAAACGTCTGGGATTTCGTTAGAGTGATTTGCTGTAGGTGTCAATGTTCAGGAACGACTGACCCGGAGAAAGTGCTCGAACTTTCTGCAAAATCGACATTGCTTGTTGACCGATCAGCAGTCCCCAGAATTTCGACGGCTAAAAAGGTTTCTATAAAAACGCATTTAATGAAAGTAATGATGTTGAATGGACTCATTTTTTATGTCTAAATTGTGTTTATGAAACCTTGTCGCAGCTCGTGACATCCGCTTTTGCCGGGGAAAGCATAGATTGGCAGTGGTCAGATGGATTATTCGTCTGTCACCAAACGGCTAAAAGCTCGAAACCCAGATGCACCGAGTTCTTCGAGGATAAACGGCAACTCACTGTTGCCCGGTTCCTTACCATATGTGACCTTTTGAGACATGCGAATCTAATCCGTTCGAAGTTTCAGAGTTATGGTCGCCGGTTCCTTCTCCCCTGGTTTGATGGATCATGGCAGGTATGGAGACTGCACCTTCCACCACATTCATTCTATAGCGTCCAGTTTTTAGTTTGATGTGGAGTGTATGTACATCTTATACACAGTTTACCAAAATGATTCATAAACCTTATGTTTGCCTATCGCTTGTGATTTGGAATAGACGACTGGGTGATTATATAATCAGTCCATGGTAAACGATGAAGGGGAAGGGGGTGTCTCTCTGACCACTCCAGGTTCATCCATCCATATTCGGTCAAACCACAAGCATATTCAGTCCCATTTTCACCTTTCCTGTCAAAGTTCTTAATTTCGACCCTTCGTGTTCTCTTCTTGGTTAGTCTCTTAGATCGACCAAATTCAATTCGCTGAGTCGTTCGTTTACTAATCTCAAGTATTGTCATTATATAGGTACATATATGCAAGTCTTGGCGAAACTCATGCACCGAGCGTCGGATGAATGCTTTCCGTCCTAGTACATAACAGCGAGAATTGCGCTGAAACATTAGAAATTTAATCTGTATCTCATCTTAGCTGACGTCTGCGTGTATCGACTACAGCTCTAAATCAACTAGGGAGAACGAAGTGAGATTTATTTGCAGCAAGTTAACGCATGTATTGGTACAGCTGCAAGATCGATAAACACTATTTGCCGATGTGCTCGTCACTGCCACGCAGGACTTTTTCGAGTATTTTAACGTGATAATTACGCAACCACAGTATAAAATTATTTTTACTTCATAAGCCAAGAAGCTTTAGAAATCCAACGTTAATATCCTCAATGTAAGTAGCCCATTGAAATAACATGTCAGGGCATCAAAGATGTCTTTTTTCCCTAGAGTTTCAGTTTGCTGTGTTTCTAAATGAACCATGCCCTGGAACTAAGCCTGCCTTCTCGCGAATTAAGCCAAATTGGAGGAAAAATACTGTTCAAGGTAACGTGTTTACTAGTCAAGTCAAGTGAAGTAAATGATTTATACACCCGTAAGGGCGGTATTCAACTTGATTCTGGTATAGCGCAACATGAGCCTTCTTTGGGAAGAACCACCGTTTCTTTTTCTGAGGTATCCTTGCAGCATGAGGGTGGTGTAAAGGGCATTCCTCATAGCCGTCTTGGCCCATTATACGGAGAGAGGGAGATCCGGGCAATGACTCTGAAACTTTGAGTAGCAAAAACCACGCAAGGGCTTATTAGGTCAGATGTGATAATAAGCCGGGTGAAAAGGAGTCGCGGTCTACCACCAAATGACCCGGAATTCGAACCTCTGAATTTTTTGGTGGCAGATTACTGCCGGTCGTGGGAGGTCTCCTAGAGGAGGTTTGGGCAACTCTTAACAACCGAAATAAGACCCAGTTCAAAAAAAAAATTAATTCCAGTGGAAATGTTAATATTTGAACGAAGAATCGGAAGCACAATATTAGGATCTCAATTCTGTTCATTCCGGGCATTTTTATTCCCAAATTGGACATTGAATCACCCAAGCGGCTAGATTTTAGCAAACTTTATAAGTAGATTGGGATCGCCAAAGGCTGTCAAAACAAAGCCAGTCACCATCATTTCACGCATGCAACAGTCTGGTTTCTGCCAAAAGTAGAAACAAAAGCCGGGATAAGCTCAGAAATTGCGGTCAGAATGAGTGAGTGATGTGTGGAATGAAAATGTCTGACAATGACTTGTGTCACTTTCAGATCCTGGTAAATGGGAACGATCTCCACCACAAAATGTTTCCCACATGTATTAAAGTTAGACGGAAATAAGGAAACCGGACCACTTTTTCGAATAATTTATTGCTAAAAATATCCTGTTTGCAGGCATTTTACGGAACAACGTTTGCTATGCACGCATCAATAGAGTCGACAGGCCCGCAAGTTAGTGCACTCAAAATTTTTAATTACCGCGCAAGTAAAATTACGTGACATGCCCAATTGCGTGATTAATCCATGATCCGTATCTGCTAACACTTGAAGCATTTACAAGACTTTCTGGCTTATCAGCAGAAGAGTGCATGCACGTATTGTCAGTAGTGTTCTAGCGTAGGATTAAGGAAAACTTGGTTCGCAAAATTTTTCAGAAAAACATGAATAACTTTTCAATTCCAGATTTGGATTGATTTCCCGCATCCCAAAGACGCGCTTCATACATTTTAATTATTACCATTTTAATTATTACCAGGCAAATGGTGGCCTTGTCTAGTTTAGAACAGTAGACATGTTTAAGCAATGTCTTTTAATTGATTTATTATTTTCTACATTGTGGTGGCAATCCGTTCCACTGTTTCATTGCCACGATCCCAACGTGCATGAGTAACGTGGCGCGTTTGCATGGCCCTGGTTACAAAGTCCATTTTTGATGTAAATCGAGATCCTTCCTAGGCGAAAATTCTACGGCTCATGATCAGCACTTATTACTGACACAGAACATCAGAATTATTAGAGTTAGTTTCAGTCCGCATTTTGAAGCGTAATCTTGAATCGAATATTTAATAAGCTAGAAGCTGTCGAACAAAAGAGCCAGTTAGCAATCATGGGTATAAACTCGGATAAATCCTAGAACCCTACCAAACAAGTCTGTGAAGTTTTTATGCTGCCCATAATTACCTTTTTCCGAAGCCGGTGAGTTTATATGGACAACCAAGGCCGCTCGTGTTCAACTGGCCATATCACATTGTACACACAGATGTAGCGAGAGAGACCTGCAAATAAAATTGTGATATTTGTGCATACTTCTTTACGTCTTGATATATATACATATATATATATATATGTATATATATATATATCTTCGCTGCAATCAACTCGTGTAGACTGTTGTTGCCTACAGAATGCATGGTTTTCATCCACTGACGCTTTGCATATTGATAGTTTTCGGCGTAAATAATTAGATTTCGTCTAGCATATTCTCCCACTGGATTGTGAACAAAAGCAAGAACAAGCTCGTCTTCGCGTCCTCATCTGATTGGCTTTCTGCTGTTGCTGACGCTTTCTCGTAAATAGGTGATCCTATTCAGTTCAACGGAGTGTCGAGGTTCGCGGATGCTCGTAATGCGGCTGTAGTCTCCTACAAAAAACATCAAAACCGAATAGGGTTGTTAGATTCCGGTGAAATTTACGCGAAAGCAAGGAAAATTTACCAGAGTTCTCTCGAATTACCTTGAGTTCTATCCTTAGGTTGATGATGATCGGAATTTCTCTTGCCGAATACCTTGCTATTCGTTAGGAATAATTAAAATCAACCTTAGGATTTTCCAATGGTTTCAGATTGTTATCTGAGCCATTATTTTGACTAAAATAATGAAAACACCAATGATTAAGTGATTCAGATAACAACTGTCACGACGAGACTACACCTTGACGTGGTGTGATGGCTTGTGTGCCTCCATGATCCAACGAGCTATACAGGATGGCTTATCTCAAGCCGAAGATCCAATCATGCCTGGAAGGCCAATGCGTAGAGGCCTGACGAAGTAGTCTCCTGGTCCTCCAAGTTGGGGGTTGATTTGAGTTAGCAGCTCAGTCGTAAAAACATTGATCCAAGTAGATGGGCTTCCACTCAGCAATACTCCGTTGACCTGCGGTCAAGTTCTTGTCAGAACCAAAGGCTTTGGTTGGGAGCCCTAATCGTTCTTCTGCTTAGTGGCTGGACTTCCTAGCAGCACCCACCCATCGATCCCTATGCGTTACACGCCTGCAAATAATTCCATACTGCATCGGTCGTCACGCGGGATAATCAGGACCGCGCTGCCCATTGCATCGAGCGCAGGCGGGGTGGGTAGTGATAAGTATGCTACTGCTCAAAGTTCCCTCTCTTTTATTCAACCTGTCTCTTCTGTCTCCAACCCAATCTGTTTGCCCCCTCTGCCTACCCATTGTATCTCCATTGATAACACGCCCGATACTCGCAACGGTTTATTGTCAAGTAGTGTATTAGGTGGTTTTCAGTCTGTTAGCTCACATTTTCTCAAGCCTCGTCAGCCTCTGAATCTCGGTTCCTTCAATGTGCGCACTTTAATGCAGGCTGGCCAACAGGCGTGTTTGGCTCTGACAGTGGACTCACTTTCGATTGATGTCTGCTACGTGAGTGAAACACGAATTCAGGATTCGAGTAGAGTAATCCAACTGACTGCTCTTAATGTCTCATCAAGATATTTCCTGTACACTTCAGGAGACGAAGCAGCTCAAGCTGTTGGTCAACGTGGTGTAGGAATAGTCTCGAGTGAGAAGGCTGAAGCAGCCCTTTTAGATTGGATCCTAGTCAACAGTCGTTTATGAACCGTGAGACTGCAGGGATCAGTCGGCGTTCGAAAGGATAGTAGTGTTAAGCGTAGTTTATTTGTTATCTCGGCATACACTCCAACAGAATGCAGCACTGATTTTGGGTGGAGAATTGCTGATAAAATCATTTACCTCCTCGCTTCGTGATATTTGGAACGAGGAGCTTATTCGGTTATCGTGGGTTGAGTCACTGATTGTACCTATCTTCGAGAAGGGTACACGGTGTGACTGTAGCAGTCATCGTGGGATTAGTTTATTTCCGATAGTTACTAAGGTGTTAATCTCGATATTGCAGCGCCGTTTGGCGCCGATTCGCGAGAGTAATATCCGCGAGCAGCAGGCCGGATTTCGTCTAGGTCTAGGTTTCATCGACCGGATATTCACTCTTTGCCAAATACTCGAAATGCACCATAGATACCGTCGCCCTGCCATCGTATTCTTTTTCAACATGAAAGGCGCGTCCGAATCAGTGGCTGGAACAGCAATATTCAGTGCTCCCCACGGGAAGAGTATGCCAACGAAGTTCGTAAACCTGTTGCAAGCATTGTACTCGCACACTTACGGTCGCGTGATGGTATACTTTGAACGACTAGCAGCGTTCGACAAGGGTGTTCCATCTCTCCATTCCTGTTCAACTTCGTCACGGACGAGGAGATGGAAGATGCTTTAGGAGGTCTTCAGAATGCAGGAATCTAATTGGGAAATGAACGGAAGATGTGTGACCTAGATTACGCATATGAGGTGTGCGTTTTCGAGTCTGCGGACCATGCACAACGGGCACTAGATAGACTCTCGAGGTCGGTCGCTCGGTTTGGCATGTGCTTTGCACCCTCAAAGTGCATTGCTGTCACTGGACAGGGCGACACTAGTGCTGAACTTGGTGCTGAGCGGAGAGGAACTGATGGTTGTAGACCGTTCCACCTGCCTTGTTAGCTGCGTGTTCAACGATGGTAGCTCGGCAGTGAAGGTAAACACGCGTATGTCCAAGGCTCGGGCAGCTTACGCTGGACTGAAGCACTTGTGGCGTCGGTCTGATATTTCACTGAAGTTAAAAGACCGCGTGTACTGTGCGGCAGTGCGCTCAGTTCTGTTGTACGGTTGCGAGACGTGGATTATACGCGCCGATGTTCGCCGGTTGGAGGTTTTCGACCACCGATGTTTACGTAGTATGGCTAGGATTGGATGGAGTGACCGGGTGAGTAATGTGGAGATCAGGAATCTAGTATTGGGTGCCACTTCTGAGAATAGCTTGTTTCAGCGTATGAAACTTAGTAGACTACGCTAGTTGGATCACGTGTTGCTTTGCATATGGCGACATTTCATCCATCTTTTTCCCAATACTAATAATTTGTTATGATACTTGTTCATCCGTGGCCCTTTTTACCCATTCACCGCTACATCTTTTACTATAATTTCTCATAGCTTCGTTGTTCTGGCCGATGTGCAGTCGAACGCGTTGACAGACAAGAAAATCACTGTTCTTGGTCCATGTAGCTCACAGCGATTGCAAACTGTGCTAACTCTTCTCTGTGACCGTCCGTACTCCGGCCTGATTTCCCTGTTCCCGTATCTCTCGGCTGCATTTGTCTTTAATCAAAATCCTGGCTTCAGGCTAAGTCCGGTCGAAGATCAGCATCACGCGGCTGAGTTCGCCGATCTCGGTTTGCGAAATTCCTTCTCTTTTTTGGGGATACGTGCTATTGCTGGTCCGATGCCACGGAAAGAAGTAAGTGGGTTTGGTCGCTACTATCTCTGTGCACCTCTTTGCTATTTTAAACACAAAATCAAGAGTTCCAAAACCTAGTAGTTTCTGAAATACAGTAAGACTGAAATGAATAAGCCTTGATATAGGTGGTTGTCAGTTTGCATAGGTTGATAAAAGAGAGAAAGTCACGGGAACGGGAGTTGCCGAGGCGCGTTCTGGAGAACAAAAGCCAAAAGCGTAGAAAAGAGGTAGTGAAGCAGCTGCTTGAGATTGGGCAAGTGACCGCAGGTTATGGGTTGGAACGGGTTACTGAGTCTGGCCATGTTAAGGAGGAGCCACAGACGAAGCTACACTTGACATACAACTGCAGTGTTCATGTTTCGGGTGGATTTAAACATCGCACAAAGAATGAGGTGGATGGGTGTAGATGTAGATGTAGAACTAACTGCGTCCAGCGCGAGAGGCAGGTGCAGACACAAGCAGAGATCAATAAGCTCAGTGATGATGCTGATAAGGAATCAAAGGTGAGTCGAGTCGAAGTTCAATCACGAGGAGTTAGGGCAACGTTTGAATGGGACAGAAGGAGAGTAAGATTTTTAAACTCTGAAACAGAGGTGGTTGGTAGAACCCCCAGCAGAGATTAGTCCTAAATGGTAAGCAAGTAATGGACTAAGAACAGCACAATCCTGATCATTGTTGGTGGTAGCCAGCTGAGTGATAGGTTAGAAAAGGGAACAATAGAGTGGGATGATTGGCAAAAAGTGGATTAGGTTAGAGGTTAAAAAATAGACGATAGGAATTGGACGCAAGTATTTAACCTCGAGAAATATCACGATTCACTGAGATAGAACCCAGTCGTTTCGAACGAAGGTTTGCTTGCAAAAGAAACGTGACCTCCATGATCAGAGACCCGAAACGGAGCTAAGTTCGATAACAGAATTTTGTGTCAAATTTGATCGAAGGCTCTGGGGATACTCAGCAAGACCAGTTAAGTTTTGTCGTAGTTATTGATCCTAGTCAACCAGCAGTGTAAGAGGACCGCTAGTACATGGCCCGTACAATGGCACAAGGGCAATCTGCACTGACATTTACTTAGCAAACAAGGTAGGAGAACCGACGCAGCTGGTCGGAGATAAGGATTTCTAAAACTTTCGAAAACATAAATAAGGATAATGGGACAGTAATTGCCAGGGCTGGAAAGGTCAACATATTCCGGGAGAGCAAAATCAATAACATTTTCTCCTGAGAGGAAATGAAGTTTCTTGGTTGAAATTCACAATGAAAATCAGCTCCGGAGCGATAATTTTTAGGTTGATGCGTAGAATACTCTCTGGACTTAGAGATCTGGAAGCAGTAAAGATAAGCCAACATTGATGGGAGTTTCTGTTAGCTATAACAGGGAGAAAAGCTTAGCTGGAAGTGTGGTAAAATTCGGCAGAAAAGGCGAATGGTGAGGTAAGAATTTTGCTCTTATCAGGAGCGATTGGGGATTCTGGGGGAATTGGGAGAAGTATAAATTACGGACAGTCCTATTTCCACACACCCAGAATGGTTGGCAACCGGTTGCAGATAATTCTAATCGCTCGTCTTTGCAGCGTACCAGATATCCTTCAGCTTTTTGTGTGGCGAGCGAGCTCAAGACGATGTCTGGATGCTTTGGCGGACGGCTCCACCGGCTGAAAGCTGAGTTTCTCAGGCGAATTGTGCGGTTGCGGATTTGGTTAGATCACTCGAAATTATGATTTCTTAGGTTCGGAATAATCGGCAACGTAAAAAGTCATACTTTAAAAACCGTCCCAGTGAAATTTGAGACGGACACAAACATCAGACGCAAAGCGATCTTTGCGAAGGCGATAGACCAGAAAGCCATCATCTCTTTCAAGATTCATAAATAATGGATACAGGAAAGGAACAGAATTTTCGCCGAAATCAATTAAATATCCCGGTTGGAGATGCCACGAAGCAAAAGCCAAGCGCAGGCGACAGACTGGTGGATATGGTTGCAGACACCGGCTTTTGAGAAGCGCAAGAATGAAGCAGTAACCGCAAAACTAGTCGTATGCTTTCTGGGGAATTTTATCCCTCCGTCCGGATGTGCAACAGGCTACTTACAACAAAAATGGTTGCCCAGTCGACGAGAAGCTTCCGACGAATCACTGTGTGGTTTTTAAATGGACTCATTATCCATTCAATTTTCTATCGATTAAATGAGATTCTGGTGTAACTGAAGCAAATGGTTGGAAAATCGAAGGTAATTTATCTCTGTCGAGGTAGAAGCTTATTTCAATACAAAATAAGACGATGAGGGAGGACGATTGAAGGAAGGGATGCACTAAGGCAATTTTTTTATTCCAACTAGGAATGTTGATGGTAGATGTAAGACCTCCGCGTAAGTTCCACAAGTGAGTTTGCAAAGGTGAGCAAAAACGAATGTTCATGTGACTTGTGTGATTCAGAATTCATGTGAGAGAATCGGCAACTTAACTCTTTGGTTTGGAGAGGAAAAACCCAGAAAAGCTTCACCTGCAGTAATTAGATCGATCGCATGCCTAGTTTCATCCGTGTGTTGCACTAATATGCTATGAGTATGGCCTGTTTCAGCCTGAATCCTCTGTATTTTTTGTTATCCTAATTCACCCACCTTTCACCACTGACGTTTGCAGTAGTGCTACATGGCGTCATTCAGGTGCATTTTGCCCCCCTTTATTTCCCGCGATGTTCACCTGTGCATATACCATTAGTGTAGCCCTACGTCCGTGGGTTTGTGATCTCAAATTTAGATCTGATTAGAACCATTTTATTATCACTAAACTTTCGGTTATTGCGACATTAAGTCTCAAAGTACGTGTACATCGTTTACAAATCTGCAAATCTGCTCGTACATACAGCCATCGTCATAGTATGACCACATTCATTCCGAGTTTGTTAATTCACATCTCACAAGCCTTCCATCACTTTCTTTCTTTAACATCGAGTTTATTGCGTTATTTCGCTCCAATATCCGCAGATGCGCCTTCTTATCTTGTCTCGGCTTTTAGCCGCCAAGCATTTCGTCGACATACAATTAATTCAATTCAAATTTTCCTCAAAGGGCTTATCGTTAAATACACTGGGCAACCAAACAAACGACTAAAAGTCAAAATCAAAACCCATTTAAAGAGAAGATATTTAAGCAACCAAACAAGTCTACACTTCAATGTTGCTAACGAGCGTCTCAAAAACTGGACAACATATCGGAACTTGTATGCAACTCGACTGTGGTCTGTTTGCACTTTAAGTCAGCGAAACTGAGTCAAATGGCAAAGTATGATGAAGACTCACTAGCCCATTCACACACAAGATCATGTGTGCACCTAATGAGTAAACACGAAAATAAAAGTTGCCCCGGGCCCATTAACTAGAAGCGTGCCCATTCATATGACGATCATGAGATTGGAAGTAAAAAAAANGAGGCGGGTGGTGGTTGGAGCATGGGTCGAGATGGTCATTTGATTATATAGGAACACGAATGAAAGCTTCAACCAATAGATTGGCTCTTATAGATGTGGGCAAACTACCGAGTTTGAATCCTCGAGATCCCTCAAAGCGACGGTCGGAGATAATGTGTAATGTGGCTCAGGGCCGTAATCCGTGGCGCTCTTGCTTTCGAGATCTTTCTTGATCTGCGTAGTTCCTTGACTTACTGTTTTCCAGTCGATATTTCACTACTCATCGTTTTTTCTACTTTATTAGGCGGTTGTTTGAGGCAGCACCAAAACGAGAGCATGTTGGTGCGAGGTTTAATGTATGTACAAATTGAAGCTGAATGGCACTTCATGCATCATGCATTAGTGATCATGTTCATTTTTTTTACTTCCAATCTCATGATCGTCATATGAATGGGCACGCTTCTAGTTAATGGGCCCGGGGCAACTTTTATTTTCGTGTTTACTCATTAGGTGCACACAAGATCATGTGTGCACCTAATGAGTAAACACGAAAATAAAAGTTGCCCCGGGCCCATTAACTAGAAGCGTGCCCATTCATATGACGATCATGAGATTGGAAGTAAAAAAAAAAAGCATGACCACTAATGTATGTTGCACGAAATGCTGTTGTTCCACAGTTTTTCAGCAGTTGCCGTGGAATCTAGTGAAATAGAACTGTAAGAAATGATACACTTTTGAGATCTATTGTTATGTCAGATGCAAACAATAATTTGAGATATGGTTGGACGAAGGTGACTGCTCCCATACAGTGTCGCTAACTGAAGCGAGCTGCAATTTGGCTTTATCTGGATCGATTATTAAGACAGTGACCTGCTTATGAAACCACTGGGTAAGCGTGGGTCCTAATTTCGTCAAAGGTATTCAGGTCAGTGCGACGTTCCGAGCTGAATTCTTGCAGAAAGAAAAAAACAATCGAGGCCAAGCTGTCCTAGCGGAAACACTGAAGGTCTCTCGTACGTGATTCTCCCATCCAAATTGCAAGTGGCCTAAACCTGCGTAGATTTCTGCAATGTCCTGGATGATTGGTAAGGTATGAATTCAGTATTTTGATTGATGTTCTACTGTTTTCGTTTTACCAATGACGGTACCATTTCGTAAATTGTTCCTGAATTGTCTCAGTTGTTCGGAATTGTGAAAAATATGCTTCTCTTTCACAAGACATGGCAAACGCACGTCTCCTCCCAGACCAACATAGATGACAAGTGCACTGCTAGCAATGCATTTACACAGCTGTCCGGATGAGTTCAATTCAATTCAGATGTGACAGTTAATAGGCTTCCATTGATTTGCTTCTTTTTACCTCAGCATTGCATACTCACACAGGAAATGGAAAAAAATCAGCAAAAAAGCAAGCAAAGTAAAAACTACAATCGCATGAGGGCATCTAGTAGACCCTAACAAGGCAGTCTGATTGGACCAATCCATGACCCAAGATATCCATGCCTTTTTACCATGTCATCAGCCGACCACATTCCAATTACTACCAGATTTGGAAAATCCGTCCCAATGGCACTGCACTTGGACGTGGTGTGATGGCTTGCGTGCATCTATGACTCAACAAGGATGGTTTATCTTGAGCCGAAGATCCAATCGTGCCGGGAAGGCCAATGGGTAGAGGCCCAATGAAGGAGTCTCCTGATCTTTAAGGTTTGGGAGCTGGTCTGAGCTGGCGACTCGGTCGGCAAATCGGGTGATTTAAGAAGATTGGCTTCCGTTCATCCACTCGCGCCGCTTTTGAGGACAGGTTCTCGTTAGAGCTAAAGACTTTGGTTGGGAACCCTTATCGGCCTCATGCTTAGCAGCTACAGTAATCAATTTGGCTGGTCTTTGGAGACGGCATGACATCGGCTATTGTTCAAAGATTGGGTATACACAGCACTGAGGTCGGTACTGTTATACGACTCAAAGATAAGGCCGTGGAGAGCAGATGTGCGAACTTTTTCAGTGTTCGAACATCATTCTTTTCGTATCATTGGTATAATATGGTGGAAGGATTTTGTGACTAACTCAGGGGTTAGGCATAAAGTATACTGGATCGAAGGGTCTCATTTTTAGAAAAGGCAGCGTAACCTCAATGGGTCACGGCGCATGGAATATGTTTTGTGCATCCCGCAGAACGCCTGTCTCGTTGTACGTTGCTGTCCGAGGCGGGTGGTGGTTGGAGCATGGGTCGAGATGGTCATTTGATTATATAGGAACACGAATGAAAGCTTCAACCAATAGATTGGCTCTTATAGATGTGGGCAAACTACCGAGTTTGAATCCTCGAGATCCCTCAAAGCGACGGTCGGAGATAATGTGTAATGTGGCTCAGGGCCGTAATCCGTGGCGCTCTTGCTTTCGAGATCTTTCTTGATCTGCGTAGTTCCTTGACTTACTGTTTTCCAGTCGATATTTCACTACTCATCGTTTTTTCTACTTTATTAGGCGGTTGTTTGAGGCAGCACCAAAACGAGAGCATGTTGGTGCGAGGTTTAATGTATGTACAAATTGAAGCTGAATGGCACTTCATGCATCATGCATTAGTGATCATGTTCATTTTTTTTACTTCCAATCTCATGATCGTCATATGAATGGGCACGCTTCTAGTTAATGGGCCCGGGGCAACTTTTATTTTCGTGTTTACTCATTAGGTGCACACATGATCTTGTGTGTGAATGGGCTAGTGAGTCTTCATCATACTTTGCCATTTGACTCAGTTTCGCTGACTTAAAGTGCAAACAGACCACAGTCGAGTTGCATACAAGTTCCGATATGTTGTCCAGTTTTTGAGACGCTCGTTAGCAACATTGAAGTGTAGACTTGTTTGGTTGCTTAAATATCTTCTCTTTAAATGGGTTTTGATTTTGACTTTTAGTCGTTTGTTTGGTTGCCCAGTGTATTTAACGATAAGCCCTTTGAGGAAAATTTGAACTGAATTAATTGTATGTCGACGAAATATCCGATGATTAGATGCCCGGAAACTCGCTGTTAACTGAGCCAGGTTACACGGTACAGTAGAAAGATGGAATATACAAGGTGGAGTATGTCATCATGCGAGTTAGAAGAATCGAGCACCGCCTATCCATCCCGTAGTCCGAATAGACGAATGCTCATACTTTAAGTAATTGTGATACTGCCGAAATTGACAACACGACGCCCTTGTTGACGCTTTGTTGCCGTATCGTTCAGTGTCTTCAATCGCGAAGGTACGTTTCTGAAGTTCGCGCTTCTGCGACAGCCAGGTAGTCGTTGTACGCCGCCTTTGATTGCCTGGACATTTATTGTGTATACCTGCTCCTCTTTTTCCTTACCACGCTCTTTTTTTACTTGCTTAACGGTGCTGAAAGAAGCGATTCAATGGTCGGACTACGATTTGTTTTAAAAATAGGCAGAAGTTTATTCCAGTTTTGGCATCATTTGGTGCTCCCCATCTCTTTAGTCGAGGCTCTGAAAAAAATCATTGTTCGTTAGGTACTGATGAACATATAGCTCTGAACCCAACGCAACAATAAATGCGCTGTTACGCTGCCAATGTGCCTATTTTCAAAACTGTAAGATATATGTATATATATCGTAGGTTGTAACTTCTTGGTTTGTTTACGCCAACCGTTTCAATAAAAAAATAACTAACCTAGCAAATGGACAGTTTATCGAGTAAACTGCTTCGTTGGCTTACCCCTATTAATAGAGCTGCTCTGATTGGCAAGTAGCAATTCACCAATGAAGGGCAGTAAACAGTTATTGGCTTAACCGTCAATCAGACCACGTGAAAAATCAAAATAAACCTTGATGTCAGCTAGTCCTATCGTGAGACATCTGTGAAGCTTTGAGTTGTCAAAAATCATTGCAGTGCAACAGTAGGTTTTCTATTCCTTTTTGGAAAGATCTGTGTATCAATTTCTGCATGATATAAGTTGCCTGTCGGGGCTTTCTTGTCTTACTACTCAGACTAAAAACAACCAGTAACGTTTGAAATCCGTGAGTTAATTCTAAGTGACTGCAGGAAATACCGTAATGTCGTCCGTTGTATCTTATCTGCAATCCACAAAGGATTTGTGACAGAAAACAGCTAACCATAATTCTTATCTTTTCAAGCAACGGAGGCGTAGTTTGTATGAGAAAATGGATTGTTCAAATATGCGATAGCGTACTTTTGTTTCCTTTGGATTAGTTGTCTTGGTGTTATCTTATGACACGACTTTTCATGGACCATGCAAGTTCAATAGATATACTTCAAAGGTAGGAGGCTATGGTGCTTTTCCTTCTAATTGCGATTGCTTTTCAGTTCCCCTGCAACGTAACTTTTAGATTTGACTGCTGGCGTTCTCCTGCACTATTGGTACTGCTCTCCAATCGCTTTCTCTGGTCTCTGAAAAGTGGACTTTTGCTCGCTATTAGAATCCATAAAACATCTTGGTGACCTATCCATTGATATGCTTCTAGATATTTTCGTGGACGAACACTTTAATGCATGTGCAAACTCGTTTCCAAAATACTGGACCATCATCGTTCCTTGTGCAGTGGACTCGCGTAAGCTGCATCGGTATCTATACAGTCGACATTGTAATTCTTGCATCCCGTACTCCTGCTTACCAGAATTCCGTTCCCTTTGCATTTCAGTACTAGTTGTTGACCTCACCAAAACGTCTGCTTTATCGTTTTACAGGTTTGCGTCCACAGGTGAGATGTTAAATACTAAACAGTCACCCATTGTAATGTATAGAGCTAATACTGATTAAAGTTAACAACCATATCCGGAGTTTAAGCTTGGTTGTTATGAGAACTAAATTGATCACTTTGGGTATCAAACGAAAGTATAAATTTCATATTGTGTCAAAACGAATCCAGGAACTTTGGATTAGTCAAACCGTTTGCTTGGCATCGAATATTACTTAGCAGGCCGAGTGCATTTAAGTCCACTCGTTCTCCTCCCCCGTGTTTTTCTTGTCTCTGTCTTTGTTTTACTTTGAATGCTAAGATTTTGATTGGCCATTTTCAGCTGGATTTTAAATCTGCCATCTAAAAATACAGAAGTTTCAATGCCAATTGTGCCGATCATTTTGGCGGTAGACAAAAATTCGCTGTCACCTGGCTGATTACCATGCTTGATCTGTTGAGACCCTTTGTAGTTTCACCTTATTTCGGTTTGCAAATTCGTGATTGCCTACCTCAGCGTTGTTAATTCTAGGGTCTACGAAGTGTACCCCTTCCACGACTTTTATACGTACTTGAAATCTGTCACAACAGGATTGTACGCTGTACCCTGTAAATGCATTGATTTTACTTGAATGAAATTTTGTATATTGCCTACGAACCGATGAAGGGATCTGAAATGTGTCTAAGGGTGCTTTTGTCCATTCTTTCGGCTGCCGCTGTTCGATCCGCTATCGATGTATTTATTTTTCATGAATTCAGCTGTTATTCTCTGTTTCGTCAGCGATGATGTTTAGAAAGTAATCCACTGGGCCAAAACGGGGAAAGGTAGGCGGAGTGTGTCAGTCTGTGCGCATCATCCAAAATTTTGCAAAGTGAATGAATGACCAATCTTTATTTGTCCTGGAAACGAGTTTAGATATTCTGTAGATTTTTATCTTCTGAACGGTTAATTTTCACTAGCTGCCCACTTCGTCAACATTTTAGTCGATCCTGACTGCCAAAAGGGGTTACGGCAAGGACACATTCTCCGCACGATTATCAGTTAAGCATTTCAAATAACCGTGTTATATCTGAGACGTGATGGGATCGTTAGTGCACGCATGGACCTACTTGATGAATTGTTTAGAATGAATAATAATCCACAAGTGGAATGGGAACAAAGAGAATGCAATGTTTTTCGTCAAACGTTTTGTCGTCGGAAGTAGGATGAAACAATTTAAACTACGACTTATCATACAGTTCAGTTAAATTTTTACCATCATTATTCTTGCACCAACATGCTCTGGTTTTTTTCGCAACCTCACAACATCGTTTACTCAAGGAAGAAGTGACTGACAATCAGTAAAAGTGTTGTTGTGAAACAGAGGGGTGATTTTTCTTTTGGAACGGTATACCGTTCGTCGCCGGGGTGTATAGCAAGTAGTTCTCCTCACTCCATTGAGTGGATGAATTTATTTTTTAAATAAATTTAGTCTTACCGCAAATTGAAGGAGAATAATTGTGGTACTAGAGTAGCTACAATATCTGATCTACTGTGTGAGTGGTATTATCCGAAATGATTCACACCAGGGGCCTTTTGCAAAGGGGTCTCACGTGCTTTCAAGTTGCTTTATACGCCCCATATGGTTTGCTTTTTTTATTCTATCGCAAACGCGATAGATTAGATTTCTTAGTCATCTGAAATAGTCTTGCGAAATTGGTATTAACTTGTGATCCCTTAGGATAACGCTGCTGAAAAACCGCTCTCTCCACAATATTGAAACCTGATTAATTCCTACTTAGATCTCCAAACAATCCTGATTTAAAAGCAGTACTCAATGGCGGGAATTGTGCCAGCATGCAAAACATAAGGTATGGCCAATCGATGCGGATGCGGGTCGCCTATATGAAGGTCTGCTTATTCGAGGACGCGCCTGTAATTTTTGCATAGCCAAATGTCAACCGCAAGGAGGCGGTTATGTTTTTCAAGATTAGTGTGACCAGTTGGGAGTCAGTGATACATAACACTCCATTTTGCCCTGGCATCAGCTGACTTCTTGTATGTATAGAGAGAACGCTTTCGAAGCTAAAAACCGTCACGCCCTCAACAATTGTTCGTGTTTGTCCGCCGCCACTTATTTAATGAACCAGGGACCGCCTTGTTCACAGCTAACTATTAATTTTGGAGTCCGCGGCTTTCTCTACAGCTTAGGGATTCGCCAAACGGCGTATAACTTTGCTCTGTATCCCAATTGAGACTTAAGCTTTAACTGATGAGGCATTCTTGTTCGTCACTGGATTTTGCAGTCCATACACTTACAAACCAAACTGTCGTCGTTAAAAATTATCGAGCTGTCTGCAGTACGGACTTTTAAATATGCAGCAAAGCAGTTGAGGATAAATTATGCAGTTCGTGTTTAAATACTGTCCTTAAACCTTTTACCTGATAGAGTTAAAAGCAGAACAGTGTTGTTTATCGTTTGCATATCTCGGTAGTGACAAATTTTGTTCACAATAGTTAGGAGTTCATATCCGTTTAACAGTAGTTCAAATTAAGTTGACGCGGTTGTTTTGAGAGTCAACAAATCCCCCGTTAGACGAAACTGCTTGCAGCAATTGGTTCAATTCATAACTGTTTAGGATTCCGGATTCGAAGAAGAAATTCAGCTGCCACCTTTTACCGTTGCTTCGGGAATCACATTATTCTTATTACTATGTTCTCTGACGGTTTCGGTGTGATCCATATACCAGTTTGATGCCCAGACGGTTCAGGTGGATGCTGACAGCCTGTTACTTGCTTTGATTAGGGATGAATCTTCGTCGATGTTACTTTTTTTTAAAGTTTTTCATATCGATCTGCTTTTATTTCCCCTTCAGCTTATTGTGCCAGGTGACAACAGGTTCGGTTTTTTCAGTCACTAGAATGGCACTAACATGCTCTGGTTCTGGTTGCTGCTTCATAATACTAACTACCCAAGAAACGTATCCGGAAATAATGAAAGATCGATTGCAAGATAATAAGTCCAAGAACTGTAAGAAAGTTTTGAATAGAAAAACACCAGTGACTGGAGGACTGAGGCAATATCACCTATTATCTCTAACCATCGCTTAGTGAAATCCCGTGGGCCCCAACCCAGTAGTCTAACCGCACGTGCACGGGTACTTCTACTAGTTTAGGTTTTTGCACCTTTTTGTTATGTCGTATAGAGGATGTGAATTCGCAAAATCACAGAATCTTAAATCTAAGTTTCGTCTTCACTCCTAATGATGTTATCAATGGCTAAAGATTGGTTGAGTTTCACGGTAGCTTAACGACCATTCTTATTGAGCTCTATCGTACGTACGCAAACCATCAGTGACGAAATATTCCAAAGAGAGGTGATTGAAAACAGCCGGCGGAATCTATGGTTCGTTATCATCGAACGCAAATGTTTGTCTGCAGGCAAACTGGAAAAACTGTAGAACTCGATCCAGGTTTCCTGGATAATTTTTTGTAAAGCGAATCGATTGCCGAAGTAACGGTGGTAGACTGATTCAAATGCACCACGCTCATGTTCTTACCCTTCTACTTCGACTGCTTGCCAAGATCACACGTGTATTTAGTGTGACTGCATAATTGGTTAATTTTTATGAATATCCCTCTTGCCTTCGGTCATATTGCCTCTTCGTACTGTGCTTCATACAGTTGACTTCCGTCGTTGGCCTTGCGGATTTCCCTATGGTTTATTGATAATTGTTTAGGTGCTATGACGGTCCTTTGAAAGCCTTAAGCAGCGTTCAACGGTCACTAGAAGCTCTTAGGTGGCAGAATACTCAGAATAGTTTCTTAAAAATGTTCAGATTTATTGGGTCGGTACCAGCTTTACCAATTCTTTGATCGGCAATGGTTAAGTGATCGGATTGTGGCATTCCAACGAATGTCGTATGCTCGCATTTTTTCATTACGAAACACTTCTCTATTCTGCAGCCTGTTATGGTCTGTGCCCTTATTTCTGAAGACAGTACAGACTCATCCTTTGTACGTGACTAATATCCTTCTTCTGTTTCCGTCATCAAGTATTTATCCATCACACCACTAGGCCAGTTATTTTTCAAATGAACGGATCATGTTTAGCACCTACGGAATTCAACTGTCCCGTTCCCCATTGTTTACTGACCGCGTTTCCTACCTCTCAAGTTGTTTCCGGTCACTTCTGATTTTTCACGATCTTCACCGGAGACAGATCAGGAAAGTTAGTCTCCATATAATCAAAAATTATTCAGTTCCTCAGACATATCGACCTGTTCACGTCTTTTGTGACTAACTTGCTAAACATTGTCGGTTTCTCCGAATGCTAAATTTGTCTGATTGTTCTTTAACCCCTTTGCAGGCTGAAGCATTCAAAGCAAAATGGCTAAAAGCAAACAGCACCTTCACGCACGGAGCATTCGCCTCTATTCGTCTTACGGACCCAGAGAAAGGATATGAACGTCAAGGTCGGTAAGTTCTCCACAGTTGCCCTATCTCATGATCCAATTGTCAAGAACTGGGTCTAGGTGATTGGAAACCTAGCGAGGTTTGATGTGACGTGGCATATGACAGTGTGTACCGTCCCTTGACAAAATCAGTATATCGGGATTTTTGCTTCAAGTCTCAGGATTTTCACTACCAGTACTGTTATCGGTAGTTAAAAATTGATGGAGTTCACTAGGCTTGTGCTAAGCTGGCCTAATCACGGTTCAGCTATTTCCAACATTGACTCACAAACATTCCAGTGTAAGTAGTCTATGTGGTCGGTTATGTTGAGTGTAACTCCAGTGCGCGTGCCAACGAACTCAGACAGTGACCCATTCGATCTAAGCAGGAAATGTTTATGGGGACTAGAGTGCAGACGTGGTCTAATGAACTGAGGTTAAGTTTCACAGCACGCACACGCATAAAAATCACCTTGGTCCAGTTAACTTGAGTGTTATATTTGTACTTGGGTCACATGTGCACGTACCAACAGCACAAGCGAGGTGGGCAAAGAACAGGTCTGAGCCGGGGACTGTATGCAACTGAACCCATGTGTCACACATCACTGAGAAGAAAAGAGGGATGACCCGAAAGGGTAATTGTCCGACAACCCTCCGTTAACCCAGGTTCACACTTCCATTCGATTAGGCTGAAACAAATAATGTAGTACCAACGCTCAAATGATCATTAGGGAACCACAGAAGCAATATAAACCTGTTTCATTCTTGTTAGGAATCACTTACTAAAACTGATTTAGGTGTTTTAGTTCTGTGTTGTTTAGGTCCAAGGATCATTTGCCTCTCTTTAATGTTTTCATAGTTGAGTTGAATTTGGACAACCATTAACCTTGCACCAATGTGGTCTGGTTGTGGTTGCTACCTCACAGCATCATCTTCTCAAGCGGAAGAAAAGGGGAATAATGGAAAGTGAATTGGAGAGCTGTATAGACGAAGAAAGTTTCCAATGCAAGAACGCCACTGAGCCATAGCAACTATTATCTCCAATCATTGCTTCGGGGGATCTCGTGGGCCCCAGCCCGGTAGCCTGAATCCACCTATGCGAGCCAGTCCACTGGTTAAGGCTTTTACACTTCACATATGTCATCGACTGAATACCCCGAGCCTTCATCCAATCATTATCTGCATCGAAGAACAGCGTACAACTAGGCAAGCGATCTATGGGCATGCGCAAAATATATCCCAATCACCTCAATCTATTCTAATTTGGTGCCTGTTCTAGAGGCTAGACCCTAGAACCCAGCACCTTACGCTTAACCTCTTAGTTACTCGAAATTTTCCCGCCATATTCTACCAGTATTCTGAAGAAAACGATGTTCAAACACCAAAAGTCTTCGTATATTTTCTGTCCTGAACGGCCATGTTGCGGAGCCGTAGAGCAATACCGATGTTACTGCTGCTGTGTTTACTCGACCTCTGACCGACAACCGGGTGTCACGCCAACGCCA